>JAVXUP010000873.1:0-326764 GCA_033070095.1 Escallonia herrerae
GATATCTGATTGAAAGTTGTACAAAATGCTCAGCTCTATTTTATAGGTATATATATGATTTTTAAATGATTTAAGATTTGTAAGTATCATGTTCTGGTCTCTCCAAAACACTCTGCCGTTATAGATATTAAATCCTTAACTCTGTACAAACCAGCGAAACTTTTGCCAGACCGGAAAAGATTCTATATTCTGCACACATCATGATCAAACATAATTACTAGAAAGACTGTAACACCCCCCATAGAAAAATAAAATTACTGATCCCCGGCCTACCACCTCCATGGCTAACCTCGCACTCCGACTTTAGCCTCCATCCCCTGCCTACCCAGGCCCTCCACTCTACCTCCTGCCTCCGACCTCCCAACTCCACTTCCCGCCTCCAACCTCCATCCTCTGCCTCCCTCTACCTCCACCCCATCGCCGGCCTACCCAGGCACAACCCAACAACCCCACCACCACCACATCACGGTGACAACCCCGTGCAGCCTCAACAACCAATCACCCTACCCACCACTGCTGTGAACCAACTCCCATCACAACTGACAAACACAAGCACCTCAACCAACCACAATTGATCACCACAACCAGCAGCATCCAAGCCCACTACAACTTTTGATCGCCACAATCATCAGCGCCTCAAGCACCACGGCAATCGCAACCATACCTCCATCTCCACCCCCAATCTTCGTCATTGCAGCGGCGAGGAGTTGCAAGAGAGCCCAAATCTGTACTGTGTGTCTGTGTATGTACATGTGGGTAAGTGGCTTACGACGCTAGTGATAGCAGCCACAGCAGGAGGCGGTGGGGAGCTTGAGGACGGCATTGGGTGGTACAAATCCTGCATTTAGGTTAGTGGTCTATGAAGCACCGGTGCAGCACGTAGGGTGAAGCACCGGCACAGGGTACGCGTTGGGTGCGGGTGCGCCTCGGGTGCGGCGTGGGTGCGTGTCCAACATTTTTTATTTATTTTTTTAATTTGTTAAATAACGGGTGCGGATCGGCTTTGTGAAAGGCAGATCCGCGACCACCGGCGACCACTAGAAACTCTGTCGACCACCGGCGACCACCGAATCTGAGAGGAGAGACTGGAGAGAAGAAGGAGAAGGGGACTTGCCGGCGACCCCGAGCGCCGTGCACTTGTTTCCAGAGAAGAAGAAGAACAGAGATGGAGGAGGAGATCTGTCTTGTCGATATTCTCTATGTTGTCAATATTCTCTATGTTGGTGTGGCTGACTTTTGACTTTGACAGCAGCATCCACAAGTTTTGTAATATTATTTAAGGACCCAATTATTAAGTTTTTACATAAACCAACCCCAGTATTTCAGAGAAATAAAAGTGATACCGCATTAAAACTTTATTATGTTCAGCTATAAAATTTTAATATTTATAAAACAACCCATTAAACTTAACAAATTCTTACTAATTTGGTTGAAAACTTTAAAATTTACAAAAAAGCCCATTAAACTTAAAAACTCACTACTTTGGTTGGAATATTAATATCTTTTTACATATATCAAACACATATATTATGATTATCAAGATTTAAATTGTTTAAAAATCCAATACTAAGTGTACATAATTATAAAAATCTTTATAAAATTTGCCATATCCCCGCCGCACCAGTATCCTAAAATTTTCAAAAATGCCGTATCCGCGTATCCGCACCCGTGTCCGTGCTTCATAGTTAGTGGTTGTAGGCTTGGGTCTCTGTGTGTAGGGGGTAAGGGGCAGATGACAGCAGTGATGGAAGCGGCAGCAGGCGACAGCGGTGGTACAGATAGTGGGTTTCGGTTGGCGGTTGTGGGTTTAAGAGGGGGGGCTGGAAAGAACATAAGACGGTTGTGATTAGCGGTGTGTGCGCGCGCGCGCAAGCACGAGCCACCGGTTGTGGTCGCCTATGTGTGTTTTATGAGTGTGCACATATGTGAGTCATAGGCAAAAAGTCTGTGCGTGTCACCCATAGCAGTAGTCAATGTGTGTGTGTGTGTGTGTGTGTGTGCGTGTGAGCATTATGCGTGTGTTCGCGTACGTATGTGTTTCGTGATGGGCAATGAGTGGGAAAAGGAATGGGTTTGGTGATGGGATGGTGTTTGGATAAGCGGCAGTCTCCGGTGTGCATAATGGGCAAAAGAAAGACTTCGTCCGTGGTGGTTGGGCGTTGGTTGGTTAGGAAGAAGAGGAAGCCATAAGGGAATTTTTGGTATATCATACGGTACCCTACAGTTCTCTAACGGGAGTGAGTTCTATGTAGCACAACTACAAACCACAGGGGGACGGAGAGTAATAAAAATTGATAAGGGGAGCCGTGTTGGGCAACCTCAGGAGTGTCAAGTGTAATTAATCCCTCGAAGAATTGTTTGGCAAGACGGACCAAAAGCAAAAAGATTGTAACACCGCGTCCCACATCGGAGATGTTATGAGCGTACTCTGCCAGTGAACTTACAATAACCTACTTGGCCCTTTTGATTGCCCTGTTGTGGGCCATACACCGGATTGTTACGGATGGAATCAAAGCCTGGGGATGCGATATCCAATCGCGCGGGAGTGGTCGTTGGGGGTTGGGGGGGTGAGTGGAAGGTGACAAAATGCAAATCCAGGTATATCTCACGTCAAGAAGATGGTGGGGGAAATAAAGGGTGAGCAGGGTATATCCCACACAGACTAGAGAGGAAGTTCGATGGCTATGTTTGACAAGGTTAAGTTTGGGCCTTAGCTAGGATGCCAAGAGTAAAATAGGGGAGATTGTGACATCTCGTCCATAGTAGATATATTTGTATTTGAGATTAGCCTCAAAAGACCCCGTCAATGAACTCATAAGTATCTACTCGACTAGCCCTTTTGAGGAAGGCATTGCCCTATTAATATAGCTGGGTTGTTACAAAGATATATACCAAGTAGCAGGTTTCGGGTACCCAACACCAAGATCAGAGGAGAAGGCATTCTTTGAGCCTTTAAATAAATGTTTTCTAACATTAAGAGAATTTCATGGCTGGGTCACAGCAAACAAGAAACCATAATTAGCTCATACTACCAGATAAAAAGATGCTAAAGTTTTTCTTTGTCAATATCTTCTTCAAGAACGTGCTTCATGAAAAAGAACTAATCTGAGAAAGATTTCTAAAATGTACGTCGCAGAGTTTGAACAATCAACTATGTAGAATGTACTCTTTACGTAACCCTAAAGTTCCAGTGTCCAACAGATATGGCACTGGTAATAAAAGAAACCATAATTAGATATCTTATTCAAGAACGTGCTTCGTTAAAAGGCGCTAAGCTGAGAAAGATCTCCAAAATGAATCTCGCAGAGTTAAACTATCTACTATGTAACATGTACTCTTTATGTAACCCTAAAGTTCCAGTGTCCAACAGATATGGCACTGCTATGTGTATTACAAAAGTGTCACCAGTATAGTGGGTTTCAAAGTGGGAGCGGGAGTGGATGCAAGGTTCCAGGTCCGGAGCGTGATCCTGCAACTAAAATTTGGACACTACAAAGTAGTAGAATGTTTTTAATACTAGACAAACCCGAGCAAGAAACTTAGCCGCAACCGACAACTTTCGTAGACAATTTCTAAGCCTAGTCCTACTTTCGAATACATAGGAACATCGTAATAAGATCATCCGCAGCTTGCAAAGCAGGACAGCACTAGAAAACTCTTAGTGCAGCCTCTATAAGTCGACATCATTGTAGACCAGAACCCAACCTCTGCCAGCCTCTCTCTTTCTCTCTAGAGAGGTCGGGAGGCTCCTTCCTTAGCCCCGTGCGGCCAGGAGTGGTTCTTGGTATAATGCTGTCTGTATAAGATGTAGTGGGAGAAGTTGGATCAGCAAGCGAGCTAAGCAAGCTTCTATATAGCTTGGCTCGAAGTCCATATTAGCTTGAAGAGTGAGGAGCAAAAACCGGGAATCCAGGGGAGACTACTTGCCACAGGACAAACTCCTGCAACGAAGGTTTGGTTGGCAGTCGGGAGAGGTATCATGATGAAACTGGTTCTTTAGTCCAAACGATTCCGGGCTACTGATTGGACTAGAAAGCATTCATTTGCATTGCATGTCAAACATTAAAATTTGGTTTACATGAAACTAAATGCTCAATTATTTTACCAAACGAAGTTATAAGAGACTTAAATCCACGCACCTTATTGCGATTAAGCATCACCGATTTGTCCATTGCCTTCATTGCGTACAGTTCACCTGTACCTTTCAGCTCTACCAAATGAACACTGCAACCAACAAACAACTTAATCAAATAATATACAAGTAAACATAATTCCTTAACTTAAACAAGAGTTTCACACCAAAAAACTGAACACAATTCCAAGGTGCTACAGTTTGTGTTTATCGGTTTCCTTAACATGCCAGCATTCATACAAGTTGAAAGAGATGGATAAATGAAAGCATGAAAATTAAAGAAAACAATTAAAAAAGGTACTTAAGTTTCTTCTTTTGTCTTCGGTGATCAGTCTACTATCTAACTACCAGCAGACCAGGGATATCAGTATTCCTTTGGAGTTGGCAGAAGCGTTAACAACAATGGCATAATAAATCTCTCACGACCTTGACGAGTGGTTTCAAGTTGTATGCGTCTACTTGTTAACTCTTCACAACAATTCAAATTACACAAAATGGATTAGTTCCTTCATTCCAACTTGACAATTCTATTATTTTCATGGTTCAAATGGTAAACCCATTATCAGTTTTAGTATTCGGCAAACTTAACTTTGGGATCTAAATTCCATTCTATCCATACGGAATCGTTATTGGAAGTGCCTCTGCTCAAGAACTGTGCTTCCATAAGCATGCATATTGGATACTTATGCAGTTTTAACTTGATTTCAAATCGGTTTCATCCTTCTCTTTGCACCTTACGCCCTGTCAGACCATCTTTCATCCGTGTCTACCTCTTTATAATGTACTTCCTATCTTCTACTTAGTCTAGACCAAAACATAGACATCCAGTTCTTGTATATTGTTTTCAGTTTCCAATTTCTCTTCATAATTTGATGATAGACTCCATCAACTCATCACCAATAACATTTCCTCGCCTTAGGAATAGGGCGTCTCTAACCACTCTTCCACCTTAACATCCTTGCTTTGGTTATAATATGTCGCACGCTAATCAAGGTAGCAAATAAGAAACTTTTTCTACAAATTATTCAAGAAAATCTTGAAGATGAACCATCATTGTTTTTCCTCGTTTAAGGACGAAACACTATTTCAGTACAAGAGTACACCAAAAAGGTAGAAACCTACACCATCTGAAAAACAATGGCCCAACTATTCTACACTTTTGCCTCATCCATTCAAATATATTGACAGATCCTTGTTCTGTCAACAAGTGCATTAAATATGTCTAGTTAAAATTAGTTAATCAATCTTTGGGCAGCATAGTCACATCATGTTGGCAGCAAAGTTCAAAGACGTTCACTAATAGAATATAAGTATTATATAAGGTCGTGACTTTTCATTATTACAACATGTAGGTGCGTTAAAGAATATATTAATTTCTTCACGGGGCTTTCATGATTTTTTCATAACCACAAAATGACCTAGGCCTCTAAATTGCTTACTTGTTACAGAATGCAGAGATAATTTCGTTCTTGTATAAAGTTTAGCTCAAAAAATGAATTTCACGCCTATGCTTTGCCTCTATATTCTAGGTCTCTTGAAAACCTAAAACACCATGGAGGTTGCAGGGGGAAGGGGGGGGGGGGAGAGAGAGAGATTTTATGGCATGAAAGTTAAATGGGGATGTGTTTGTGTGTATGCGTGTGTGTGTGAGAGAGAGAGCGCAGGGAAGTGGATGAAAAGGGGTAACAACAATTTTTTGATTGATATGGTACGAACAAGTGACAACTAAATTGCGAAATGGAGGGAGTATAAAGTAATAACAAAAAAGTATTACAATGAAAGTTTTAGAGCACCAAGATGCAAACTATCAGTATAGATAGCAATTGCATTTACGACTACAGGCTACAGCAATAGCAGCTTATATCGACTAAAAAACTGAAGAAAGTAAAGTCGATGTACCTGCCAGTATCTCCGCAACCCAAAGGCCTTATGGGGCTAAAGTGATTTAGTCCGATTCTTTCACCACTTGCGGTGATCTACAAGCCCACATGAGAAGAAGAGTAAATGGTAGTAATATAAGCAAAGGAATGCGTTATATTCTACACCTTTACCAAACAAATCTATTACACGATAGATGTGAACTTTATGGCATGAAATATTGAACTGTAACAAATCCTGCCAATATCTACACTGAAACTTCATACCCTTGAGATAGAAGCATGAGGCATGGGTATAGTTGTTTTTACTGGATACTAATTAAAAGTGAAAACATACAAAGGAGGCCCAACACAGCATGAAACTCAAGTTCCTATACGAAACTGCTAGATGAATCCTTTTCTTCCTCCCGTTATCCAAAGCTTTGTATCCGCAATTCAATATAGATGAATATATACCACATATATCTGTCTCTCTTCCGCCCATTTTTCCTATGCAATTTGGAATTTATTAATAAATTTCTAGCCATATAGTCCCCTTCTTGAAATTCTCCCGCCCTTATATCCTTTACCGCATGCTGACCCCATGAGCCTTTAGCATTTGGGTACCACCAGCCTTCCAAGACCGGGTGTTTGAAAGTCTCTCTCGACATCCCCAAGACCTTACTTTCACAGTTTCACTAAATACTCATTAAAAAAAAAAGTTAAACTCTAGGAATTTAGAAAAGCCTCACTACAGAAAAAATTGTGCAGGCATTACTTAAGCTAGTTGCTGTGATTGTCAGGTAAACATCTTCAAACCAAACCACCGAAAATTTTTCATCTGTCTTTTCCACCCAATGTTTCAGAAAGTTGGAAGCCAAAAGACCCAGAGGACCTAAGAGCAAGTAAAAGTCCACTCAACTTGGAAATCGACAAAGGCTTGAATGCACTCTAATAGAGGGGGGAAAAGTACTTCGAACCACTAAAAATAAGAATGCCAGGATGACATTTCTCAAAAGCAAAAAGCCATGACACCTGACGCATGATTGACGGTGAAAGATACTTTTTCAGATCTAATAAACTAATCACTCAGCTGGTCAGATCCTTTCATGAAATGGCATAAGAACCCCATGAGACCCTTGGTTCCTAACCAAATTAAGCTTAAAGTATGACCACAAATATCGAATATGGAGACTCGCTTTACAGTCAACAATCCTATCTCCTCTTCTGAAGTCCTACAAGGAACTAGTTTCTAAAACCCCCTAGCTAGAATGGAAAACCACACAGTCACCTTTAACACATAAGTACCTTTCGTATTGCCGACCAACAGGAACTGTACTTCATGTGAGGCTTCGGGAAGACAGGTTGAGAATGGATAGCCCATAAGTCTTCTGGTCTCTGAAAGTAGCAAAAAAATAAGCTAATATTAGTCATGATGAATTGAGAATATGAGATTTATTATGTATGTTGCCGGGGGTAAAAAGCATAATGTCAACTACACTTATTGGAGTTGTTGACTAATCAACCACTAAGCAATGTTTCAGTAAATTGAACTTATCTTTTACCTGATGTAATACTTTATGGAAACATTATCACCAATACTAGGGTGAAAGTGAAGGGTTCAACATTTGGATTCAAACATGACAAAATTTTGTTCTAGTCGAACTCAAATATCTTTGGTCAATAGATATCCATCCAGCAAGATATGTTGAAGTTCAAGTGACCTTAACTCTCTAACAAACATTATTCGTTAGGGGAGGTAAATTATGCATGCTTAGCTACAAAAACTTTAAAAATTAAGAATATACAGGCACTACGTTATACAACAATATCTAAACATCAGCTTTATTGCAACCAAACAGAGACTAAAAAGAGTACCTTACCGAGTTGGCATCAGGAAGTTCTCGAACAGCCCCGTCAACATTTTCTGCAGTAGCTTTGACCTAAGGAAAGGGAAGAACTTTTATACGAGAAAGAAGAGATACCGTAATGACTCATGTTTAAGCAAACTTGGAAGAAACTAATAAAAAACAGAAACAGGCAAGACTCACAACAGTGTGGCCCAAACCTGGCACATGTCGTTTTTCGATCTATTGCATAGTTCATTTCAAGAAATATTTCTGAATTTCCACTTTTTAATTAATTATTATTTCTTGAGTAACTGAAATTTTTCTTATACATGTGCCGAAAATCCCACATCTGAGGTAAGAGAGTTTGTGATTGGCCTTATAAGACCCCGCCAATAAACTCATTTGTACCTACTTGGCTGGACTTTTTTGAGGAGATATTTCCCTATGGTGGGCCATAGTTCTGGGTCATCAGCAAGAAAACGGGACCAGGGAAGCATTTCATTTTCACACATAAGATACAGAGGAGAAAGTGTAAAGGGCACCCTAAATTTTAAACAAATAAAAGCATGAAGACAGACTACAGGGGTTCCTTGTGTGGAAGTATACTTAGTATTTGATAATATAGATTAGTTTCTTAATTATTCACCAGAAAGAAAAAGAACGCTTGAGCCATGCACTATCTCTTGTCGTTTATCTTTTTTCTTCCTTTACCTATAAGTCCACACAAAAACCAAGTGGTACAGCTGGGTAGAGAAGCATTGCATCCACTCCTCTTTCCTTCAATTTCTTTTCTTTCTTTTTGTCAAGTCACTAAGTTGTAAGAAGGGCCAGTAAATGTTCACTAAGACCTTGGTTAATCTCGTCAAAAAATTCTACTAAAGTAAAAAAGAAATTTCTAGAGGAGCAAGTCGGTCGCCAACAATAATAATGCCTCATTCAAAAAACTTCTGAGCTTTACTATCTTAGGTAAATATATGGCTTAAAAGGAGTATCTACTATTGATTTACTGAAGATGACAATCAGGGCTAACGTATAGCTTCGATATCTCATTAAGTGTAGAGAAACAGTCACCATCATACACTGCACAACCAATTGCTGCAACATAACGTAAATTTATAGGATCCAGCCTTTTACTCTAATTTGGGTAGGGTAGCAACAGTGTCAGCAATTAGCAACTTTAGCACAAAAGATTCAACATTCTTTTTAAGCATGCCCCTATGTGCCAATCGGTACTTGAATCCAGCACCTAATTGTGTATGTGTGGGATGCAGGTGGTGGGGGATTGGTGGGGACAGGAGGTATAACTCAAAACAACAGAGGCATGTTCACAAAAAGATTCAACATTTTAAGTCCTACAGTCAATTTAACTAAGCCCAAGTCTAAGCCTTATTCCCATATTACTTTGGGCAGGCCACATGAAATTGAATCCTTGTCCTCCACTGTCGCCTATCTAAAGTCATGCTCAGAGTCAAAACTAGACCTACACATTCAATTACAAAAATAGAGCATGTACCAACTTAGCACTTTTTTGCTCTGTTCTCTCTGAGAGCCGGTTTCTCAGGGGTTCCACATGATCGCTGCCATCTAGTTGTACACCAATGAAGTACTGAAGTTCCCCCTGCAGTTACAGAACGAAACTCAAAAGCAGATCTTGGATATGTAATATACTATAAGACAATGAGAAAACATCTTGTACTTACCTTCTGATCACGCATGGGTTGCAAGTGGAATAAATTCCAGAATTTCTTGCCTGCGAAATTTTAAATTGAAAAACGACGTATTTTCTTTAACCATCAGGAGCACAGGCTATTTAAATGCAATATGCAATCTTCTAGCATATTTGTACCACCAGAATAGACAGACTTAGCTCACCACTTTTAGTGTAGTTGATCAACTGCACAGTGATTTCCCTTTGCTCTCTAATTGCATCTCTTATCTTCGAGACAGTTCCTTGATCCGTTTCAGGTCCTTGAAGAAATCTGCACGGGATAAAAATCGGTGCTCTTTCTTCTCCGGACTTTAATAACAAGACAAGTGGCACAAATATCACAAATAATCAAAACACCAAACTGATGTCAAAGTTGAATTTAACATCAACAAATTAGATGAATGATCTCGCATAGATGTCAAATTGGTGGCTAGCCTGTCAATAAATCGTTCTGGCTGGGTTGGGTCAATCCTAATCCATTTTGCTAAAGGAACTTTTGAATTGAATCTGATGCACTTATGCAATGCATCATTGAATTACAGATTCAATCGATTATGATCCAACTATGTACGAGAGAAAGAAAAAAAAATTAATAGCACCACAACTAAATTCAAATGCTTTGCATATAGCCATACTCGAGAACCTGCATTAGTATCAAAATACATTACCCAAATAGATTACTATTGAATTTGAAGTCATTTCACAGGTACCAGAAATCTCATATTACTGGCATCACATTGATTCGAGAGCTATTCTAAAAATCCACATGAACTAATTTACCAAAATCAGATGAAAGTTCACTAGATGAAAATCTTTTTTGTGATATATAGCTAATCTGTCTAATCCTGACAAGATCATTGTCTGACCAATGACAAACTTCAATGCATCTGCCTTCATGCTTGAGGTTCCTATATTATTTATGGTCACGAAATTAGATGCACCGTTACAAGTTCAAGGTCCTAAAAGCAAGAGATTAGCAATGCAGACAGGAAACTCAGTCAACAATTACCATTCATATCAATGCTGGAACAGGATCTTGTGTTAAAGCCAGATTCTTAGAAGGCGCCACAAAGTTTAAAACACCCAAAAATGCCACGTTCCGAAATGGAGACAAATGGACCTTTCATATCAAACAACTGAAGAGATGCAAATTAATACCGGCAATTTCTTCCTAAAATTTCTTCACGTGTAAACTCCGTCAGTTCGAGAAAGCTGTCTGATGCAAATATCTGCACAAGAAGGAACCAGTTTTCAACATATAGTATAGTCTGATAACGAACAGAAAAAGCATTTGCATTTTCCAAACGTCCCATAAAACTGAAGCACCGATTCTTAAATCAAAAACTGAATTCTCTTACAAATAATCACAACGTAGCTTACATCATAAACTGAATTCTCTTACAAATAATACCAGAACTCATACTTATGATCTCACATATAGTGCAAATCCTTCTTTATGATCCATGGACTCAGCGTGGATGTTGCGCCTGGGTATGAGTTCATCTGATTCATCTAATCTCTATGTCCAGAAACATGACAACACAGAAAGATATTTAATTTCTTACAATTATGTGTTAAATCCTAACCTAAACTGGTTTTCTAATGTAACATATGGTGGGAACTTTAATTCTTTTGAGCACTAATGAAACAAAAGGAACATATATAAGAGGATCCTTTGCAACTTCAATTACAAGAAATGCATGTCAATGGCATACCCAATTAGAAACTTTGAACACATAACATAATACCCTTCTCCTAATGTTGAACCTGGGCACTTAGCACATCACTATTTAATTTAGTGTAGGTGTTATTTGTACTTAAGGTAAAGAGATTAAAAAAGCAAAATCTACCCAAATTTAGCACTTCAGATCTAGATCTTACAATTGGATTATCAGGTAATCTAGGATCAGTTATGACAAAGTTCTTTTCAATGCGCTCCAATGTGGTAGCCAGGTCAATTCCTTGACGCACGTGCCTCTCCATTTGAGCACGGTCCCAACTGTCGGTGCGTTCTATGTCTTTAGTCATCAAAACCTCAGGCTCAATAGTCGGTAAATTTTCATGCCTCCTTGTGACGCTTGAAGACCTCCCTTTAAACCTGCAAAAGGTTAAAAGTACAAATCAACTCAAAATCCGCAAATCCAAGTTTAAGCAATCTCAAGCAATAAATCTGGGCAATATCGCAAAGTGGGGCTAACGCGCAGATAGGTGTAGAATGAACCCTATCAATTGCATGCAGACTCTTCCTGTAGCTTCAGATTAGGATAGCAACTCGACATGCTGAGAATACGTAGACCAGTACAGTGCAGCTCGAGTCAGTCATTGTATTTTGAAACTTGTGTTTGCAGCTAACTGCCTCAGTTACCAAATATATATCTAATTAGTGTCTGCTTTAAATGGCTCGACATCTAAATTGCGGACTGAGCAGAACCCATTGAGGAAAAGGTAGCTTCAAAGATCTCTTATCACAACATATCGCATGCTCCAAGCTATCAAATATTCCTTTTTCTTTCCGTAATGTTACTAAGTATAAATATAGAAGGAAAAAAAAGCAACCTAAGAACACCCAGGGCAAGGCCATAAGGCTCCAAAAAGGACAACAAACAAAGGAGGTAGACAAAAGAGATATGAAAGAGCACAGCTATCTACTAGACAAAATAGGAAGGACAAGCCCACATGTCTCGAGAGGAACATGCATAGCTAACACCTAAACAGCTAAATGCTGGCTAATAGCAACAAACACAGGCCCACCTGTCTAAAATGAAACAATAGCACCCTTGATAGAAGTAAATTCTATGTTTCTTTCAAACACAGTATAGCATCATAATCATCGGTTCTCCAACAGTTTAAACAAGGCCTGAAAGCACCCCATCATTTTGTGAGCGCAGAGTCGCATGGCTTAAGGATGGTGTTATCAACAGAACCTCACAAAAGGTCACAAACATCTACTTTTGATACACAGAGGGGCCAGAGTTTACTTAAAGTAGAAAAAATGCATGCTTAACACTAGCTGGAAGTATCCGGCAATACAGACGTAAGGGCAAACATTCTGCGGAAGCGTTCAATAAACAACAGTTAACATCAACCGAAATGATTGAAGTTGCAACAGCCTTTGCTAACACATTGTGAGAAGGAGCAAGCCTCCAATTTGATACATTAAGGTAAAGAAACGTTGAACCAAGAACTTACCCTAAAGAAGCGCGTGCCGATTTTCTAGGTTTAGTGCTAGAGTCGTGGACAGAATTTGAGTGAGATAAATCACTTCTAGACTCCAACAGAGGTGTTTGTCGACCAGGTGCACTCATGCTCTCGATTTCAGCAGCTTTAGGAAGCATGTAATCAAGGTTTGATTTCTCCTCCTTCTCATCCTCGCCACTAATGTCATGATTATGAGATCGTGGATGCTTCACAGTTTGTACAACCTCTGTGATCGAGCCTAAAGCCTCTTCTTTCTGACGAGCTGACACAAGGAAGCAATTAAATGTAAGATGTAGCATATTCATTTGCAAAACAGAATTGGGTAGCTTAGCTTACCATCATAACGTATTAATGACTGAGGTAATCCATTTGGTCGTAATGTCTTCTCGACAACACCTTCTGTGTATTTGCTGACCTCAACCTGCATTCTGTGAAGAAAAACATTGGACAGATGGCAAGATGAAAATAGCAATAGAGTATAATTGTACAACCAGGGGAATACAGTGCATGAAAGCACCTACCACAATGTTAGAAACTCACCAAGGTTTATAATAAATACTTTTCCGATGCATGTTGGTGACTTAATCTTGAGTTGAGACTAATTCTACAGGCCATGCGCGTAAAGTAAGCGTAGGAGAGATAAACCTCAGCGAATGCCATGGCCTCAGCCTGCCCGACTACCCTCTCAGGTTGGAAACCAAAATTAGATGCTACTCTGCAACTAGTTAAAATATGAGTTTTGGTACTTATGAGTTCATGAGTAGGGTCAATCACAGGGTATCCCACATCTGACGGCGATATCACAATATCCTTTCCTTATGACTTGGTGTCCCCGCTAAGGCATAAACTTAACCTTGTCACATATATCCCAGAAGGTTCCTCTCTAGCCATTGTTAGACAAATACCGACAACCCAATTGGATCGGCCCAATTCGAGCCTGCCTCCTTGTTCTATCCTCTCGTAACTCGACTAAATATCCTAGTCTGAGCTTTCGAGAGTCGGCCTTGATACCATCTACAACGACCCAGTCCACGGCTCCGCAACATGGCAATGCCTCTCTTAAAAGAGTTAGTCAAGAAGGTACTTATAAGTTCATGAGCAGAGCCTAATAAGATTAATCACAAAGTATCCTTCATCCAATGTGGGATATCACGGTGCTTGTCCAAAAAAACAATCGCAGAAATAGTTAACAATTCTTTTCTTAAAAAAAAAAATCTCCTTGAATCCACGATGAAATGTTGTATAGAAAACTCAAAACCTAGCTGGTTGCAACAAATGCACTGGGTTGTGCAATTAAAACACACATGCAATTGCAAAAGGGTGACCTAGGGTGTAGGAAGGTTTAACATACACAGCCTTACCCACGCTCATGGGTTCTTCTAGTATAACTCGAATGTCAGCTGTATGTGAACCTTCCTAGAAAGGGTTGTCAGTTTTTGGGAGTGTCTTTATAGGAAAAAAGGGTCTGTAAAGTGCTGTAGTTCGAGAGGTAGGATGCTTGGCCAGTGGAAATGGCGCAACCCTGCTGGGGTGAGAACTGGTTGGATTCGCTCACAATCGTGCGGGCCCTTGCGGCTCTTTAAGTTTGTCTAACTTGTTTAGGTCTGGAGGGTATTCTTGTATTTTTCCTTCTTTTTTCCTCCCTTTTTTGGCTTTCTTGTTTGGAGTTTTAGGGCTTGTACGTTGTCCTTTTTATAGCTTAATGTCTGGCGGGGGTCTTAGGTTTTGGCCGATGAAGAGGGTAGTGTTATTTTAGTGGCTTTTTACGGCCCTATTGTTTTTCCTGTTAGATCCTTCAACTGTATCCTAATAAGGACTAAGGGTCGGGATAATGAATGTATAAGCTATTATTCGTTCTCTTCATCCCTGTGATCGAAATGAAGTTATATTTCCTTGTATTATCACATTTTATTAAAGAAGTTCTTGGACCTTTAATCAAAAACCTAAGGAGCTATGACACGCGCGCACACCAAAACGTAGTAGGAAAAGGAAAAGGAAGTCAGTATAACACACCAGAAATTCCTGGGTACATAAGGCAAGCAAGTTTCAACAACATAGAATAGAGAACAGAACTGAAGTAGGTGGGGGAATAGAGATTACCCAATGAACTTGATGGTCTTTCGATTGTCATCTTTGATAGGGGTGACAGTGAGGAGATTCCAGAAGGGGGTGCCATCCTTCTTGTAGTTGAGCAGCCTGCCGCAGTAGCTCGTCCCCGTTCTGACCGCATCCCGTATCTTGCTCACTTCATTCTGGTCCGTCTCGGCCCCCTGTAGAAACCGGCTGTGCCCAACAATGCAGCAGTTCCTTCAATCCAATTCCCCACCACCATTTTTTCATCCAATTTCTCAAACCCAGAATTGAAAGAACCCAGCAACCCTTGGTTTAATCTCTAACTAATTAAAGAAATCCGAGTAAAGATCGACACTTCTTAGCAGTCAAAACTATCTCTTATAATAGGGAAAAGATTTGTGCTTCAATTCGGTCAAAAGGATGCAACCCTTCTTTTATTACTTTATTATTATTATATTATGATTATAATAATTAATTAATGTGACTGATGATTGTGTAGATAAAGTTAATACTATGAATTTTATTAAAAATAATAAAGTGGTATTATATAATTATTTAGTACATCATATTAGGTAAAATACATTTAAATTTGAACACTAAATTTATTTACTACTCAAATTTTTATTTTATGTTATTTTTTAACAAATTACTTATTATACAAAGTCTCAACATTATATATAAATTGTTATGTAACATCAAAAAATGTGTTACAATAAAAGGGATGTTCCGAGTAATATAGAGTAGTACTAATCACCGTGACACATGTAATGTGCGTGCAAAATAAAATTAATAATATGAAATTCATTAAAAAATCAAGCATAATATTTAAGTGTTAATTGTCAACATTTTTAAAATGAAAATTTGAATTACGAAAACCACCCATGTCCTTAAGTAGTTATTTCCTATTTTATTTTTATTTTTTGTCACTTTACAAAGAATTTCTTAGAATGTTAAGCGTTGAAATTTTATGTAGGTAGTTATGTAATATCAAAAGGGTAAGTTAAACGCGGCATTCTCGAGGTTTACCCGAGACTACGTACGACGTCTGCTAACTATTTTTATTACTCTCCGGTCCCTGTGGTCTGTCATTTTGTTACATAAACCCCACTTCAGTTAAGGAACGGTAACAAAAAGTTAAGGCAGCTTTCATCTATTGTAATATTTCCAAAATGCCCTTAGATCTTCCTTTTCTTCCTTATCAACCAATGCTTAGCCACAGCTGCCAAAGCCTCACCGCTGTCGACGACCTACCACAGCCGACAATGACTTACTTCTGCTGACTATTCGTATGCATATACTAGCAACCACCGCATATCCAAACACCATCCGGCACCAAATCCTTATATCCACATCACGCATACACATATGCACAGTGCGGTAGACACTTTCGCCCACACACACAATATGTGTAACAGGCGCGCGGCGCGTGCACACACACTGCCTATCGCCACCGTCACATGCCCCTTACCCATACTCGCACCCACGCCAACGACACACACACACACTGCTCTCACATGCCCCTTACTCGCACCCACACGCGCCGGCGACCACCACTAGCCACATATAAACACACACCCGCTGCCCATCACCACTATGGTACGCCCTTCACACACACACACACACACACAAAACAATCTGTCTCATCCCATCGAAACTTACCTGCCCACCCACCTGCGGCTACTCTGCAGCTTCGACCCCTTGCTGCCTGTACCCCCCCCCCCCAACAAGCTCTAGAGCCCATTGTGTGTTAATTGGATCCATATTACCCGATTGGGAGTCAGAGTTCTAGATCTAGATCTAGCATTAGAATTCTTTTCTGCCTTAATGAAAATGTTGGAGGAAGAACAGTGGTGGATCTAGATCCACGGTCAGTGGTGGTGATGGCTGGTGATAACGTACAAATGCTTGTGGTGGAGAATTGGTCAAATCTTGGCTATGGTGGTTGGGTAAATTTACCTTTTTATGAAGGGTATTACCATCCTTTCCTTACTTCTATTTGTGTTCTAAAAAATAAAAAAGTGTAGTTTAGCGTAATAAAAATAGTTAGTAGGCATCGTGTGTAGTTTGAGTTAAACCTTAGGAGTGACATGTGTAACTTACCCATACATAAAAGGCTATTACACAAAAAAAAAAGTATTTACTTTATGTATAGTATAGTATAGATAGATAGATACACATAGAGAGATAAATTAGTCACATTTTTTAAGTTAAATTCATCGGTAAAGTGCAGCATTATTTTAGGTGCCGGCTCTGAGTAAATGTCATTAGTCACATTAGGAACAATAACGTGTTACCAAATGACATGGAGCCTTCCACTACCACTAGGGTGCATAAAACGTTCTTTATTTGATTTTTATTAATTAAAGGAATCATTAGTTAAGTTGTTTTTATTAAGTTAATAAATAAGTTTAACACTTAACAATTACGATTCAAAAAGGAACTTGATAAATGAGCTTCAAAAGAGTCAACTCGACTATATTTTTTTTTAACTTTAGGAATAACAATTTTGAAGGGTTTAATGATTTCGGCTGAAAAGAAAAAAGAACGTCCTTAAAATACACTTGCACCCTGCCAAAAGCAATGTATGAGATTTTTGGCAACATTCTACAGAAGAAGGTAAACAAAACTTAACGCGCGTTCGAGGATACTTTTAGCAAGTGAGTTGCTGCGTTGTGTACCATTATGGACACTTCTGACATCTTATATGAGTAGATTAATTTACAACACATCTAAGTACATTTTTGGAAATCATCGCTGCATACTGCGTACTTGCAAACACATTGTCGCCAAAAGCCGCAACAAGCTAACATGGAGGAGAAGACTTTTGCAAAAAAAAGAAACCAAACTAAACAGGTTTTCCTTGCAAAACAAAATACTCTAACTAAGCTTGAAGAGATTAGGATTTAACATCATACAGCAACAATTATGGGTAACTAGTAGCCTTTCTACCCCTCAGGTTTTACTAAGTTTTGGACTTGAGTTCCTTCCTAATCTTCTCTAATTTTTATTTTAAACTCCTAACTTCAACAATTATGCAATTTAAAGACAAAACTAAAGCAAACTTTTATAACTCAGTCACAAAGCAGGGTTATTTCAGAGGTAAAAGTACAGTTTACCATCAGTAAAAAGGTAGGGTTATCTTCGTGTGTTAAACTCAGAAAGAAGTCATATTGACTGCAAGTTGGCTATGCGTGCAGTAAAAGCAAGCAAGAACATGGCACTCACCAGTTCCTTCCGATGACCTCCTTCGAAGAATACCCGGTCATGGTGAAGAATCCGCTGCTGGCGTACATGATTGGGTAATCCGGTTTGGTAGCGTCCGACACCACGAACGTCTGCTGCAGAGTCGCCAACGCGTCTTTGAGATCCTGCGACACCCTCGGTAAGCCGCCGCCCTGGTTCTCCCCCTCCGACGACCTCGGCGTCGCTTCCACCACAAACGTCTCCGACGAGTTCCTCACGTCCAGTCCCCATTCCGCCACCCTCTCTTCTATCAAACTCTGCTGCTCCCTCTTCACATTGTCGGTAATGAGATTGCTTCCATCGTCGTTTTCAGCAGCAGCAGAAGCGTTGGAACTCGGGGACTTCCTGAAAGCCATCCACGTGTCGACCGGCTCCCTGTAACTCGGGGACTTTTGAGGAACCTTCGAGCTTGATGTTGATGACTCCATCTTTACACAGTATCGAAAGGCGTGCAAGCTACAAATTTGGGAATATATGTGATGCCCAGAAATAGTTCAGTGAGCACGCACCATGTTACCTACAGTTTCTGAACTGGGTTGCGAATTCCTGGAGAATAGAACGTACTACTAGTCAATGCGCCGGGTACACACACACACACACACAGAGGAACTCGTGCAATCAATGAGTCATTTCATCTGGCTTTTGGTTTTCTGAGCATGTGTTTGGCTGCAAAGCGGATAACGTGAAGAGATAAATAGCATCCCAAATGGTGCCACGTTGCAGGATCTGAGCCGTGGGCTTACCTATGTTGGTACGTAGGTGACTGTGGCCGTCCGTTCTTCCCACGTTTGTTGTTTCGTTTTGTTCTACTTTTACCCTTTTTGGTCAAAAAAAAGTTTTCCTGCGTCCCATTGCAGACACAAGCAGCCTATTATTTGGTGCACATCCTATGCCCACATCACCTTCATCTGTCTTAATCAAAGGCATAAATGCTTTTCGTTGAAAAGCTAATTGCTTCTAATTTGCTTTGTATTAATATATTTGGCTCCGGTGTAAGCACAGAAAGCAGCTTAAAGAATTATAGGCAGAAAAATTGATTGCATTCACAAGATGTGAGTAGGATCGAAACCCATAAGCCCGACCAATTTTCGTGTTACAGAATGACCACCTAATCTATATATATAGTGCGTGCAGGCGATGAAACCATTTCATTTCCAACACCCTCTAGGCCGAAAGGCACTTACCAGACACCGCCTATGTTTTTCTGGAGACACTTTCGGGTATACCTTAAGGTTATATAGTTCTTCTGTAATTAATAAAGTTTGCTTAGCTTAAAAAAAAGGTTTTCATAGTTCAAACATTAAAGGATGAGCAAAACAATGTCATTGTGTCACGAAAAGACACGAAGAATGAGTTGTTTTAATTAGTACGTGAGGAATTTTTTAACTTGACGTCGAGCAAGTTGAGAAAAAACTAACGTGCAACACATTTGTAGGGTATCGTTACAATCCATCACGAGTTAATTTAGCTTCGCATGTTCGAGACGGTAAACAATGTGTCCCGCCCTTATACAAGTTATAGCAACCAACATCCATCTTTAGCAATATGAAAATTCCCGATTAAGATGCCATAAGCAAAATAAGGTATGGTGAAGGGGTTGCCAAAACCAGGACCAGAGACAAATGTTATAATGATAAGAGCTTGTCAAGTTTGCACTGGATGCCAAAAAGAAAGAAACAAAAGGTATTTAACTTTTTGGCTGTACACAGACCAAACGTTTCCCAACTCTGGGCCTTGAACTGAATATAAGGCGACAACAAACACCAAACTAAAGTGGAATTATGAGGCTGCAAATTAAATACCCACGTGGTTCCGGCCACAGCTTGAGGATAGATATGGCTATCGAGCATTTATTGTTTTCAAGTGAAATCAACAATGTGTACTATGTATCTGGCTAGAGCTTTGTTGCTTATATTGCATACATACATGTTGTGACCATTTGGATTGCAGCATTATTATTATTGAGTGGTTGTGCATGAATACATGAGGGTAATGTGCCTTCATTTTTTCACATTTCTTCGATAATCGATACTGATTTTTCTCTTCTTTCCCGAATAATTCCTCAATATTGCAAAACCTCACCAAGGTCTAAATTCTGGTAAAATCAACTTCTTAAATCTTAATTTTGTTGCTAATAAAGTCATATGATGCTAACTAGATGCGATGTGCCACAAAGAGTACAATTTCGAGTCGGAAGCAAAGTACATATAGAGTGTAGGAATAGAGGTGTCACGACCCGAACCCACGGGTGTGCCCGTGAACCAGGTACGTGACCAGTCGCAAGCCCATTGGCTCCCACTAAGGGCTCTGCCAGACCTTACTCGCTAAAACCAATACAACTACAGCGAAAACTGAATCTTATACAACTCTACAAGTAAAACTTCAGTTTTAATCTTCATACAAATAGACATTTATCAACCACTATGAAATTGTCTCTAACGGCAACAACTACTCTACTTGAAACCCAACAACTATTCAATGTCATCTAGTGTAACCTCTGAAGCTCCACTCTAAATTCTAATCTCACGCTCGTCATTCTTACCTTACTTTTTAACCTAAAATGATAAAGTAAGGAATGAGCTTTCACGTGCTCAGTAAGTAACATGTAATTCAACTAGCTGGACCATAGCACGTCAAAATAATAACTCTAATTTACAATTTAGCAATTTTACAAGATGAAATCCCGGAGTAAACAATCCTTCTCTAAGAAATCATTCTGTAAAACATAATAGAGTAAATGGAACAAATCTGAGGGCATAAAAATCAATAGTTTTTCGAACCTTTCATAATCACACTAGATCAAAACCCAAACATCTCATTTGCACCAAGCGCTTCAAATCCAAAATTCATTATAACTTTAAACAAAATATCATTTACTTGCTGATCCAATTTTTAACGAGAAATTAAGCATTGCCACAAGCTTTTTGACAAAATTCTTTTCTCCAAGGCAGAAGCAGGTAAAAAGCCAAAATAGTTCATCGCTGATAAATAGTGCTTATCAAAAGTAAATAACATATATACTTTATAGAAACACTAGTTGAATTAGCAGGTCACTTAAATCGTTAAACGAATCCGAAAGTTTTCCGCTTAATCTGATCTCAGTTGTCTTCTACCTTATTTCAATAAACGAATGAGCAATAAATCAATTTCAGATACTCAACTATGTGTTTTTACTCAGCTTGACATAGGGTGTAAAAAATTATCAAAATACCTCTCTCGGACTTAAATCATCAAAATGGCCTTTTCACAAGTAGAATCATTACAATAACCTTATCATATGTGAATTTATCAAAGAATACCTTTCTTAGGTCAAAATACCCCCTCGAAGTGATAAATTACCAAAATATCCCTCGGGGGTTTTGGACATTAGAAAAATCCCAAAACCTCTTAAAACACTATTATAAACATTCCTAAGTCATTTTTTGGGTTAAAAAGTACTTTAGGGAATTTTCGCCCAAAAATTCCGATCTGATATCCTCATCGAGCGCTAAAAGACCAATTTCGCGAAAAATACCTATCGCCATCGGAATGGCCTAAAATTTTAGAATATGAAACATATGAGTGAAATAATATTTTCCTAAATTTTTTTTGATTAAAATAACTTAATTTTCTATAACAAATAATTCAATAATTTTGGTTAACCGATACCCTAATTTAGCGCCATTCACGGATATCGAAAAATTTCAGAGCGTAGGTCTCGTAAAAATATCAGGGGTTACTGTTTTGGACTTTATCCAATTCATAACTATTTATAGAAATTTGAATTAGAACTGCTTAAATTAATTTCATATTTTTAGTGACAAAAACATCTACTGTTCATTTCCAGTTAGATCAAACACACACTCGCATGCCTTAAAACCCACAGTCTTCATCTCCTTTATGACTTCCCCTGCCAAACACACTCCCACAACATACTACTTCACCGATTACACCCACACAATTTCACACATATACACACCTAAAACACCTTCTAACACACAACCCAAACACTTATATACACACATTTATACACATAAACACACACACCATCACTCTGTACCATAGACACTCAGACATAGTCACAAACACACACGCAAATGCACACAAACCCACACACAGCAACCCTCGGGCACACCAAAAATACTCCAAATCTCATCCAATTCGATTCTACACGACACTAATTCCTCCAGACACCAAATCATTCCCAATCCACCTCCCACACACACACACACGAGATCTTCAAAGCACACACACACACCCCATATTTCACAGACTGAAATATATATATATATATATATATATATATATATATATATATATATATATATATAGTGCGTGCAGGTGATGGAACACACACACAAATCTCCGTGTACTATGTATCTGGCTAGAGCTTTGTTGGTTATATTGCATACATACATGTCGTGACCATTTGGATTGCAACATTATTATTATTGAGTGGTTGTGCATGAATACATGAGGGTAATGTGCCTTCATTTTTTCACAGTTCTTCGATAATCGATACCGATTTTCCTCTTCTTTCCCGAATAACCCCTGAATATTGCAAAACCTCCCCAAGGTCTAAATTATGGTAAAATTGATTTCTTAAATCTTAATTTTGTTGCTGAAGACATATGATGCCAACTAGATAGGATATGTCACAAAGAGTACAATTTCGAGGGGAAGCAAAGTACATATAAAGTGCAGGAATAGAGGCAACCTAGAAGAAGCTCGAAAGAAAATCACTAGGGGCCGGTAAGTGCAAGAATCGAAGCATCCTAGAAAAGGCTCGAGAACTAATAATGTGGTAATGGCGAAGGTGCATAGTGATTACAGTGATTGTGGTTACCAGTCCAATGTCTAATGCTTAAATATAATATGCAAGTCCAAAGTCCGTCCAAAGCCATACTGTTTTCTCTCTCCGAGATTTTCAAAGGTGAGAAAATAAATTGTGAGGTATTGCACTGATAAGTTTTCAAGTCCTCTCTTATAGGCAGCTAATAATAGATTGTCACCAAGTAATTTACACGTGTTGCTTTCCAGAGCTACCGCCTCGCCAAGGACACGACATATGCGTGCTTGGCTATACTGTCGAATCATTGTAGGGCTATAAATGAACCAAACTCTTTATGAACAACTTTGTCTTTGGTTCGTGTAACAAATGAACAAACATGAATAGATTTTTAACATATCAAATAGTTCATGCATATGTTCATGAACGGCTACTTATACATATTATCATACAAACACGCACACATAATCAAACATATCAAACATGTTATATATCTGCATAATTACATACTCAAAAAAAAATAGATTCGAACCCATTATTTCTAAAGCCCAATTTGAGATCCTAGCCCATTTTTAAAGGCCTTTTCCATTTCTATTTCTAAAGTCCAAGTTGTAAAAGGCCCGTAACATTAAAAGCCCTTAATCATACAGCTCTCAGCCTCTCACTAACCCTAATTCCTAACATCACATTAGCGGCCAGCATAGGCAACTCTCTCTCTCTCTCTCTCACTCATGCGTGCGTGCGCTTAATGAATCAGAAATCTCCCCTTCTTTTTCTCCCTTTCTTTGTTTATCTCTTAATCATACCCACACAAAAAAGACATGCACACACTGAGCCACCACCTATTTTTAACCAGAGACTCGATTGTCGCACCATTGTTGCTATCTATAGACTGCCTTTTTCGTCTTCCTCTCTGCAGAAGGTCTTCGTGAAACCTACATGGATCTGCTTGATCCGTCAATAGGTAGCGTACCTGAAGTCGAGTTGCCTCTGCACTTCCATTGTCATCCCCCACTCCAAAAATCGCTGGTACAACTTTGACGAGAAAAAAAGCCGAGCCCCAGTTTTTGCAAATGATTTATGAACCGAGTTCGAACAAATTTTTCTAGTAGCTAAATGAACACTAGCCAAGTTTGATCGAGCCAAAAGTTATACGAGTTAAGCTTAAACATACACGTGTTCGGCTCGAATGCAGAGGCTACATTACTTTCAACTATGGTTGATCTTTTCTATTATTCAACTAGTTTTGGTTTGATGTTCGAATAGGTAACTATGGACCAAAATGACCTTAGGACACCTTGTGCATTGCATGTGAATTCATAACATTTCAAATAAGTGTGTTTTTTTAAAATAAGTTAACTTTGGAGTTAATTGAGATTTCTCAATTATGTTTTTGGAGCTAATCTTGCCATGTTAACGTTTTGATAAAAATTCTCTTTAGTTTTTCAACACAAAAAGCGACGCCTTAATCCAATTTTTCTAGACAAAGATATGCAAAAATTAAGTCAATTGTATTGCCAATAGAGTTGATTGCATTGAAAAATAACAGCTAATTTTGTTAAAACTCATACTAAATCTTCTTAGAACGCTATATTAGATCTCCGCCTTATAAAGATAATCTGGGACATCATCATACACTATGGAAACCACACTGTACGCCTTCATTCATTGAAGAAAATCAAGGCTCATAGATTAAATTGTTCTCCTTTTATCTTCATGATTCTGCATCATTAAAGAGCATTTTTGTGAGCAACTCTTTGATTGAGAGTAAGTATTCTTTAAGTCATCAAATCTCTTATCCCTCTATTGTGCTAGCATTTCATTTGTACTAATTTCCTTTCAAGAGAATATCTTTGTACACAATATATCTTCATAAAAGGATTGTGATCAACACTTGGATTTGTCAAATCTTGGTTGAGCTTCATAGATTCAAGGCGTGCGCGTGGTATCGAGATAGCAACAAGTGTTTAGAAGTGCTTTGGTCTTGACCCAGAAGAAGATTGTTGCTAGTGTATTATAGTGCTTTTGCAAGGAACTTTATTGAAGAAGTGAATGTAGGCCGAACCACTTAAATCTCCTTGTCAAGTATCTCTAACTCAATTTTTTTACTTCTTACTCTATAATTGTTTGAGACTGTACAGTTAGCATTTTAATTGAGGTGATCACTTATTTGATAGAGATACATGATTATGTTTAGTCTAATGTTCTCCATTACTATTCAAAAATCCTATTCATCCTCCCTTCCTATGATTGTTTTATCGGTTTCAATTACCAAAATCAACACCAGTCCATCTCTTATTTCCTATCACGAGTTTCCACACACACAAACATAAGTGTGGGTTTTGGTAAAAATAATATTTGAATTTCACTTTTAGGAGATTGAGCTCCACAAGTGTCATTAAAAGGTATATATAATGACACTTATACGAAGTTTAGCAATGAAGGTGTGCACAATTTGTCAAAAGTGGAGCCTAAATATCAATTTCCTTAGTTATCAAATGTCAACTTTAATAAGCTACATGACCCGGCCCCTTACCGCCTTACTATGTTCTTCAAGCCCTCATTTTATCGCGATGACATTAAAATAACCACCAAAATACACTTTTAGCGACAAAAAGGATGGAAAAATATATAAAGGAGTGGAAATGGGCCTTTCTAGTACTTCAAATATGGCATAGGATCCTGATGACGACAAAGGTCTGTGCTACTCTTTTGTTCTGTGTACTACTTTGTGTCTGTGATGATTTAGCAGTGGTTACTTTTTCCTATATACTCCTTGAAAGAACATTCATATTATCATATACAAAAGAAATCCGAAACATTAAACAATGTCGGAAAACTTGCAAAAGCCACACAAACAAGCACACACAAGATAGTGGACATACAAAGAAGATCCATAGATTGATTATGAAACAATCGCAAGGCTAGAATATTTCTAGTTATTGTGCCTTGTTCATTAATTAGCCTACTTACCGGTCAACCTTATTCATTGATTAGTTTTTGTAGGACACAAGTCTTTTAGAACCCTTCGTTATTGTTGTTAGTGTCTTTTCTAATGATCTACTAATTTTGTTTACCCTATAGTTAAAAGCTTAATGAGATGCATGTTATACAAAACTTTAATGTCTTGTTCTATGCAAACACTGCACATAATTTTCTCATGATATGTTCCGACCCTAGCAGATTTATCAAACTTTTAATTACTACTTAATGAAACATTGTATAAGATTTGCCTGAGCACTTTGAGTGTCTAGGCATGTAAAATTCCCGTGAATCCATCTGAAATTCTGTCTTTCCTCCATTTTGATGCCGCGAGACACTACTTTAAGTCTTACTAGTTTAGGGTTTATGTTTTGAAACTATTTTCTTGATTTTAGGAAACAGTGATCAAATGCTGCTATCAAAGACGCTTCTCCGAGTGATTACACACCGGTGATAAAGTCTTTCATACTGCTTTCAGAGAATGGTACAGAAAATGCACGAATTGGCTGATTTTGGAGCTGAAGACCACTTATGGTCCTGCTGCTACTTTTCCTCCTATGACTTTGAATCTTTCAGTATCACATATATTCCATCGACTTTTATGTAGTGAACTCTCAAGGTTTAGCTTCAGTCTAGTGAGCATAGTCTGGTCTCTCATCTCATGGCAATACTCTTTATTTGAATTTAGTGAAGATTAATTATCTATCGAGTCTGCGTGTACTTATAAGTTGATTCTATTTCTAAATAGAAAACATAACCTAAATGGTGAAGAGGATATTTCTCTACATCTGGCAATGGTGGTGACAAGTAATCTACTTAGTCAATCGATTGTGAGTTTGCCCAGCAGAACAAATATTGGCACACTCGGTGGGACCCTTTTAATCTGAAAGTGGGAAATGTCAAATACTAAAATTCTGGATATCTGAAAAAATGTTTCCAAATAATTCTTTGAAATTTCAGGCCCGATTTGAAGAACTAAGGGCCAATTTTTGTATTGATTTGATGAGAGGCTGAAGATTGGCATCTTTAGTGCCTAGAAACGAACAACGGTTTGTGTTTGCAACTTATATGAATGCTATGCTGACTGATTTAAGAGATTTCTGGGCTGATCTTCTGAATTGTGTGGATGCAAATTATAATTTTCCTATTTTGCCAACATAAAAACAAATGAGGATATTTGACACCTAAAAAAAATTGATGAGCCTAAGAAGATCCTTTAAAGGAAGACTTCATAAAAGAAGAGACAAATCATACGTAAAAGGTATTGAAGATTCAAAGAATCAGTTAGAGTTAGACGAAGAAGAGAGATAAAACAAAAACCCTAAAGAAACCTTATCACATCATGGCTTACATGTATAAGATTCCAATTGGTGGTTGGGAAAAACTTTGTAACTTTGTGGTACGCTGATCACCGATACTAAATACAACCTCTTTTTTTGTAAATTTATCATTTTTATATGTTAGAATCAATGGTTCTCATTAGTATTTTAATAATAACTATCTGATAGCGGTCAGATCGAATCTCGGCAACTAAAAGATGAATATCGACACTAGAACTAAGTGTTGATGGATGTTTTTTCGCTCATGAGTTTTGAGTAATCCTTGTTGTCATGACCCGAACCCGCTGTGGGCCTAACGGGCTCAAGGGTGGCTGGCCAGAGCCCCTTTTGACAATCTCTCATGGGCAATGTCAAGCCTCACTTGCTAAAATTAATACAAATAGTATCGAAAATGAAAACATTTACAACCCCGAATACAAACTCCATTTTAATTTCAATACAGATCCTTCATAATATAACACCTATGATAGAACTCAAAAATCAACAAATACAATCCTGAAAGTCTACGGTCTTGCTCTTTAAAAATCCTGAAGCCCTCCATTGACATGAATATACTTTTAACTTTTAGGCATGAAGTGTTAAGTAAGAGGTAAGGGGTGAGCTTTTATGTGTTCGGTGAGTAACTAGTAGCCCAACTAGTTGGATCATAGTATGTCAAGAAAATAAAACTAGAGAAAACAATTTTGTAATTGACGACAAATCATTACTTGATTAGATCAACAGTTTACAAAATAGTGATCAATCAATTAACTATATACAGCTGTCTCATACCAATTGAATATTGATAAATCAACTCAAAGTGGCTCAAGATCTATCCTATGCATTAGTCTTGTAACCGTGACACAAAGGCAGCACAAAAAAGAAAGCCACGCCAATGGGTAACAGAAATAAAAAAATAGAGCATTAAGCATTTTTCGTAGCAGTCTCAACCAAAAAATATTATTTACATATTGGTCCGATTTTTAGCATAATACAAGTGTCACTAAAGTAGTTCAATTTTATCAGTGGTTTCTTTAAGAAAAAGGGTCAAACAGATAAACATATGCAAGTAAAAGCATATGGATCAAAATTCAGTTACCTGTTGGCGTTACACATATCAAAATTCAGCAATCCTTTGTTCATCAAAGTTGCTGCAAGATCCCTTGAAACCCCTTTCACTGTATTAATTATTTTTCTTTCTCCAAGTGTATCCAGTTTCAGCTCCATTTAGGACTAACCACCCCTTGTATTGCATTTGCAGTGTAAGGTTCCAGCTCCGTATTTGTCTTCCTTTCACCGACCATTCTCTCACTCCCTCTCCTAACATAAACCAACGCATCAAATGAAAAAATCACTATATAACTAACCATTACATTCCCCCATTTCATTTTCTTCCTTCTTTACTTTCTTTGATTATACAACAACAATACACATGTGAAAGCATCCTACTCAAAATCAATTGGCAATGAGGGGTGAGGCCTACAAGACATATATATATATATATATATATATATATATATATATATATATATATATATATATATATATATTGAAGTATTGTTTATTATTTACCCAATGTGAGATTGATACACAATGAGGGGTTTATATCTCTCAACAAGCCCCCCCCCCCCCCCCCCCACGTGTGACTCGACTGATTTTTGAGTGGGCCTAACACGTGAAAAAATTGACTGAGTGATGGCGAGAAACTAATTATGAGTTGTCTGTTGGGCCTAGATCAACCAGTTCTGATACAATGTTGAACCAAGTGTCCAACTCAAAAGCATACTCAAGAGTAGGAGAAGCTCATCAGGTATAAGAACCAATCACAAACCCCATGTATTGTCGATGTTAACTTGACACCCGCCCTCACGCGAAGCGTGAGAATAAGAGGTGGTCCCGTTGGGCCTAACTCTGATATCATGTTAAAGCATCTCACTCAAAACCACTTGGTCATGAGAGGAGAGGCCTATAAGACATATATATTGAAGTATTGTTATTATTTACCTAATGTGGGATTGATACCCAATGAGGAATTTATATCTTTCAACAACACACACACACGTGCGTGCACGTGCACAAGCACACAAACAAACGCACACCCCACAATCTGTACGTGATTAATCATTTGACCAGAATCCTTGCAATACTTCTCCAAAATTTGGTGTAACTATAGGCATATGGACGGACTTAGTTTTGTGAAGATCAAGGAGTCATCCGCGAAAAACAGGTGATTTACTTAGGGACTTTGCGGTTGCGCATTCCAGTAGTCTAACTTGCTTCTGTTTCTGTAGTTCCTGAATTAGCTTCAATAAAAGCTCAAACAACTAACATCGGTCTCTTTCTAGTTTACCGAACAAAACCTAGCTATCAAAAGAAAAGCAGCAGTAACCCAAGTATGAAAATAGTGGAAACTGTTTTTAATCCACTGATGATAGCGGGCGATTCGAACTCTGAAAGAAGAAAATTGTGGCTAAAAACTACGTTTGTCGCCAAAATTAATGAAGCTATGAGAACATCTCAACTAATTACCTTAAGAAATTTGTGAATTTTGCGATCAAGACCAGATACATTGTCATTGCTCATTACAACAAAATGTGAGGCTAAAACAACACCCATTATTTTGCTAGATATACACCCCTTTTTGGGTTAAAAAGTGTCATCAGTACCACTTTTAGTGACAAAAGCGGCGAACTGAAAGGCTAAAAAAAATCCGAGTGTAAATTTAGCCGACTGAGGGTGTGAATTAACTCAATTAAGCTTCACTCCATACACAACTGCATTCTAACTGTAGCCATGGATGATCTGATATGGCCCAACATGCAGACACACCCCACAGGATGACAGGAGGGGAGAGATACCCCAATGAAATACTCTTCCCAAGTTTCTATCGCACATGTGGACTCCCATGTAGTGTGGCACAGCAAGAGTCAAGTCGGTCTTTCAAATGCATGAACCAGTCAGTGCTACATCACTGGATAGTCCATAAGGCAGCGATTTCCGTTTATACAACTTACCCGCAAAAGATTGGCCTTTTCGATGCAGCAAGAGAAAAACAGTCTTACATGCCAGATATAATTTTCAAGGGAAGCCCTAAACATATACAAGGACATTATCAAAGGACTTGCATTTGTCAAATCAGAAAGAACTGGTGCCGTAGTGTTCGCGCCTGCGCCTGTTTAGGCGTGTACCTGGACAAGTCATGCATGGTTCAATACAAGATGGTCGACTCTGTCGAACGGAAGTCAAGGCACTTACCTGCCAAGGGTTCCCATGAGGATGTACGAGCCCGGTTTGTAATCCCACTGCCTGATATATTAAGATCATGCACCGACCCTACCATAGTCCAAACACGAGAGGATTAATTATGGGAGCCTCATTTAGGTATAGCAGGACGTTTCTGTCTGAGAACATGCATAGCCGTAATAGCGCGCAGAGAGGTAGTGTAAGATGGGAGGTGGGGGAGTTATTTCATCCCCTTCGCAAAGTGGTAGCTGTCATGGATAGATGGTGTTGGGCCGAACGCAAAATTCTGCATCCGAATATAGCGTTGGACCAAACAATGGGCCTAGCATATAAAGTGATTTTGTCAATGTACTGGGCATCACACTGACCTTAACATAACATTGCCCCGACCATATAATCTGTGCGAGAATGTCCCGTGGCCCGTGATACTGGGCAGCCAGCTCCACCACCTCAACAAAAGGCCATAGGAAGCAAGGAGCCCACATGGACATAATTGCGAACAAGCATGCACCTCTGCTGATCCCAAACGATAGTTTTATAAAGGTCAAGTCTTCTTAAGCACTACGCTGGTAGAAATGTTCATATAACAACTTAGATGGTGAGATTCTGGGACCTCATTGGCTTGAAGGGCTCTTCCCTCTAGGCTTGTACAAATCCAGTACTGCAGTCCCCTGGGCATTTACTGAGGTGGGCTGTTAGCTAACTAATTACCTAACATGAGTATTTGATATAATAACACTCCAACACACAAAAACGCAGAACTTTTCTCACAATGCCAGATAGCAGTGTTAGACGAGAAGACACATTAAACCAAAGGGAAACTCTCTCAAACGGGTCAAATTAAATCCAGAATTCCTCGTCGGATTCCCCAAGATTGCTCGCATTAATAAAACTTCTTGAACCTTACCAAACAAGTCGGATGTAACCAGGGCTGGATAAGCTGTTTCGTAATGGTGAAACTCTTTAGTTGATGTACCGATTCTTTGATAGAACCTTTATCAATTGCCTCCGGATGCACGTCCACAGTAACAAAAATAATCAGCAGCTTGTGCCACAAAAGCACCATACCTCATTTCCCCCCATCTTCTGCAGCAGAATTTTAGTTTACCGCTTCAAAGCAACTTCAGTATCATTATACACCTCCAACACTTGTATTATCAACTGCAACTACCAACTTACTGTTATCTTTCAATAAGCTAATAAGGTGCAGATAGATTTATACCACAGGATCCCAAAGATCAACTCTTCAGCATGAGCTCAGATTTGCAGTATCTCCACCTATTCAAGCACGCATCCGAATTATTAGTGTTAAAGCCTGGAGTCCAACTGAAAACCATGCTCATTGAAAGAGTAAGTCCACCAGGTATTAAGAACCGAAACCAATCTCCATGTATATCGATGTGGAACTTTAACACCCACCCTCACACAAGGAAAGAGTATTAGGTGACCCCAAACCTCGATCCCAATGATGTGGGCAATAGCGAGGTACAACTTGAAGACCATGGGATACGAGCAAGGGCTAGCTTTAATATGATGCTAAAGCCTGGTGTCCAATCAAAAAGCATGCTCATAAGGACAAGCCCACCAGGTAAAAAAACTGATCACAATGTCCATACATAATCGACGTGGGACTTTAACAACTACTGTAATTGACTAAATAAATAAAACCAAGACACCAATGAAGAGTCATGGATCCTATTACAAATGAACATATCCTAGCTCTCAGCTTTCATATATTTGATAACCTCTATGATGGTAACCTACTTCACCAACTGTTCACTTAGCAGAATCATGCAGTTCAAGCCAAATGGTTTCTGTGTGGCATTTGGTTTATCACTGTGGCAATTCAAATCATCCAGGTACAATGGGGAGAAGATCGAAATTGAAACACCATTAACAAAAACAAGACAGTACCAGAAGCATGGCATTATGCCATCTCCTGCAAACAAATCCCACCTCCTTTTCTCAGGAGAATATTCACAGAAAATGTGACTTCCCTACTATCATTCCCCTCCCCACTCCAACCCCTTTCGATTCTCGTGGAGTACAGCGTGACAAAAATTAGATAATTTTACATGGATACTCTGACCGAACTCCAATAGCTGATCATGAAAAAGTTACTATCACCATATAAAATCAGATGAAGTTAGATGTAACAATGTATGTAGCAAGAAGACTCGTAAAAAGGGCAGAATCTACCAGATAGAAACAGCTATAACAACAAAACTACTCTTAACAATGGAATTATAGCTCTAATTCATTGGACACCATCCCAATCCAAAGTAGGAAAACTAGAAATGATTTTGAAAAAGTAGGTCCTTAATGCAAACAAGGCTTCATGAAAAGAAAATGCATTGGGACGGCTAGCATGTGAATACTAACTCTAAAGAACGTAGGCTCTAGAAATTGGAGGTTGCCTAACAATTGTACAAAATTCCGCGACACACTTTGGAGCTGATTTTTTTTCATTTCCCCCCAAACTCAGATACCAACTTAAACTACTCGTAGCTTCCAGTTCATGCATTACTTCCTCCACCATTTCCCATAGTCAAGGTGTAAAGGTCTCCAGCAAATCTCATAGCAAGTATCCAGATTAGTTACACATTGTAGGGATGTTATCCAACGGAATTTAAAGACAGTAAAGCGAGTACAGCATAAAGTTCAAGATAAGCTTCATTCAGCAGTGCTAGAAGTAAGGGAGAAGGAAAAAAAGAAACTTGGAAAAGAGGCGAAGATACTACTGAAATCTGATCCTGGAGGCTTATTTTGTTCTTTGTGTTCTTTTCGTTCAATCTTTCATGGGCTTTCTTGGACAGAGTGGGCATGTACCACACTCGCAGAATTGAACACATGTTACATGCCCTTCCTCCCAAGATAAGCTAAAATCTCTAAGGAAGAACAATCTAAGTTGCATAGAGTGAATGAGTCAGCAAGTGCCAGGCATATCTAGAATTTGGTTCATAGCTAGCCACAGAGCATTTGCAGAAGATGGTGTGGTAGGAGCAAAGGTGATTAAGACAGTGCTTAAATGTGGAGATAGATAGGTTGTGTATGAATTACGGTAGATATAAAGTAGGCATTAACAATGAGAATAAGCAAATTTCATACCAAATTCTGTAGATTGCCCAAAGTAGATTGTTCAGTAGTTGAAAATATTCCAAGCAACATATGCTACTGAAAGGGCAGTATCTGGCGCCAAACACCTGATATATAAAATTATGAAAATGCCCAAATTATCCTCCTACTTCATGCACTCTGCCCTCCATTTTTATCCTCCCCCTTTCACCACGATCTGTTGGGCAGCATAATTTTGTGATCCTGCAAGATGATTTTTTCAACCTTAACCTGGTAAACACTTGGTGAAATGAAATACTATTGGCATCTTTTCAACCTTTAAAAGCCCATACTTTTTAAGAACTGCAATCTAGCACCTCGGAATATCTTATTCCAACAAGTCAGATGTTTAGTGCGTTCATCTCTATTGCTCTGTAAAGAGATTCAAGGCCAATCAAAATTTTGTGCTGTAGAGATTTAAGACAAACCAAAAGAAGCATTTCACAGTAGACTAATATACTGAACATAATATAGAATTTTGCATACATATTAGAAAATCTGATTAGCAAGAAACGAATAGAACTCGTACAAGAAGGAGCCATAAATTGTATCCGATCTCTTAAAAAGTTCTTTAACTACTGAGGAGCAAATATAATACGAAAACCAAATCAGTCCGTCTATAATCAAGTATAATCAATAAAGAACACATCTCAGTAAAAGTAGTTGTTAGCACTCAACAAAGAATTCCTGCACCCCCTATTCATTCTTCCAAGCATACAAAATCAGCGAGAAGCCAAGACTCGATGATTGAGAGTCCCGAAATCTCTGCGACCAAGAGCACGCCAACAAATGGGGATCTGATAGGGGTTGGCTGGCCCACAACTTCTCAGCCGAAAGGCTAGTGTTGAACATAAAAACTGCATCTCCAAGCGATGTACCAAACAGCCAATTGTGAACATCCCAAAATACTTCCACTGCGAGGCCATCGACCAAGATAGTGTGATTACCACGAAACTTCCACCGAAGCCGCTTCACCTGCATCACAGGCTTGCTATCCACACGGATCACTAGGCACGGGTCAGTGACACCACTTGTCTCACATTCAATAACAAGGTCATGGACTTGACCACTATCAGCAAACTGAGCCTTGGTGCTGAACACCCTCTTACCAAAGATGTGCTCTCTCTTGGCAATAAAAATTGCAGATGATGGTACGGGGGTTGCACAAGTCTTCTTAAAGGCCTCTTTTCCCATGTCCCCAAGGAGCAATATCATCTGACGATCGAAGACCACGCCTAAGTAGTATCCATCCAGTGGCTCGGGGCCGGATCCAAATTTAGCCGACGAAAAATCCCAATACACGTCAATCCTTTTAGAATCCGCTTCTAGACTCTTTGACCCTTTTTTCTTGGAAAACACCCAGGGTTTCAAATCAACCTTACAGAGAGACTGACTGGTGTTATCGTCAATCCCAACACTAAGCACCTGACCCATCAAGTTCTTACTCCAAGTAACCGTAATCAAGCAAGATCGCCCACGCAATCGACACTGATAAACACAGGTAACCAGATTCTGAGAAGCCCTACTTGTACTCGACGACGAGAAATCAGCAACTTGAACCCCATTTTCACCAAAGCAAGAAGGAAAATCCCTCATACTTGAACAAAAAGAAGCTGATACCCCTCTTCTAAGTCTCTCACAGGCTTTTTGATAAACAATTGGCGTTCACTTCTCAAGTAGCAGAAATTAAACTCAGAAAAGGGAGTTAACACATACACGAACAGAGAGCAAGCTAACAAGGGAAAAGCCACGTACCCATCTCAGAATTGCTTTCACATTTGCTTGTAATAGCGTCGAATTGATCTGGGTTTGCAGTTGTTCAGTTGCACTTTACTGTACAATGAATGGACGAGATGTCCCTCTTAATTAGAGACAAAATATGGGAATGTGAGCAGTAAAAGAAATTGAGATACAGGAGACAAAAGCAGACCACTCAGACTCACATCGCTGTCGAGAAATATACTATTGTACACAATACGTATACGGTGAGGGAGAGAAAAGGGTGTTAAAATACCTCAAGATGGTGACAGCTTGTTAATTAACTGATGGAAAAGGAAATGGAGCAACTGGGTATTTGCTGGAAAGGGAGGTTACTGAACCATCTTCACTCTACAAAGAGGAAACAAAGAAGAGATGGGGACTCTCTCTCTCTCTCTCTCTCTCTCTCTCTCTCTCTCTACACACACACACACACTATGATTCGGCTTTTATTTACCTGACATGTTCACATGCAACATAGCCGATAACTAAAGCAGTCATGCCAATTTTGCAAACAGGAATTCTTTGGCAGATTCTACCTCAACCCAAAGGAATTCGAACCTTTGAATTTGAAATTTTGGATCCAAGAATGAATTTTTCTTCTTTTCATTTATCGAATCTTCTCATTTTCTTGGTTCAAGTTAACTAGAAAAACATATAAAACATATCGGGATCATCTGCAATACTATTGCTTGTGACACTACAAATGCTTTTATGGCTTATTATAACCCATACAAGTACACAGGGAGATAATTGTAGCAGCTTGAGTTTGTAAGAAAAATCCCCAAGAAAAGTACAGTAAGTTGCAAGAATTGATAGGGAGTCAATGTAGATGCCTCTTGAAGAACTTATTTATGGGTTGTAGTTAAGACGTTTCATTTTCAAGAGAGGGAAAGGTGGAGAGAGGGAAGAAAAGTGAAAGAAGGGCTTTGGGAAAGTGGGGTTCATAACAAGTTAATGCAAGCAGCAGGATGGCAGAATTAATTGGTCAAGAAATGCACACTTCACCCACAAATCTCCCTAATCCCAAGGGGGGGCTGCTGTTGGGGGTGCCAGAATTCTGAGCTCTCACCTTGACCAACCCCCAGTCCCAAAATTCAGATACCATTCCATGCCACTAATGCCTCGTCACCCTCATCTCATTGCCAGCCCATCATCAGTCCTCTTATTTCTCCACAAAATTGGACAGTGAAATGTTATTTTTATTCTTTAATACTTTTTTTTATTCCACATAATTTGATCAACTTTTTTCACACACAAATTAAGGATTTAAGTGATATGCTATGTATTTCTCATTCTACCTTTTAGAGATAGGAGGGGAAGAAAGTGGGTCAGGAGAGAGAAAATGGATTAGTAGAGTGTTTAATGTGCAGAGAGAAATGAATAAAAAAGTGTAATTAACGAGTTGATGCAGATTTAAATGTGCAGAGAGAAATAAAATAAAAAAATATAAATATATACATATACATGTGTGTGTGTGAAAGTATGTACATAATCTTTTTTAATTGAAAATGAACAATTTTTGGTGGGACGTTCCAAAAATTAAAGTTGATCAAATTATATGAGACATAGGGAGTACATTTTTTTATATTTTGCATTTTAAAATATACGCTACCGACAAATATTAGCATAGTGGTGAGTAGAATTAGCCTCTTCCTAATGGATATTGCTGAAAGTATCTCGCTTTTTTTAGTTGAATTTTTAATATACTTATGTATCATAAAAAGTAGTATATGCTTTAGTTTAAAACGGTTTAGAATGATTAACAATATTTCAAATAGTTTATTAAAGTATTATTGATGCTTTTTTTTTTTTTATCTTTTCACACCAAAATTTTTAAACAACGTTGTTTTAAAGTCACATCATTAAGTATCAACGACAAGGAAACATTTTAGATTTTTTTCTTCTTTTTTCGTAGCAAATATTATCCAACATATTTTTTTTTGTAGCATCTTTCCCCAAAAACGTCACTCAATGATGAAACTCTTGTACAAGTACTACGAATGATTTCACGTTCTAACGCTTATAAGGCTGCCACAAATTTTACTATATGTATTTGGATTTGATTGGCGTCTTCTATGCATTCCAAACCTCTAACCTCATTTTCGTAAATTCTGATAATTTTAAAATTGAGCTAAATACGTGTTAAATTTTCATTGGTCGCAGAATAACTTGAACTCTCCCATGATCTCCCTTCCTCACTTTATTATTAATTACCTCCATTTTCGTGCATAACATGTGATTTTAACTTGTTCTACAAAAAAATTATTTACCTAAGTGTGAGGATACTTACTTTCACGTATATATGGACCTTAATTGAGTGGAATATGGGATTAGATTTGATTATCAAATCTCAGGATATGGGCTTGAGCCTCTTAGGCAAGATTTTTGCTATTTTTGCTTTTCTGTTTCCTTTTTTCGTGTGTGTGGCAGTGGCACACGCTCATTGGATGCAGGGGCGGATCCATCTATGGGCCAAGGCCTGGGCCAGGCAGGGCCTTGGCCCGGGCAATATTCTTGGAGAACTAGCCTAGTATGTTGTTGGGCCTAAATCTTTATATGATACATGGTGACAAATTCGATATTCGGGAATTATTCGGTTATGGGCAATAACTCGGAATTTGAAAATAATTTGTAGAACTTCATTAATGAATCGGGAATAATTCGGTAGAATTAAAAAATTCGTATTATAAATCGAAAATAATTCGGTAATTAATCATTCGGGTTACAATGATTTTAGGTTTATGAAATTTGTAAACTATGTAATTGAAATGACGAAAATATAAGAACTCTTCTATTCTTTAAGTGATGAGTGAAAAAAATGGAGAAAGAATGCATCGGAGTGCTTAATAATTATCTGTGACTTAATAGAATATGTATCTACTTTTGCTCGAACTAAGTAGGAATCATGGGTTGGTGTGATGACACAAAACTGTAGTGATAGTTGGAGTTACCTGGGTTGAATCCCATTGGAATGTTCGTTACTCTTATTTTTCAAGAAATAAGAGGAACCGGTGCTTTTTGCCTCGAAAACATAGCAATTCATTCTCTTATCTTCTCTTGGTTCATATTGCAATGCAGCATTAAAAATCTAAAATTGTGCGTTAGATCTACTCCTATGGTCTCCTAAGTTCAATCTTTGGTGCTAATGCCTAACATGAGAACCTTTTGTTATCCTTGATTTGATTGGTATTAAATTACTAATTTCGTTGTGCAATTTTGAATCTAAAAAGTATCAAGCTCTTTTTACGAGTTGAAGTTTGTCTTCGTGTTGTTTAGTCTGATTTAGCTTAAATTCTTGGATCTGCCATCGATTACACGGAAATGATGGTATGTAATTGATTTTAGTGGTCCAATGTTATGCTTTTGGGACTCTGATCCTGCTCACTCTCACTGTTTGGAGTTTGGAGGTGAAGCTCTACCGGCACTTATTAGTGTGTGAATAAAGGCCATCATGCAAAATTTTATGTTTCTTTAATAGAAGAACATTTTTTCTTTTCTTTTTTATTTTTGGCGTGGAGGGGGGGGGGGGGGGGGGGTGATTGTGGTTTGTTATAAATGGTCCACTTCAGAAAAAGTTTGATTCACAGCTATCCAATCTAAGAGGAGTCAAATGCATAAATACTAGGGCTGCGACTTTGAGTTGAGCTCTATGGTTTAACCAACTCAATTCAAAACAATATAAAAGTTTGTCCAGCCCAACCACTTAAGTATAAATTAGGTTATAATGGGCTGAGCATGTATAATAGTGGGTTATTTGGGTTGCTCTTTTAAAATCTATTTGGTAAAAAGTCATATTTTTGAACCATTATCACCGCCTACCAGCACAACCATCGCCAGCAGCAGCGCCGCCGACAACCACTTCCACTGCCACAGGGGTGGTGATTGCCGCCGCCACCGTGGCCGCCACCATTCCACTTTTTATCTAAATATAGAACATATTTATTCTATTTTGATCGGCCCATTGAAACTCAGAAAAGCCTACTAATCCAACCCAATTTATCAAATCTTTCTTGGGTTAGAGCTCGTTGTGCTTTTAAGCATATCGATTTTTTGGGATTTTTTGGGATTATAATCCAACCCATACACTGTGTAGCGGACGACTTTTTGACCGTCACATGTCAGGCCAAAAAAGTTATCCGCCTTACAGTATAGCGGACAAAGGAGGAGGGGCAATATGGTGAAAAGGTCCGTCCGCTATACTATGTAGCAGACGACTGGCAGCTTTTGAAAAAAAAAAGATCTAGGTCGTCCATCCTTTGGACGGCCAAATCGCACTAACAAAATCTCCTATTTCGCTAGCGCTCTCAACGGATCAGCTATATATATATATATATATATATATATATATATATATATGGGATGGACGATTTGTATCTTATAAACCCATTCATCGGACTTCATGAATGGGTTTATAAAGTTGAATCCACCAAGATTAAGATTACAGTGAAAGAGATGGAGGGAAATTGGTGTGATCAAGTGTGCTGCACAACACCGCACTTGCCTTCTTGCGCTAGGCGTAAAGTAGCTCATCGTTGGTGCTTTATTACATGCACATGGGCACGTGTAGAGCGTGCATCAAAATGTTGCTGGCGAGTTATCCTTTTCATATACGAGTGCGACGTGTACGATCATAGTACATTGTGACTGTTGGAACTAATTAAAATTAATGACTTTTGAGATTAAGAGTCCAAACATTCAGATTAGTCATACAAGAAGCACTTATAACAACAAAATGATCATGTTCAGATCATTTTTTAAGAAATCGCATGTTTTTAACGGGGTGTGATCTAAAACCTACATATAAGTGATTTGCCTCAACAAAAAATCAGTTTCAGATTTCCGAGTAAAGTTTCATGGAGAGTTCTTGAGAAAAATTTACAGGAATTAGTAGTGAAATAGCATTAGTGCGACGCGTAGGTTCCTAGCTACACCTAAAGATTGATGAATAGTTGCTTATAAGAAACAATATACAAGATTGAAAAAGTACACAAAGAATTACACTAGTTCGCCTTCTCCGGTCCTCGAGCACTTCACACAAGGAAGACTTACTTAAAACTTTCACTATTTAGGCTAATGTTGGGTTTTAGCTCAAACCACAGTATCGGCTTCTAATGGTTTGAATGTCCTTTATGTCTGCTATTTGGTCTGGTATATGTGTCTAATGGTTTCTTCAACTGGTATTGAGGCAATTCGGTTTGAATTTGGCAGTGATAGTGGAAGGATGCAATGTTGATGTGTTGAAGATCTTTTGTTGTGTGTTGCACGTCCGTAGAGGGTTGAATTCATCTTTGAGTGGTGCGTTATTCGGTTGTCTGTTATAATATTACCACATTGTGCATTATCAGTTATTGTTTCTGCCTTTCTGGTATGATTTGTAAACCTTAAAACTTGACATGTTGCTTTAAGTTAAGGTAAAGTGTAGGATATTAGTGATGTCATGACCTAATAGCTATTTGTAACCTCATTATAATGTGTACGAGTTTTATTAGATAATTTAATTTTTTAACCTTTGAAGTCATTTATACAAATTTACGAGTATGCCGTGACCTAATAGCTATTAGTGATGTCATGAGGTAACATTAAAGCTCCGTAACCTTTACTTATTAATGCCATTCTCTCGTTATGAAAAAAAAAGTACAACCTATCAAAGGCTTACAAATAATTTGATGGAAAATACGATATTATAACTGAATCAGTGAAATAACATAAACTCCTTGATGAGCAAAATATACGAAGAAAGTAAAAGATGAGGTAAATTTTCGGAAGATCTTAACTAGAAATAAACATGGACTTCATGAATGGGTTTATAAAGTTGAATCCACCAAGTTTAAGATTACAGTGAAAGAGATGGAGGGAAATTGGTGTGATCAAGTGTGCTGCAAACACTGCACTTGACTTCCTGCGCTAGGCGTAAAGAGTCCGTTAGTGCTTTAGTACATGCAGATGGGCACGTTAGAGCGTGCATCAAAATGTTGCCGATGAGTTATCCTTTTCATATACGAGTGCGACGTGTACGATCATAGTACATTGTGACCGTTGGAACTAATTAAAATTAATGACTTTTGAGATTAAGAGTCCAAACATTCAGATTAGTCATATAAGAAGCACTTATAACAACAAAATGATCATGTTCAGATCATTTTTTAAGTAATCGCATGTTTTTAACGGGGTGTGATCTAAAACCTACATATAAGTGATTTGCCTCAACAAAAAATCAGTTTCAGATTTTCGAGTAAAGTTTCATGGAGAGTTCTTGAGAAAAATTTACAGGAATTAGTAGTGAAATAGCATTAGTGCGACGCGTAGGTTCCTAGCTACACCTAAAGATTGATGAATAGGTGCTTATAAGAAACAATATACAAGATTGAAAAAGTACACAAATAATTACACTAGTTCACCTTCTCCGGTCCTCGAGCACTCCACACAAAGAAGACTTACTTAAAACTTTCACTATTTAGGCTAATGTTGGGTTTTAGCTCAAACCACAGTATCGGCTTCTAATGGTTTGAATGTCCTTTATGTCTGCTATTTGGTCTGGTGTATGTGTCTAATGGTTTCTTCAACCGGTATTGAGGCAATTCGGTTTGAATTTGGCAGTGATAGTGGAAGGATGCAGTGTTGATGTGTTGAAGATCTTTTGTTGTGTGTTGCACGTTCGTAGAGGGTTCAATTCATCTTTGAGTGGTGCGTTATTCAGTTGTCTGCTATAATATTACCACATTGTGCATTATCGGTTATTGTTTCTGCCTTTCTGGTATGATTTGTAAACCTTAAAACTTGGCATGTTGCTTTAAGTTAAGGTAAAGTGTAGGATATGCTCTGCTGTAACCTCATTATAATGTGTACGAGTTTATTAGATAATTTAATTTTTTAACCTTTGCAGTCATTTATACAAATTTACGAGTATGCCGTGACCTAATAGCTATTAGTGATGTCATGAGGTAACATTAAAGCTCCGTAACCTTTACTTATTAATGCCATTCTCTCGTTATCAAAAAAAAAAAGTACAACCTATCCAAGGCTTACAAATAATTACGATGGAAATACGATATTACAACTGAATCAGTGAAATAACGTAAACTCCTAGATGAGCAAAATATACGAAGAAAGTAAAAGATGAGGTAAATTTTCGGAAGATCTTAACTAGAAATAAACTTGGTCAAGAAAATAGCTTTATGAATCTTTTCAAAGTTTTCTCATTCATTTGAGAGAGAGAGAGATTTAAGGAGTTTTTAAGATTGTTTAAGACTTCTTAGGAGACAAAGAGTCCTTTTTATAGTCCAAGAAGAAACGACCGTTAGGCTCTTCAAAGGGATAAATCTAGTTTGAAAATCATTTGGACTGTTTACTAAATTAGTTGAACTGATTACATAAATCAATCGAAGTGACTACAGAACAGTTGAATTGTTATTAGAAATAATTCAAAACAATTGAACTGAAAATAAAATCATTTGTGTGATAGTTAAACTGTTACACGACTCTTTTAATGTAGATAAAAATAGTTTAGGGATAATTACATCAGTGTCCTTGAGGTTATGATAAAATTACAGGCGTGTCCATTAGTTTGAACAAATTACTCTTATATCCATTGACCAAAAGAAATACGAAACTACATAATGGTTTTAACAAAAAGACTTCATTGCCTCTAAACTAAATTAAAATTCCATTTTCTCTCTCTCTCTCTCTCTCTCTCTCTCCATCTCCTATCTCTTCATTTCACACATAAAAAAACCCTAACACAACCAAGGCAAACACTAGCATCAAAACCTCAGGAACCAGTATGGGGAGTGGCCACTACAGCCGGAGGAGGAGGACCGGGGGAGGCAGCATCGGAGACGGTGCATCAATGGCGGAGGTGCTCGTTTTTTTTTTTCTTTTTTCAGATCTATTTCGTCGTGGATGTAAATTGGCACCTGCTCCAACGGCTCAATCACGGCCATCGAAGTTTGAAGCTTTTGCTAATGGAGGCATGCGTGTTGATATACATAGAGAAAGAGAGGGGTGGGGCGATGGAAGGGACTGGCGGCGTGGAGTAAAGGAGGGTGCTGGCGGCGGGGGGTGAGGGAAGGGGCTGCTGCGAGGGGAGAGGAACGGGGGAGAGAAGAGATGAAGGGGGAAGGGCGACGCCAACAGAGATTGGTCGCCGACAGTGGGATTAGAGAGAACAAATCAATTTCTTTTGAAAATTGGAGAGAGAACACCTAATTTTCAAATTAGGGTTTCAAAACCCTAATTTGAAAATTAGGATTTTTTTTTACAAACCCTAATTTGAACATTTTAAAAATTATTGAGTATATACTGTACAAATGCAGTATTGCCATTATAAAAATACGTAATGATAATATCATAAAAAAATATAGTTTTTTGACGGAATCCTAACAGATGAACACAAGTGTTACAAAATTAGGATTTTTGGTCACGATATGTTACATTTTAAAACTTAATATCTTTGAGTGTAATTTTAACCTAATCTCAGGGACATTGTTGTAATTATATCAATAGTTTAACTGTATAGTTGAACTCATTAAATGATAAAAACAGTTGCTTTGTAAATTATTCACTTGAACTAAAAATTTATCAGTTGAACTAATCACAAAATAGATTTGATTGTTTGCTCTTGTCAAATACTTTCAGGTTTGAACAAAACAGTTGAGCTAAATAATTTAGTTGGACTGCAAATGATCCATACAGCTAACAGGTTATTTTCGTCATTACTTATAAACTTATGCAATGATGAAAGACTGATTGCTAATCAGTTGGACTTTTTCATAATCAGTCGAACAATTTTCTCTTTTCGTTGAACTATTTCTTTTGGAGACTTTAGAGAAGTCTCTGAACGAAACACAACTGTTTTGCCTTAGAGAAAATTTTCTTTCAAATTTAAGGCTATAATTTCTTAAGTTGTTCATTTGTGATTTCCTGGTGATCTTTAAGTAAATTTAGCTTACATGATTTACAAGTGAAAGACATGAACATCTAGTTCACTGCTTTCACAACCCTTAAATGTTTCTAAGATGTTCATAGTCCATAGTATGTGCAACGGATTTGAAGGAGATATCTAAAATATTTCTTAATGCGTAACTTAGACAGCAAAAAAGCCAGTTGATTGGAGTCATCAAAATTAAGAATACGAACAAAATGGTCACCAAGACGTACTCCAAATGAGGTAGTACATAAATTGGCTAAAAATGCTAGGTCTGTAACATATTTCGAGTCTAGCATGGAGTAGACCCCTAATTCTAAAATGGCATCCATCCCTTAGGATGTACCCCCTTTCATCCGAGCCTAAAAGATATTTTCCCCTTGACATCCGCAGACCACAGTCTCTAACCTAATTTGTCATCAGTCGTGGGATTTGCCTCTCCTTTGTGATCAATCCGCCCCCCCCCCGGGGGGGGGGGGGGGGGGGGCGGAGGGGGGACGAAGACCAGCAAGTATATAGTCACATGCTACTTCACTATCAATAAATGGCCAAACCGTGTTAGTTTAACCCACATTACGACCCTGCAACAGCTACCCCTACCCCTGCCCATGTTTGGGCAAATATATGGAAACTATAGATCCTGGTAAATTTTAGTTGTTTCTATGGCAACTGCTTTTGGATGGCTTACTATGAAATCACGTCGCTTCTTCAAGAAAAAAAATTGTAAACACTATCACCAAGAAGTTGATATACGGCAGCACATTTATTCTTCTACCACCTTGAGACCCAAAAGGTATCGGTTGGGAACCCATTCGTTTTTTCAAAGAATGGTTGATAGCCTTGTTTAAAAAACCAAATCGCCCTCGCCACACAGAGACTTCAACCTAAACCCTAATAATCAATATTTTTTAGTGCACATGGCTACACCGCAACGACTGTATATCTCGCCGCCATTCTTTCCCTCATTTTCAAATAGTACACCAAGCCGAAAACCTTTACAATTCCATTACTAACTCTTTGCATAACCACCGTATCGATTCTTAAGGAATTCCTTAACCCCAACAGGAGCGTTGTAAACAACATCATCGATAGCCTGAGTATTTCCTACCTGCCAAACTCCAACCTGAGAATCTTCCTGAGAGCCTTCTTCACCGTGGCATAGTCCCCAACCATACTCTTTTGTTTCTTGAGACTTGTTGGCAAGCAGTAACTCTCACGACTGGAACGGGATGCCTCATTACTGATATTGAAGGCCACTGCATAAAGCATTTAGTATGTTTGTTTATGCTTCTACTGATTTTATAGTGCACGCTCTCTCTTTACTACATGCATGTCTATGGGCTTATGAACACAATATCCAATGTTATCTATCCATACTAATACTATGCACCTTTTATTGCAGATCGCGGGGGTTGAGGAGTTACGGAATGAGATAAAGGCGATAATATAATGTATGATATATGCAGTGTATGCTCATTTTTTGCTGAACACAATCTATCTACAAGGGACCCGGACATATTTCGAGAGGCCAAAGCGTTTGCTCAAGAAGCAGTTGCAGTAAACCGTTCTAACAATCAGAAATGACCAGCAATTTAGGAAGCTTATGGGAGGGGCATCTTCTGGTTATCAGCTATACTTTTCTCTTTCAGATAAGAGTTTATAATTTGAGTTTTTTGTTGTAGTTCTTCACCCCAGTGCTTTATTTAGTTTGTATCCCTTACATAAGGAGTAGCAAAATATGGTTATGATGTAATTTGACGTTTTTCTCCTTTGATATAATACAATTCAGATCCTTAATATATATTAAAAAAAAAACTGAATCAACAAAATAACTTAACTCCTTGATGAGTAGATATACAAAGAAAGTATAAGATAAGCTAAGTTTTCTTAGCCGGGAAGATCTTAATCAGAAATGAACTTGGCCAAGAAAATAGCTTTATGAACCTTTTCATATGTCTCTGACTCAGAGGAATACAATATCTCGGGTCCCGGGGTGGGGGGGGGGGGGGGGGGGGGGGGGGGTTCTCATATAGTTTGAGACTCGTTCTCAAGAGAGAAGAGTACCTTTTATACTCTAAGAAGAAATGGCTGTTGAGCTCTTGAAAGAAATAAACCTAACTTGAAAATTAGCTGCCCTGTTTCCTATATTAGTTGATCTAATTACACTAATGAATTAAACTGATTAGAGAACAGTTGAACTATTATCGGCAATAATTCAAAATAGTTGAACTGAAAATAAAATTAGTTGTGTAAAAGTTGAACTGTAACACAACTTTTTTGATGGAGATAAAACGAGTTGAACTGTTTCACCAAAACAGTTGAACTTATTAAAGGATAAACCGGTTGCTTCGAAAATTATTTAGTCGAGCTAATTACGAGATCGGTTTAGTTGTTTTGCTCTCATTAAATATTTTCAGGTCTAAAGAAAACAGTTGAACTAAATAACAAAGATTAGATTGAAAATGATCCAAACAGTTGGACTAATTCCACATAAGTTTAATTCGTTAGTATACGGTTTGACTATTTTTGTCAGTCCTTGAAAACTGATGCACAGATGAAAATGGTCGGACTGATTGCTAAATCAGTCGGACTGTTTCATAATCAATCAAACAATTTTCTCTTCCAGCTTGACAGTTTCTTTTGGTGACTCTTGAGAGCTCGTTGAACGAAACACAACTGTTTTGCCTTAAGAAATTTCTCTTTTAAAAAATAAGGGTGATAGTTTCTTGGATGGTTCATTTTTGATTTTCTGGTGATCTTTAAGTAAATTTAGCTTACATGAATTACAAAGTGAAAGACATGAACATCTAGTCTACTGCTTCTGTAGTCTTGAAACGTTTTAAAGAAGTTTAGAGTCGAGAGTACGTGCATCGGATTGAAGGAGATGTATGAAACAATTCTTAATGCACAAAGTAGACAGTATAAAAGTCAATGAATTGGAGTCTATCAAAATTAAGAATGTGAACGACGGGGTCAACAAGACGTAATCCATTGATCAAAGGAGAGGATAGAAGGTGATCAACCGTTTTGCAAAGTTAGTCCCACCATCTTGTTAATCCTTACATGTTTAAGAGAACAGAAAAAGTCTATCAAGAAGAGATTGTCAAATCAATATATGAATTTAAAAGGTACTGCCAAAAAACTAATATGTATGTTAGCCTTTGACAAGAATCGAGATTGCTGGATTTATAACGAACATCTTGCTGCAGACGAAGAATGTGACAAATTGCATAAATTGAAGAGTTTCCATTTAGACTTTTGAGAATCGTAATTCATATCCGACGCGTATAGCAAATTCCGAGGAGACATTGCGCCGTAATCTCAATCTTATTTATCCTTGAATTGATTGATAACCTTTATCAGAGGGATGCGAACTAATAAAAAAGGTTACATAAAAATATTTTAGCCAAAAGAAAGACGATGTCTTTATCCTTCACATTTATATTAACTCAAAAAAGAGACAAATAAAAGTTGGGCACTTTCACTAGTAGTGGTGCTGGCGGCAACACTTCGCTCATCCCCCAACCGCATTAACCTCCATATACTCGAGAGTCAAAAGCAGCATATACGGCACTAAAAACAACTCCTTCCTAATTCTCTAAGCAGGGAGTTGGCAAAACGGAATCTTCAGAGCCTCGAAAGATGCTCTAACCCAGCCAAATCTCTCACCTACAGCATCTCCTCCTATCCAGATACCCCACCCCCAACCCAATATCCCCACCTTCTAGTAAATTTCGCCAAGTTCTGAACTGGGTACTTCTCAATTGCCTAAAACACACACCCCCCTAGTACCCAGTGGACTTCAGTTCAGTTCAATTATCTGAATTTTTGTTATACATGTGTAGCTAATTATACAAGTTGGTGTAATGGCTGCTGCTGCTTCTTCTTCTTCTTCTGCTATTTGTTTTCCGGCAACTTCGGCTGCCGGAACCCGGACCACTTTCAGGACCGGCGCTGCTGGGTTCTTGTTGTCTAGGCGTGGTCAGTTGAACCAATTGAAGGCTCAGAGGGTCGTGGTTCGGGCTGATTTGGACAGAGATGTGTCCGACATGAGCGTTAATGGTAATATTGTCAGCTTTCCATTTTTATTTTGATTGACATGTCTGTAGTTCTGAACTTTTGAGTGTTTATTTATTTGGCTCTATCTGTATCAATCCGGATTATATTTGCTGTATACTTTCTGCAAGTTGGAGTGTACTTGGCCGAATGCTTTCGTGTTACTAATGGGTCTCAGGAATTTAGTTGTAGTAGTGATGTTGGTTGTGCTATGAACTAAAGAAATTAAGATAAGGCTTGTGAGGCTGCTTCTTTGATTCTCTTATTTGTTTGTTTCTTTCTGCCTTCTTGAATGATAAATTCATTAGTTTGACAATAATGTCGAGGAAAAAGGAATTTGAAATGAAAGAAAAGGAAATCTATGATTTTGTTTCCATACAGGGCCCAAGTTAGAAACTTGATTCCACTAATCTGATCTTCTTAACAAAAGGGAAAAGGAAAAAAAAAAACAGAAATTAAAATGTATCCAGTTCATTGTTTTCTGAAATGAATTCAATACACTACCAGAAAATTGAAGCAGTGGGGGCTATTGCTAGAAGCGGCAGAGGGAGTATACCATAACCATGAGGAAGAAAATTGTTCAGTTTACTGAATTCGAAGGTGTGATTTGGCCGAGGCAAATATTCTATAGGGCGGCTAGACATTTTCAATACATGCAAGATTAGCTTGAAGGGTATGCTAAGGTCGTCATGGAAGAAATCAAAGGGAGGTTGCAGCCAGCACTACGATCGTCACTCTGGTAGCACCGTAGCAGATGTCCGATAGAATTGTAGATGGCTCAAGAACTGTGTTTTTACACTTTAGTGTTAAATCATCTGTGGTGGACGAATTAATTTTCCTAGCTGGCTTATAAACCAGAATAGTGAAAATTGTAAGGCTTAAGGCCTAGTTAATCTGTTTGAATAATTAACTCCTATAACTAAACCAAAAGAACTCGATGCAGAACCAAAAGAATTAGCTGTTCTTTTAAGTTCCCTTCTTTCCTTGCAAAACAATATGAAAAAAGCCATACATAAGAGTTTAACACAGCTGAATGGATTTGATTCATTTCTTCTTTCTTATTCCTATATCCAAATCTTGCTAGGAATTTTCAGCGGCCAGTAAGGAAAAATATAAGAAAAAATTTCATCTAGGAGACCTCAACTACTTTGAGGAAAGCTTAGATGGTGATGAAACTGCCTAAAGTCCAAACCTAGGACTTAGAGTTCCGGTCTCCTTAACATTCCGGGATTAATGGGAGTTACAGGGGATTTTTAAAATGAGAACTTGCTCACAACTTGTGCTGAAAATAGAAACAGTTTTCAATGCTTCTAGGTTACATCCCTCATTACCATTGTATATCATATGCAGCATTTAACTAGTTTCCTAATAGGAATTGTTATGCATTTGTCAGCCGAAAATAAGAGGACTAGTGGTAATTGTTTCTATGTTGTACACTTCTAGCATCTTTCCAGATTGTTTATCGTAATTATCTTTAGTTGTTTTAAGTTTTCTATTCTGTGGCATCTCTCAAAGTAAATGGTTTACCCCAGCTCCCAAAGGGCTATTTCCACCGGAACCTGAGCACTATCGAGGCCCCAAGCTCAAAGTGGCTATCATAGGAGCTGGACTTGCTGGCATGTCAACTGCTGTGGAGCTTTTGGACCAGGGCCATGAGGTTTGGAAATCTTCTCATTCTTTCCCTCCTAATTCTACCAGATCGTCTTTTGCAATCTCGTTCTATAATCCCATATTTAGAACCTTAGCCATAGTTATTTACTGGAAGAAAGTGACAATTTTGACATAGTATTCTCCATAGTAGAGCAGTGAGACTGTTCTTCTGCTAAGTCTTTATATAGGTTGCTAGTTTACTGGTTTCTCATAAAGCTAAAGCTCGCTAATGTAGATACTTCCGTTGTTACAGGTGGATATATATGACTCAAGGACTTTTATTGGTGGAAAAGTGGGTTCTTTTGTTGATAAACGTGGAAACCACATAGAGATGGGATTACATGTGTTCTTTGGTTGCTATAATAATCTTTTCCGCCTTATGAAAAAGGTGAAGAAATCTTAATTCTTAGTGACATGGTTGTTTTCCTTTTCATTACAGATACAGCCCTACGTAGCACGGATGTTTAATGATTGAATTCGTTAGTCTGAAGTTGGACATTAAGAGAATCATGTCCCTAATTCCACCCCTACATGTGATGAACAAGATCTACTAGTATAAATGTTACCAGAGGTTTATGTTAAATATTTCGAAAATGTTAACTGTGAAACTGAAGGAAGGCAAGAAAGTCCGTCCAGTTGAATTTAGCAAAGTGAAAAGGTTTTTCTGTTTTATAAATGAAGTAGATGTCAAATATCAGATTATGTTGAGATTTTCTTAGGTATTTGCCATTTATTTATTCAACCCCAACACCCCCCCAGCCTGGCCCCGCACTTGGGCGCCCCGCGCGCAAGGAAAGTGTGAAGAACAGAGCCTAGAGGTGCCCCTGGTTTGGTTTGGGAATATATGTTAACCACAGCTGTTTATGGTATCCAAGATGCATCACATTTATGCTTCCTACAACTTCAATATCTGATTCTTTGTCATGAATCTCTGGTAATCTATAGGTTGGTGCTGAGAAAAATTTGCTTGTGAAAGACCACACTCACACTTTTGTGAACAAAGGGGGTGATATCGGCGGTAGGATCTGAAACTTGAGAAAAATGATAAACTGAGTATTTTGTTCTTTACAGTTTGATGCTCATTTCCTGCCAGGGAGCCCCCTTGCATAGAAAAAGAAGTGGTAATTCTTACATTCAAACCTTAGTTACATTGATTCAGTCTAATTAAATTTGAACTTGCCATTGCAGAGCTTGATTTTCGTTTTCCAGTTGGAGCACCATTACATGGAATTAGTGCTTTTTTGACAACAAATCAGCTTAACGTAATTTCTTCCACTGCTTAATGAGATCCTCTAGTTACTGTTCGTAGTTCATCTGAAATGCTCGGTTCTTACCAACTTGTGCTTTATTAAGATGCTACGCGTGCAACGTACGGGTTCCTGCATTGCTGTTAAATTTGTTATGTTTAAGTCTTCTTCTTTCCAGCTTAGGATTTAGCCATTCTCAGCAGATTAGACGGCCACATCTCAAGATTCTCAGTTCTAATATGATTACATATTTTACGTGTCAGTTAGATGCAATACTGCACTTCAATGAGAAACGTTTAGCTGTGTCAACTCTTCAACTGAAATTTATTGCATTTCCCCTTTTTGTTGTACTCTTTTCCCTATTCGTCTTTCTGAATCTATCAGAGATTGATGTGTTGAAAAATTGTACCATAATCTATATCTCAGGTGATATCAAAGGCATGGCATGGTTCTCATGTATATTTTGGTTTTGATGGTTTTTTGGTTATGCTTTTAATTTACAACATTGAGAACCATCAACCAAATATACATGAGAACCATGTCATGCCTTGATTTCTGGATTAGCATCACGTTAGGACCCCATTGCAGTACACAAATTTAGCCTTTGACTGTTTCCCTATCCAGGGCATGTCATTGTCATCATCATCATCTAAGCCTATTCCCCAATCTATTTGAGGTCGCTTAAATGAATCATTTTTGTCTGTTTCCTTTTTCAAAGCGCATATCCTCAGATAAGCTCTTAACAATCAGGTCTTTCAACTACTTCTCCGCATGTTATCCTTGGTCTATCTCATCTTACCGCATGAAATTGAGCACAAATCACCACGTCTTCTTACAGGGACATCTCCTATCTTCCCTATAACCCTGGCATGTCCGTATTCAAAATTGTCCAAGTGCCTCCATAACCACAACTGATAGCGGCTCTTATTTTGCTTACACCATGAAGTTGCATGAGAAAATTACCATATGATTACCACCAGCAGATCAAAGACGAGTGAGTTCCCAGAACTATACAATCATCTTCTTCAAGAACTCCTCCTCTGCCATGTTGCCTCCCATGGGCTTCATTACCATTCGTTTTCACCATTGCCACTGCATTGTAGGTTGTTAGTCCAATTTTTCTCTTGCTATCATCCTGATGTGAAAATCATGCTGGTACTGTGCATTGGTAGTCTGATATTTCTATTGCCCTCCTCTATCTCGGTCAACATCGATGCTTAAGATTTGCGATGGGATAGATAAACTCATAAGAACAAGGCTCTTTTTTCTTGTTAGTACTCCAGAAAGCTGAAGCAAAGAGTGGCTATGCTTTTGTCTTTTAATGAGCATTGCTTTTAATAGGCGCACCATTTCATCTCTTGTTTTGCAGACTTACGATAAAGCAAGAAATGCTGTGGCACTTGCCCTAAGTCCAGTTGTGCGGGCACTTATTGACCCAGATGGAGCAATGAGAGACATACGGAATTTGGACAGCGTAAGAACCTTCTTTTTTATCTGTTGCTCAAAAGGGAGTTCCCCGGTTTCAGTGGGAGGAGTCTATGTTGTTTATCGACACTATTACTGAAAGATTCTGTCCTTTTTCCATAATATGTTTTTTGTCTAATCTTTTGACAGATTAGCTTCTCCGACTGGTTCTTGTCCAAAGGGGGGACACGCGCGAGCATTCAGAGAATGTGGGATCCTGTTGCGTATGCTCTCGGGTTTATCGACTGTGATAATATAAGTGCCCGTTGTATGCTCACTATTTTCTCATTGTTTGCCACTAAGACAGAGGCTTCCTTATTGCGCATGCTTAAAGGTTCTCCTGACGTCTATTTGAGTGGTCCCATTAGAAAGTATATCGAAGATAAAGGAGGCAGGTGAGGGTGTAAGAAACTTTATTTGGTTGTGAAGGGATAGTACCTTGGTATTTTTGGAACTCATTCTATGCTAGAACAGGTTCCATCTCAGGTGGGGATGCCGTGAGATACTTTATGAGAGGTCAGCTGATGGAGACACGCATGTCAGAGGGATTGCCATGTCCAAGGTAAGAATCTTCTCGTTCTGCTCTATTAGAAACTGGGAAGCTATGTCGAATTCCATGTTCACGGACTATTATTACCAAAGAACTCGAGTATTTGAGTCAAACCAGTGTACTTCTGCAACATGAAATACGGCCGTATATAAGTAGTTTTATTTTCATTCCATTGTTATCATACGTGTACTTGCAGACCAGTACTTTTTAAAGTACATAATGTAAGTTAGTGATATCATGCGTAGTTATCTGAACCGAGCAGGGTACCGAACCGCCAAGATGACTGGTTCTCAAGTTTATTGGTTCAACCAGTTCAACCGATTTTCGTAGTGATATGTGAAGTTATACTTTTATTAGTTATATTCTATCAGTATAAATTAGGTTGCATGATTCTTAAACAAGCAGGTTGTTTGGTGCAGTGCTCACGCACCTGTGCTTCCATACTGAAGGCCAGTGTTCGACTCCTACCAGCAGCATGTGTTCTTCTTAATGAATAACTTACCCCATTATCTTTTTGAGCTGGTCAACCCACCGGGTTCATGCTCGGTTCACCCCAAATTAATTCATATTCATCTGGTTCACAACGGGTCAATTGCAATTCCAATCCAATTACCGGATCGAGCTGGTGCAAGGTCGGTTAACCGATTCAACCCGCCGGTCTGGTTTGGTTCTGATAACTATGAATTATCATGTTTCTTTGTAACTGGTGGGATTGGAACTCTGAAACGATCACTACCCCTTCAAAGAATTCTAAACCTGGAGGGTTCAGTATTATGCTGATTTAGTACCATTGTAATGTGTTTTGTGAAACAAGATATGGGGAATTTTTAAAAACTTATTACTAGAACATCAATCTGTATGAAAGTTGAATGACCAAAATCACTACACCATGGACTTGTAGTAGCCTTTTAACTTGAGATAAATGATTAATCGGAAAGTGGGAACTATGAGAAACTGCATTTGATGCCAGGAAGTCGTAGTGCAAGATGGAAGTTTTGGGCTGTCTAGATGCTCGTTATGGCACATGGAAACAGTTTCGGGGCTATTAAAGGGGATTTGGAGCATATTGAATGAACTATATGCATGTGACTGATATGTCACAGGGATTATGACGGGGATTTTAGGTGTTTAGATCCAGGGCTCAGATTCCATTCTTACATGTTTTCTGCGACTATATTATAATTGGTGACATATGTCAGGTTTCCTGATCATGTTATCGCCTATCCAAGCTAACGTTTTCTGGTGAATTCATAGCAATTAAGTCTGACCCCTACCTCAACCCTCCCCATCAACTTGACACCTGTCCTACCTCTCCCTTCACCTGATCTAGATAGTACGATTGATCAATGTTTCTCATCGACGCATTTAAAGGACTACATTGGGTACTCAATTAGTGCCACCCTGACCTTCTTGCGGACTATGTTACATGGACTCTTCGGTTTTGCGTGAAGTACCCGTGTCGGACACTCGACACTTGGACATGGGTATGAGATATGTGTCCGACACATCTCATAGGATACGCCATTATGATACTATCTTATAGTCTTTTGTTTAATTAGGAGTTGCTTTGAGTGGAGATAAGTTGTCAATTAAAACCAAATGCATCACATAAAACACCTTTTTGCCTTCAAAATAACTAAAAAACAATAATAAATATGAACATTTTGCCGTGTCCCCGTGTCTTGCGTTTTCAAAATTAGACGAGTCCGACACTTGGACACGTATCCGATCCGGACATTCGTACCGAGTCCATGTAACATAGCTTGCGGATATCCTCAATTTTTATTCTATACCTCCTCGTGTGGCCACTCATCCGCCTAAGCATTCACAATTAAGCTTATCATCTTTTGCATATATGGTGAAATATTAATCTATATACACTACTGAAATACTCATCGAATGCTGATCTCATCTCTAGTGTTCATGGTTTGACCTGTTAGCATGGTGTCTTTGGCATTCGGGTGATTAAGAACTGTCATTCGTTATTTTGTCAGGCTACTCAGAAGAAAATTGTGAAAGCTGATGCATATGTTGCAGGTTTGTCCCTAGACTCCCACGATAGCTTTTGTCTTACTTCTCCATTTCAAAGTGCCGTAAAAAGACTCCACTAAATTGCAGCATGTGATGTCCCTGGAATTAAAAGATTATTACCACCAAACTGGAGAGTGTGGGAATTCTTTGATAATATCTACAAGCTAGTTGGAGTCCCTGTTGTTACAGTGCAACTTAGATACAACGGCTGGGTTACAGAGTTACAGGATTTAGAACGGTCAAGGTGAGCCTCTCATACTTGGTGAAGCTTTTGGTGCGTAAAAGCTGATAAATATGCTTTCATTTAATCTCTAGTCGCAATGAGAAAACGAAATACGTGGTGCATCTTACTAGAATTGACTCTCCGTTCTGTATGATAGACAGTTGAGGCAAGCTGCAGGATTGGATAATCTCCTGTACACCCCGGATGCAGATTTTTCCTGCTTTGCGGACCTTGCACTCACGTCTCCAGAAGATTACTATCTTGAGGGGCAAGGCTCATTGCTCCAGTAAGAAGAATTAAATTCTTTTCTAAATTATATGCTATTTTGGAATTTTATTATTCTTTTTTTTTCCCTGTGCGTGGTGTTTGTGACCACTGCATTTATCAGCCTTAATGTGCGCCACTGGTAGGGAGCCTTACTGAGCAGGTTAGCTCTTCAGTGTCATTCTTTTCCTTCATTGATAAAGCGTCTTATTTCACAGATGTGTACTTACTCCAGGCGATCCCTACATGCCTCTACCAAATGACGGGATCATAAAAAGAGTTACAAAGCAGGTTAGTACCTTGTTGATTGAGCATGCTAAGAAAGAGTATGAGCATGATTCCCTGTTATCAGCTTCTGTAGATATTGGCTACACTTGGTATTCAACTGTTGATGTTACGAATCATTTGCAGGAGTATTGCATTTGAATTGTTAAAATAAATGCTACAAATCCAGGAAACATTATAAATGGAAAGACTTGTTCAGATCTCTGATATGGTAGGTTTGTTGGGTAAGATCTATGAAGCACGGGTGCTTCAAAAGGGGGGAAGTACTGGGGTCGGGTACGCGTCGGGTGCGGGTTGGGTGCGTGTCGGGTGCGGATCCCTTTTTTCCTTTTATTTCCTTTTATTTTCTGAATTTCGGGTGCGGATCGGGTGCGGATTGGGTACGGATCGGGTGCGGATCCAACTCATGGGTAAAATATATAAACTAACCTAATCGGGCAGATCAAATTGGGAGATTCTGAGAGAGAGAGAGAGAGACCAGCGGTGCCTCTTCGCAACCACCGTGACCACCGGCGACGCGACCACCTGCGACACCGACGACCACCGGCGACGCGACCACCTGCGACACCGACGACCACCCACGACACCGACGACCACCCGCGACTACCCTCGACCACCCGCAACCAGCCGCGACAACAAGCGACCAGCCGCGACCAGCCGCGACCACCCACGACTCCGGCGACCTGCAGCGACCACCCGCGACCTCCGACGACCTCCGGCGACCACCCGCGACCACCTGCGACCACCTGCGACCACCTGCGACACCGTCGACCACCCACGACACCGACGACCACCCGCGACTACCCTCGACCACCCGCAACCAGCCGCGACAACAAGCGACCAGCCGCGACCACAAGCGACCACCCACGACTCCGGTGACCTGCAGCGACCACCCGCGACCTCCGACGACCTCCGGCGACCACCCAAGAAGACGTCTAGTCACCTCCGGCAGCATTTCTCCAAAGATAAGTCTCCTCTTCCTCTCTTCTGTCTTCAAATCTCTATTTGTTACCTTTTGTGACTTGGATGTGGATTGTCAATTGAAAGTTGGAACCAATTTATACAGTGTTTATTGTTTAACACGTGTTAAAGGCTTAAAGCAGTGGTTCAATGGTTAAAAATTGAGGGATGTTGAAACCAATTTTGCAAACTTTGATGCTATATTACCACTTTTATTATATATATGATCTATTTGGTGGTGGTTTTTATGTATTTGATGGTATTGTGCTACTGTTGAATGGTTGAATTAAATTGCACTCCGTCTTTTTATGCACTTTTTAAGATCCAAATTGCTTAGAAATTTAATACTAATTGTACATAATAAAAATATATATATAAAATATTTGCCGTATCCCAGCCCCACCCGTATCCTAAAATTTTCAAAAATGCCGTATCCGCGTATCCGCACCCGTATCGTATCCGCACCCGCACCGGAATCCGTGCTTCTTAGGGTAAGATGAATTGGGGGAATGAAGGCACCTAATTGGCGCACTGCATTGGATATTTGCTTGATGTTTCTTACTGTATATATCAAGTTTAAATACAAGTTAAAGGTGCCTTCATAGTTTATTTTTTGAGTCATAATTTTGAGCAAATTTCACTAGCAGTAGTTTCATTTATTTATATCTATTTTGTGCCCAAGCCTCAAAAGTTAAATGATTGTAAGAGAGTATAAGTTGTATACTAGTCTGAGAAAAGCTTTGGATCAGATTCTGCTTTGAATTTCAAGATGTGTTCTGGGGTTTGATTGCACTCAACCTTTTGTAGTTTCACTTTAATAAAAAATGAAACTGGTTTGAGTGTAGTAGGAAGTGAATTTTTTAGTCCAAACAGGTTGTTTGAAAATTGTTTTAAATTTACTAGAGGGAATGTCAATTTCAGTTTATAATATATGCACATGTTCTACTTCTTCATGTTTGTAAATCCATTTTGAACTTTTATACCTTAAAGGTTGCAACTGGCCTGGCCTGTGTATAGTGGCTTAGGCTTGTTGCTAGCTGAACACAGTGCTTCATAAAAACGGTGCCTATTGCAGCTTGCATTGGCCCGTCGTTTTATGGTATAGACGCTTATGACCTCCATGTCTATGCTCCGCGGTAATGCTTCCTCTGGGATTAAGACCTTTACCAAAACATATATGTACTGAAAAATTCTTACGTATATTTGGTGTCGATGCCTTAACGCTTTCACTATGCCACAATACATAAGGACGATTACAACACTAAAACTACTGATCCTGTTTCCTAAAACCCTAGACAAAAACCTGCTAATCTGCTTCAAGTTCACATCTTTGTAGCTTTTCATCATGAGTCATTAATTATTTAATTCAAGGTGAGTTGGGCGAGCAGACTTGACTGGCCTTTTGAATTTGTGACATATAGGCCGAGCTTGAACAGTAAATGCTTCCAAGGATGGGCCCAAACCGAGCTTGGGCATCTCCAATTCCATCCAAACCCAAGTCTCTGCAGTACTCGTCAGCCCTGCGCCAGTCGTAGTCCTAAAAGGATTTGGGTTAGGATTCTCTGCATTAGCAACCATACATGGTTTTCAAGAAGTATGAGTTCGGCATGGATCAAGCCATGTTTGATCGTAGAAATCGGGTCCCAAGTTTAATCCACAACCGCGAGCATCCTACCTGGATTAAAATTTGTCACAATCTCAAAGAACTTGTTTGGTGTCAATTTTGACTTTAAGGAGTTTGTAACAAGTCATCAAAATTTTAATCCAAATGGTCTTCACGTTTGTGTAAAAGCATCTCATGCATGCATAAGTGGAAAGATGGCATTAAGTTACTGATGAAAAGGTGATAATTTAATGTAAAAGGGGCATCCGTCATCCAGTCCTCTTCCATAGAGCAACCAAATCGTAACTGAACGAACCTCTGCATGCTAGTTTCTGTAGTGAAATGAATCACTGCAATGTAAGCATTTCTGATTTGCATTTCTCCTATACCGGCAAAAGAGTTTGCAGACACTTTTTTTTTTTACATTGTACTCTCTTCTAATTTATTTCCTGTTCCAGGTTCTGGCTTTATTCCCATCTTCCCAAGGTCTTCAAGTCACTTGGTCATCTGTTGTCAAAATTGGGCAATCTCTCTACCGCGAGGGACCCGGTAAAGATCCTTTCAGACCCGATCAGAAGACACCTGTGAAAAATTTCTTCCTTGCTGGCTCCTATACGAAACAGGTGATTTTGTATTTTCTGCACTTGAATGCTTGATTGGTGCACGTCCAATATATGCATTAAGATTGCTGGAGTAGAAACATTTCATGGGATGTTAATGGTGTGTGCGTGTGAGAGCGCACGCACCAAGCATGTCATGTAAAAAAGTAAATTGTGAAGTTCTTACCGTGCTAAGTCGTGAGATGCATTTGCTTTGTGCTTGGGATGCATTGACGAGTAAAAAACAATTTGATTTTTCAGAGAACTGTTTTTCTTTCAAGACTTTTGGTTTCTCTTTTACCGACTCTAACTTCTTTCCATGACACAGGATTACATAGATAGCATGGAAGGGGCAACTCTCTCGGGCAGGCAAGCTTCTGCTTTCGTATGTGAAGCAGGGGAGGACTTGGCAGCCTTGCAAAAGATGATTGCTGCCATGGAATCCCAAGAACTTGCAGAAGCTGGTTATACATCTGACAAGTTGAGTCTTGTTTAATGAGCTGCACATTACCTGCAGAGCAGTACGCAAAGCTGCCTTTTCTAGTTGTGTCCCCATTGTATATGTACTTGGATTGAAAGTAAATGAGCAAGTAGCAAGCCGATTCATGTCATGTCATGCTATCCTTGTCAATGACTAGGGGTCCTATTACGATACCGAAGAACCAGTTGGTTCAAGAGGCTCAGCTAGTCTGGGTTCTGGAGAGGGCTAGACTTGGATGTATACAACCTAACTCTGCTGCCTATGTGCGCAACCAGCATGTTAATTGCATCCGTTGCACCAACATCTTTTTTGTGGTCCGGTTATCAAACATGGCGATGTCTGGCAAATGGTCTCTTCGTATACTCTTACGACAGTATGGGTCCTTATTTGTTCCTCAAAAGGAAGAGGGGGGTGGGGGGTGGGGGGGGGGGGGGGGGGACTTATCTAGAGTCGCAGCCTTTTTGACCTGCTCTATAACATGTTAAAGCTTGGGGGATAGTTTGGATTGCTAGGATGTGCGAACGAAATGGAAGGGAAAGGCCCAATTGAGACATTTTTTTTTACCTGGTACTGGTGCTTTAAAGCTTTGGTAACTTGATGTCCCAAAAAGTTGGAAGGTAGCCCCCAAGAAGATGGACCAAACTTACAGTGAGTCAAAAAGTTTCCAAGTGTGGATCGGCGGGCAGCTGAGGGTGCAGGTTCGGAACTACTTGTTAAACACAGGTAAGTTATTGCCGTCGCCCTGCGGAAGGCCAGAGGCCACATATTCAATCTCTAGATACGAACTGTCTACCACCTCTAGTAAGTTGTGAGCTGCACTACTGTTTACTAGGATACCAGGAGCGACCTGCGTTTTTCAGAAGATTTCTGGCCACCGCCGTCCAAGAGCGCGCACTTGGATGATGAACTGATGAAACTAGCTGCTAGAAAATCATTGGAATTGGAAGTCAGCGGCACAATGGATGTAAGGACGCTTCTAAACGAAGCTGGATTTGGTTATCCTTTAGGTCACAATTTTGACCTTAGCCCTTCCGAATTTATAAGATATATTTATCCCCATTTTAGAGAGTGAAAGATTTTAGTCCGTAGAATTGAGCTTTCATATTGGCCCACAGCCCCTAATCCCAAACATTTCTATTGCACCACCGCTTAGCCGCATGATGGAAATCGCCATGCCATGTGCGAAATGCCATCGAATCCATAGCCGCAAGTAACGTCAAATCCAAGATCTAACCCCCCGAGTTCCACAACTCGGATTAAGAACGATTAGAAATGTTGGCGGACATTGGAGCTTTTTGCACAAGAAAAGTCAATCTTCCTGCTCCTAATATGAAGAAAAGAGGGTTTTTGTGATGAGATAAAGGTTCACATGAACTTAAGAGTTCAACAGCGCTGCCAAGACAATGCAGTAAGAACAAATTTCCGAAATTTTCTTTCATCAACGATCTGCATAGAACGGCTGCAGACTGAATTTGTAGCCGTGTTATCCTTAGAGTGGGGCTAATTTCCCTTGGTTCACTGCAAAAAGTTATGGTTCTGTGAAAGCGCTTACTGCTTTGGCAATAGGTCTGCCTTGCTGAGTTCCCCTTCCCTCCAGTTGGGCGTTACATAAACAAATGGGCAGTGATGAGGAAAGCCCGTTCGTCGAATCAGTCTCGATAAGCATTCGGTTCAACCTCCTTCCTCGCACACTCCCATCCGCATGTGTATCTCGCCGAATGGTAGTGAATGCTCTTCTTCAACGGAAAGTTTTTCACTATTTGTTATGGAATTAAGGGGGGCACGGGGTTGGCAAACAACGAAGGCAGTAGGCAGTGGATACGCTGCCTGGATGCGGACATTTTCTTGGTGAAACCGGAAGCAGCCTCGGCGATACCAGCAGCAGTAAATATCTCCTCTCCTTGCTGGATACCAAGTGAAACTTGTCTTGGAACTTTCGGATTTGGTCCTTACACTTCCTAACTTGTGCGGCAGAAGCACATCTCCTTTGAAACATCTTTAATATTGGCCTTCTGCTCGATTGGCGTTCACATGTAACCCCTCCAGGATACTCATCTACCTAGAATTGGTGTCTTTCGAGAGCCTTATCACCTGATGACTAGAGTCTGGAAATAACAAGAAGAGCATCTCCCAAGGAAAATACCCTCCCATAGGTGCTGACCCAAAAACCTCCTATAACGCCTGTTAATAGAAGGGCAACAACCCCTGGGTGCTATGGCTGTTAATCTTCAATGCTCCTCCCCTATGGAAACTTTTACATTCGTCCTTGAGCTCACTCTCTTTACTAACCAACTCTCTTTGTATATGGCTTGCCTTGTACTCAGCCGTATCAACATGTCTGCAACCCCATGTTGGTCCCATACAAATACGTTCAGCCGTCCAAATAAAAAGAAACCTGCCAATTTCAGGTCATTTTCTGAGTTATAAGATTTTATTTATGCTCACCTAATTGATGACAATGAAAAGCCAGCATGCACCTCCTCGGGGGGTAAGAACGAGCAAGAATACTATGGCAGGCGCTCACATAGTTGACATAGTGTTCATGTAAGCCTGGTTGCTTACACTCCATTTACTTATGGAGGCCAACCGTTTCTTGTACAAACAGTGACCTACCATTTTGGTACAGTAGTACATCTGACTGAAATTTATGCAAAAAGCTTCCTACTTGGATGGCCCAAATTGTGGAGCGCCACCCGACTCCACGAGTAGCAATGGCACAAAACTTCCCTTCCCCTGTCGTTTTTGTAGATATAGAAACTCCTTACTTTGCAGGGACGAAGGGGTCCCCATGGTTAGCCAGGACTTCAGGGAGCTCAATAGAAGCTCGGTGGCACCTATTGGCATCCTTGAGAGGAGTGGCTCAGCTGCAAGAGAGGGGGGGACCTTTAGGCTATGTTACGTGGACTCGGTACAAGTGTCCGGATCGGATACGTGTCCAAGTGTCGGACTCGTCTAATTTTGAAAACGCAAGACACGGGGACACGGCAAAATGTTCATATTTACTATTGTTTTTTAGTTATTTCGAAGGCAAAAAGGTGTTTATGTGATGCATTTAGTTTTAATTGACAACTTATCTCCACTCAAAGCAATTACTAATTAAACAAAAGACTATAAGATAGTATCATAATGACATATCCTATGAGATGTGTCGGACACATATCCCATACCCATGTCAAAGTGTTCGACACGGGTACTTCACGCAAAACTAAAGAGTCCATGTAACATAGCCTTTAGGGCATGTCTCCAAAATGCAACACACAGAGATCTAGACGGGAATTCATTTAAATAAAGGATTAATTACAAAACTGTCCCCTGTGGTTTACACGTTTTTGCACTATACTCCCCGTGTTTACAACTTTTGCAATAGTGTCTCATGAGGTTGACAAAACCATTGCAAACAGCTCCAAAGTTGGATGTCCGTTCAATTTTGGAAGTTAAGTCCCCATGTGCACTGCACATGTCATTTTGGCATGGGCAAATCTCTAATTTCTCCTACCCCCATCTTCTCTTTCTCACTATTCATCTCTCCGACCTTGCCCAAGAGTCACAGCCGACCACGGACCACCTACAGTCGCCGTAGCCACCAAGGGGTCATCCATAATCCCACAAAACTGCAAAAACCAAACAGTGGGGCAATGCTGCCACAACCACTCCACTGCACTTGGCTGCACAACCATCGCAAAGCTGCCAGAGCAGCGCCAAAAACATCAAAAAAAAATTCAACACAGATTCATCCATCTGAGTTGCACAACCATTGCTAACGGAGCCGCGGACACCACAAACCGCCGACCACCGTCACGTGGCTGCCGGAGCAGCAATAATGTCCTAGCAAAAAAAAAAGGGAGAGAGAAACAAAAGATGAAGCCAAGCATCGCTGCCGGCCGTGGGTTAGAATCTTAGGGCCGCCGCTGTGGCGTGTCTTCCAGCAAGGCGTCGTCCAGCTCTTGATCTGTGCCACCGTGCCTATGAGGAGAGCACCGGCATCATCTACAGCAATCAATTGCCACCATATCCAAATCTACCAACCGCCACAAGCCCTGGCGGAGCGTCACCGCCACGATCAACGGCTCTAATCGGTGCCTCGCGGCAGTCGGTGCCACCGCCGCCTCACCGTTATGGCCTCATAGCTACGCTGCCTACCCACCGTCTATAAGGACAAGCACCGCCGTCCAGATTTGCGCCACTGATGGCCGTAGCCCTTGTTCCTAATTTGCACCATCACGACCACTAAAGAAAATTGTGATAAGATTTCCTTCAGATCGATTCCCATTTTTTCTTTTTCACGGATCAGCTTGTTGGGGTTTGACAATTTGTTCATCAATCTTACCTTCTTTCTTTTTTGTTTGTTGTGTGTGTGTGTGGTGTGGGGCACACGAGGGTTCCATATTCGTGGTGGAGGTGGTGACAAACAAAGGTGGGCGGCGGTGGTGATGATGGTAGGACCATGCTGGTCGTTGTGGGTTTCAGTTGATCGGAGGACAGGCTGACAGCTTGTGGTGGTGGGGAAGGACGCATGTGAGAGAGAGAGAGAGAGAGAGATGGACAGTGAGAAAGGAAAGATGGGGTAGGGAAAATTACAAATTTGCCCAAGCCAAAATGGCATGTGCGGTGCACATGGCGACTTAACGTCCAAAATTGAACGAATATCCAATTTTGGAACTGTTTGCAATGGTTTTGTCAACCTCAGGGGCCACTATTGCTAAAGTTGTAAACACGGGGAGTGAAGTGCAAAAAACGCGTAAACCACAGGGGACAATTTTGTAATTAACTCTTGAATGAGGCCCAAAACCACGTGAATGCTAAGGTCCAAGTACACATGATTGTCACGTGCACAAGCACCTATAAGGAGGACTCAACCCCTAGTAGGAGGAGAAGGAGATCATCCACTTCTTGCCAAACTCCGGCTAGTCACTATTGAACTCAGGGTATCTTGAGGCAGAATTTCATAGCTCATGAAGGACCAATCCTTAAGTTTAGCAGAGGTCACGGAGAAGAACATCTTAAACATCGTATCCACCAGATCCAAAGGGGCATAAGTAGTAAAACCAGCTTCCTGCCCTCTCTCTCTCCGTACAGAAGCTTCAAGTTGCAGCAATCCAGCATCTCCGTTGTAGACTGTATCTCTTCCTGGGAACATGCTTGTGATCTTCTTTCAGCTCTACATAGCTATGCATATACTCTTGCTTGAATATGATGTAAGGCTTATCAGTCATGATCTAGCCATAGCACAAACTCTCGCACAAACCCCCTCTTAAAGTTGATATAAGCTAGACCAGCAATCTGATCATACATTCGGCCTATAAACTGGATTCCACTGTGTTGCCTAAAATATGCTGATAGACCACTGAAAAGAAGAATTTTTTTTTAACCTAACAGTGTTATTCAGAAATGCAGTTGATTTTCCAATGGTGACGTAACTGAAACCTGGTCTTCTCACGCCAAAACTTGCAGTGTTAATCACTTATAGGTCATCCAAATTCAGATGGAGAAACTCATAGCTAAATGCTTACCCGTAAAAGAAGACAGTAGAGTCCAGCTTTTGTCCTAAACGAGGCTCGCCATATACCGCAATGTTTGCAAATAGACCATCTGACTGAAAATTATGCATGACAGTGTTTCTTGAACAGCAGAAGTTTTTTGACATAGATGCAATTGGACCGAAGGATGATCCCCTCATGCCAAAATATGCAGAGTAAATCACTTATATAACAACCAAATTCAGATGGTTAAATAATTACCTTACTGCTTACCCCCCCAAAAAAGTTATAAAGACCAAGCAAAGGGAGTAGTTCCCTTGTCCTAAGAACAACTCACCATGTAATAATTGCAGTTTCGCCTACATAAGCCAAAGTTTTTACAAAAGGTGCTTCACAGGAAACAACTCCAAAACTGACACAGCAGAAATATTCATGTTCCATTTTAAGCCTTCATCAACATTGTTGGATGTGCCCCATTCTCAAAACAATAAAATTACAACAAAGCAGCTTTCAGTCATTACTAGTCGGTACAACAAGGACACATATGGCTCTGCAAATCCTTATTTAACTACAGAAGACAACAATGAATCAAACACCCATGAAAGCACCAAACTATTACTTCTCTACAAGACAACAACGTATGACCACAAGCCTTATTCTAAACATAAGTATATATCATTACATACCTCCATCTTCACCTATAAAAAAGCTCAAAAGCTCTCCTTCTCCAAAGCAGCATTAGCAGCATCAAGATCCTCATCCATCAACAGATCCCAACGCCCATCCCACTTGATGAAAAACTCTGTATCCTCCAAGTACTTCGCCCTGTGCTTATCCCCGGCCGGCGTGAACAAGAAATCCCCCACCTCCAACTCCCACGACTCCCCTTTGCTCAAATTCCACACCTTCTTCCTTCCCTTCATCACCACCAAATCATACCCAAAAGTATGGTGATGCGCCGGCTCCACACTCCCCGCTTTAAACCTCACAATTGCCGACGTAGGCGTCTCCCTCACTATCTTCATGTACCCGCCCGGCATCAAATTTATCGCGGCGAATTCGCGCCCCTTGGCCAGATCACAAAGAGAAGGCTCTTGCAGAGAGCCCGACCCGATTTGTGACATTTCGGGTACGGATTGGTCTAAAAAGGATTCGATTTCTGTTGGCCAGGGCTTGGAATCCGAAGCGGGGCAGGGGGATTTGAAGGGGGTATTGAGCCAGGTGTTGAGGATTTCGATGGCGGTTTCTGGCGACGAGGACATGCCGGAGAGAGCGAGGACGTTCGAGTTGTTGATGGATCGGGCGTTGAGGGCGTCGCCGGGCGAGAGACAGGTGGCGGCGAAGACGCCGGGGAACTTGTTGGCGAAGATGGAGACGCCGACGCCGGTGCCGCAGGCGACGAGGCCGAGGGTTTGGGTGGCCGTGGGGGAGGCGGTGGCGGTGCGGGCGGCGGAGCTTACGCGGCGGCCGATCTCCTCGGCGACGGAGTAGTACTTGTCGGTGCCGAGATCCTCGACGTCGATACCGAGGGAGCGGAGGTGGGCGACGGCGGCGTCCTTGACGGATGCGCCGAAGCTGTCGGCTCCGGCTATGATCTTGAGGTGGCGGTCGGCGGTGGCGTCTTGAGCCATGAGCTGCCGGTGGTGTAGGGTAGGTACCTGGTTGTTTGAGGGTTGGAAGTTGATCTACAAAGACTCTCGCTCTCTTTCGGAACACGTTTGCTTTTGTCGGAACACTGCACTGTTCTCACGCACAAAACCAATTATTAACGGTCATATCACATATTTTCCAAACAAAAGCGAGGGTTAAATAAAAGGAAAATTGATATTTAAATTACTCTTCTGTCGTCGATCAAAAATCTTAAGAGTCGCTATAAAATAATTTTAGCGACAAAAAGAAGCTTAAATATCATCCTCTCCCCCTTCCCAAAGATGTATCTAATCTAATCTAATCTAATGGCTGTAATTAAATATCATCCTATAATACGACACCACCATGCCCGCCGAGACAGACCAAATATAGCAGAAGCGAGTTGGGAGGGGCATGACGCCAATCTGCTGCCCTGCGCTACCAACGCCGTTCCGACTCCAACCACGCAGATCGAACGTAAAACCTCAGCTTTCCAATCCAAACACTTGAACGGCTGAATTCGGTGTTCCTCAAGAGGAAAACTGATTGCACTTACTTCGTTGCTGCTCCTGCAGAGGGTTCACGGCGTTCGGTGCTGCTCCGGCTCGCCCAATCACAAGGAGAAAGATAACTCGACGCCACAGCTCTTGAAGATCGCTGTAAGCGGCGTCACCGAGTTCCTAAGGCTCTTCTCCTCTGGCCAAGACAGGTACACTTGACTTTTCCTTCGACTTTTTGCAAATACATTTTCGTACATCGAAACATTGACTAGAACTCGACGAGCCATTTTTGATTAATTGAGTATCCTTGGGGAAGTGATGCTAGGGTAAAAAAAAAAAAACAACAGCGAGTAAAGTCAGTACTTATGAGTACTACATCTGTCCTAGGAACGCGAAAAAAGTCATACAGATAATCGGATAAAGCAGGGGGAGTATCTATCATATGAATAATTGAATCTGTTGCTACTGAGACCTAGGTCTTAGCTTTTTCTTACTTGGTTGCTTTATTGCGTAATTCACCGGCATGTGACTTAGTTGAGGGAGTATGCTTTGGCGTTTTTGTGAGAGTTATTACTCGTTCGGCCGTTCTAGCGGCTGGCAGAAGCAGGCGGTATTTGGTGTTATGACCAACCTTGTACAGGTTGTCCTGGCGTCTTGTCTTATCTCGCATTATCGGATAACCTGGCACAATATTTGGTATAGCCACTGTCATTTGGCCTTGCATCTTCTTTGGATCAAGTCACATGTACTCATAGTAGATGAGTGAGCTGCGAGCCTTCACTTGACGGTAAGGTTTTCATTGTGACTCACACTTTGACAGGTTTGAAGCACGGATGCAATTATTCCAACAAAGTGGGTAAGGCAGCATTCGTCATGCTTGCTGAATTGACAATTTTGAATTGAATGATATGGAGCTTTCTGCACATCCTGAAACTTTAGTGGGATAACATCAAATGGCGCAAACTCTGACAACACTACAGTTAACCCCGAAAGAAAACAATTTATGCTCACTCAGCATAGTCACTCTTGAACATATGGATGGCTTGCTAATAGACATGTTCAACTCGTTTTAGGTTTTGAACGAGATTGACAGATTGGGGTCCAAGCTGAAAATTGACAGCTAGGTACATTTGCAACCCAAAAGTGATTAGTGATTACTACTACTACTACTACTACTACTTACACATCTTGATTATCCAGCTTGCTGTCCAGCCACTAGATCAGCATTGATGGACTAGCAGTCAGGATATATAGACTCTCGGAATTGTAACTTCCAGCATAATGGAATCTGCAACTTTTCCCAGGCAAGATATGTAGGACATCAAACCTTGTTTAGCTGTTGAGACGTGATAAGCTAAATCTGTTTTTGACTCCTTGTGTGGATCTTGGCCATTTAGCCTTACTGGTCAATTACTCAAGACGAAGGGCTTGGCCAGAATCTGTGCTGACCCTCTATGTGCCTCTTTGGAATGAAGTGAACCCTGTCGGGTGGCAAGGCAAAAAGCTCTGTGAGTGTAGGCACCAGCCTTTTAACCCAACTATCCCTTTAAAGGAAGAAGTATTACCTTACTTCTTAGTGGGCTTTCCATCTTGAAATAAGCATAGCCGTGCAATCCCTCTAAAAAGAAATAGAGTGTAATGCCATATCGTTGGAGTTATTGGACAGTTCATTCCAAATATTCTAATACTGGAGCTTCAATCTCCTGATCTATGATCATTTTTATAAACTCCAGGATTCCCCCTACATTTTTCTTCTTGGTGATTGAGCTTGTTGGCGAGCTCATGAAACTTAGTGCCGAATTGTTGGAACAACATACAAACTCCTTGCAATACTGCGAATAAAGGAGCTGTTAATTAATGGCCTACAATTCCCGCCTTATTAAGAAAATTTTTGCCTCCCAATTAAGTTCTTAAAGTAGTAACGATTAATGATTTGCTTAGCTAGTAATGCCTCCAATTCCGACAAGTGAGGCATCATAAGCCACGTCAAGCATCATTCTGGAAGCGGTATTGCAATGCTGGAAAATGCAAAGGATGCCTATATTTTGTGGCCCAGCCCACGGAAAGTACTGTTACGATTACAGTTGTTATAATCTAAAAAAGGTAAAGTACAGGTTCCATGCAGAGAGTTGTTTATTATGCCCTATGTTACATGGACTCTTCGGTTTGCGTAAAGTACTTGTGTAGGACACTCGACACTTGGACGTGGGTATGTGATATGTGTCTGACACATTTCATGTGATATGCCATTATGATACTATAGTATAGTCTTTTGTTAATTACTTATCGCTTTGAGACAAGACAAGTTGTCGGTTAAAACTAAATGCATCACATAAAACACCTTTTTGCCTTTGAAATAATTAAAAAACAATAACAAATATGAACATCTTGCCGTGTCCCCGTGTCTAGCGTTTTCAAAATTAGACGAATCCGACACTTGGACACGTATCCGATCCGGACAAACGTACCGAGTCCATGTAACATAGATTATGCCTCACAAACAACTTTCAGTAGCCAGAATGTAGCATGTCATAGAGCGCAAGAAGGGAAACCCACAGCAGATTCCTTTGTACCTAATTTGTCGGTGGAGATATAAAAAAGCAGTGGGAAGAATGCAACCTAATTTAGAGATGAGCCATGAGTGATGTAACAGCAATGGTTGTGGTCCTTTTGGTGTCATTACAGAACTGTTGAATTGGACACAAATACAATCGAGGGTTTGTTTATTAGGGTTGTGAGTGAAGAATGAGACTTATCCAGATCTTGTCTGAGCATTAGATAGTTTTAAGTTCTGGAAATCTACATGAAAAAGTTCAATGAAGCAAAAGTTTCTCTAGAACTCAGTTGTAGAATCCTGTAACCGGACCTAGGGGCTGGTATGGTACCACAACAGAATTGCTGGAAATCTCTATAACTTCTTGTACTGCATACACAGAAACGATCTCTGGCGTAGGGATGAGTTCAATTGAGGTACTTTTATCAGTAGAACTCCGGAGTAGAGGTGCTAGCTAGTTAATATCATAAGGTATTGGAAGTAACACTTCTAAAGCATTCCTGGTAGAAAATATATATATATATATATATATATATATATATATATATATATATATATATATATATATATATATATATATATATATATCGGAGTTAGGCATGTGGACCAAATATTTGCTGCCCAAAGCTACTGGGCCACAAAAATCTGGAAGCGTATTTTATCTTCAATTCAAATCTACTGCAGCGTAAAGCACAGCTTAATTAACTCTAAACCATATAGCACACACACCATTAGTTGCGCAGAATTGACAAATGCTTAGTACTATAAAGTGATCCATTTTTTCTAGTTTTCTTGACCTAAAAACATACCAGAGGTACATAGAATTGACTTCAAAGAGAATCGAAACCGTTGTAGAACCTTTGTGGTGGTCTTGCACCATTGGAAGCTTCATTTTGGTGTGCCAAGCACGCATATAAAATTCTTACCCCCCCCCAAGAATTGAGAGAGTGGAAATGCTTTTCAAGTTTCAGCTAACTAATTTTTCCAAGCAAATTTCCACTCATGTCTAATCTTATCCATGGGCTTATCCAGGCTTGTTTTCTTTATTTTGGTGACAACAAGTTCACGGAATCTTCTAGCCTTTTGTACTGCTTTTTTTGCTTCCTTTGTAATTCGCAACATTCTCTTCATTCTTGTACTTGTGCAATCGTTTCTAACTAGAGATGACTGTAGCTGAAATGCAAATGCTTAGGTGGATGTGCAATTGCACAAGTAGTTATAGATCAAGAAATGAGGATGTCCGCAACAAAATGGAGGTGGCATCAATTAAGGAAAAGTTGAGGGAGCATCACTTGAGATGGTATGGTCATATCCAACGCAGGCCTCTAGATGCCAATTTAAGAAGAAATGACTTGTACCAAAATGATGGGTAAGATGAAGGAGATGTAGATCGAGGATAACATGGGGAGAAATTGAGAAAAACCTAGATTGCTAGGAATTTTTCAGAGAACACATGCTTGATAGTGGGGAATGGAAAAAAAGAAATAATGTAGTCAAGCCCAACAAGAGTATGGCACAAGGCTTAGATGATAACGATGATGGCAATGATGAGCACTGAATGGAGGCTTCTGGAACTCTTTTTCCCTTCCCCATATGCAGGACTCTCTCTCTCTCTCTCTCTCTCTCTCTCTCTCCTCTCTCTCTCTCTCTCCCCCTTCTCTTCTCTTCTTTTTTGGTTTTTTTTTTTATATTCTTTTCCTGTTGAAGCTACTAGAATGATGAGAATTCACTAACCTTACGTTCTCTGACTATTCAGGTAGGGAACTGTATTCACGAAATTTGAAGTTGCTTGTACCTTTCTTTGATCAACCATCCATCACACTTCAAAAGATTGATAAGGTATGTGTTCTCTACAAAGTTGCAATCTATTCCTTTCACTGTCAAATAAAGTTGCAATCTATTCCTATCATAGTCAAATGAAGTCACAATATTAGTCATACACCTACAAGCATGCGAACTCAGTAACTCCACGATTGACCTTCTCGTCTTTTATTTCTTGCTTCGAGGGATAACTACACTGGCTCCCTTTAAATTTTATCCCTAATGTAGGATTTCCCTTGTTTGTCTTGAAATATTGAATAAAGATTGTTTCTTACAGTGTTCGATAGCTACTTTTACCATATATTGTTGGCAATTCGTACAATTTCCGGTGTTTATTATTCTTCAGTATAGACCCTCATCTCCTATGTGATGGATGGTCTATCCTTAACTAAAACCAAACGAAGGAAACCTTGATTTTTAGGACTAAATAAAAAGGAGTGAAGGATTATACATAAGTTTTATATAATCTCGGGACCGGCCAAATAACATATTCCATATCACCCTTCAAAAGAAGTACTATTACCATTGGGGTCGTGTATCTAAATTTTTTCAAGACTAGACCCTTCTATAGACTAACATTTCTAATGACAACTTAAAGTTCGGGTTTCCACAAAAATAAGTAAAATTAATATTTTCACATACAACTAGATCTGTCTCTGTGTATAAATTGAAAAAGTTTTATGTGTTTTCTATTCAAGCTCTCCCATCCTTGCATGTTCTAGGTGCCTATGCTCCTCCATTAAGCGCTGGCCAACAATCTTCTTCTGGTTCCGGAGTTTCTTGCATGCATGCAGTGTAGAGAAGCTTGTTTCACTTTGTCCTTGCGCTGCTGAGTATTAATTTTTGAAGTTTGGCTGGAAATTGTTACTTCAGCCCTCTTTCAGATCCAAGTTAAAGCTGGTCTTTGTAAGGTGGCTTCAGAACAGGCTGATTCATTACTAGTTTCCTTGTGAAAATGGTCCTAAGAGAAGAGGACACTTTTATTTGCAGCTGCACCAGTTAATTTCCCTGGTTTTGCAAGAGGCTGAAGTAGGAACTAGAAGGCAAGTTGTGCTTGATACCTAGTGCATGGCTCCATCAAAAACTTTAATCATGAACTCAGAGATATGACTATGGACAAATGAACCCAAATGCCTATTGCTCCACTCAACTAAGCCTTTGGCCAAACTAGTTGTGGGCTGGCTACATGGATTTTTTTTCTAACTCTGCCCTATTCAAACTCATATTTTCTGACACCTATGGATCCAAATCCTCAAGACTTGCCAAAATAACTTCTGAAATTGGACCTCCTCAAGAGCATGGAATCGTAAGTGCGTTCCATGTTAATGTCATTTGGTAATGTGCGGTTAACTCATCTAAGCACGGAAAAGTGATCACATTTTCTGATGGCTCAAATTTACCAACTATCTTGTGCTTATAGGGGGTGTTCCACATTGCTGAATGACATGACTTTAGGCTTTAAAACCGAACACCACGGAAAAAAGCCAGAGAAACTCCATTGTTTTCTCAATGTTTGTTTCAATGTTAGTCTTGATGAAATCAACCGATGTATAACTTATACATGCGGGGTAGTGTGCCCTCATTACGTAATGGTTTCCTCTGTGGGGCCCACCTCTGGACCGAACAAATGCTGTGAAAGTACTATGCATGTGCGTATTGAACAAAATTTAAGGTTTTGTCCATTCTTGGTTTACCCTTCCCCTTTTCTAGCTCCAATCAACCAACACAAGTAGTTTAAAAGGCTTGTTGAATATGTTCAACCATCTCATGCGGTGCTTCTTTGTCTATTGCTTTGTTGGTGCAGTATCCATCTTTTTAAGAAACCCTTATTTCATATTCTCTCTCTTTTCTTGTACATCCACTCCTGGCATTCTCATCCAGTTACAAGCATCTTATGTGTATTACTACTTACTTACCGAACATTTAAAACCATGCAACATTGCTAACCTCACTTTTATCCTATGAAATTTATCCTCAATTTAACATTAGAAGTAGATCACTCAACACCCATCTCCACTTTATCCAACTTGATCTTGTACTCTCATCAATCCGCCTCTCCTTAGCTACCTCTTACCCAACCATAGTCCTCCTAGTCTTACGAAAGCTACATATCATATATCTAGTCCCACTTAGTCTAGCCCCTGGATGCCAAATTACGCCCTTTACTTAGCTTTGAATTGACTCCTATTATCATTAATTAGCAATATCTCACTTGGAACTTGTGGTGCAAATGCATGAAATGGAAAAAGGGTCCTAGTGCTGAGGTTCATGGTTTGTCATGTGTCCGCTATAAATTGCATTCCAGCATACTGCTGTACTTACTATGCCTGTGGTCCTTATGTGTTCGGCTTGGGCCTGCTCATAATGTTACCTATTTAGAATGCTTAGCTACGATCAAATTAGTAAACTGTTGTTGTATGCTTAATATTTTCTTTGCATACAGGGTGCTGAAGCTGATACAAATATTGTTTTGGCATTTTGGAAATTAAGGTACCTGTCCGGTGTATTTTTGATACTTGTTATTATTGTCCCATTTTATATCAACTCCTTTATATTGGGTAGTTAATTATATGCAACCTGAAAGCATTTAATGAAGTGAAACTTTACCTTAGGCCTGTTATGAGAGGAGAGATCTCGTGGGCATGCTCCCTGTGTGAACGAGTGTGGTTCTAATAGACTCGACTAGAATAGCGTGAATCTCCCTCCCTCCATCTCCCCCCCCCCCCCCCGGTGGCCCTTCTCTATCTCTCTCTCACACCCACGCGCACACACCCACACACACACAAACCTGCATTGTAAGTGCTTTATATTCGAATTTAGAAGTCAATAGAAGTCAATGGAGTTGCATATCTGGTGCCTGTGGGATGGTATGGGTGTCAGAATGCTAAAGCCAAGGCCATGACCTATCTTTTAGGGGGAGGATGGGCTGATGTTGATTTCTAATAGGGAGGTTATTTTGGTAGTTACAAGTTATGTAAAATTTTAAGCCTTTTGTGAACGAGCCTAACAATGTATACCATGCTTAGCACTCCCCTTAAGACACAAGCCTTTAGTTGCACAAGCAAACAATTAGCAAATTGCCCCAACATATCCAAACGAGAAAATGAACTTAGTGGTAAGTTATTAGTTGCTCTAAATGCTTAAGCTATTAAAGAATAGATGCAACAGTGTATATCATGCTTTAACACTCACTGTCACGTGCAACCTCCCGACTGCACGTGGAGAGACAAATTAAGGTGCACCATCACCAAGTGCACAAATAAACAGAGTGCAAACTGTACTATATGAAGGGGGACCAAATATGCAAGCGGGAAGAATAAAACCCAGACCTTGCCAAACTAGAGCTTTGATACCATGTTAAGTTTCCATCTGCTCTCAAAGCTTAATCTATTAGAGAATGAACCCAATGATGTATATCATGCTTTAACACTTAGGACCTTGCCTAACCAGGAGACCTGATACCGTGTTAGGGTTACTGATTGCTCTAAAAGCTTTGGCTGTTGGAGAATGGGCCCAACAATGTATGTCATGCTTAGCGCTCCTCCTCACTGTCAAGCCCCAGCACCTGGAGAGAAAATCTAGGTGCACCAACAAATTCTTTTTTCATTGACAAAATAATGCATCTCTGAATATGCACCTTACAATTAGTTACGGGAACTTGTTACCAGCAACCTCTGCACTTCTATTGCGAAGCAAAATTTCATCTCTGTGGTGTTCTTGGTTAGCATCAGCTATAAATCTACCTAGTTCATATATCTAATTGCTCCTATCTAATCCGCAGGACCTACCTCAAACTTCCTTGGAGGCCTCTTATTTCTGTTGATGGAAGTACAACATATGAGCTAGATGATGAATTCAAAGTAAGGAAGATGAAGATTCGTCTAGTCATTTATTCACATTTGGGATCAACAATAGCTTATAAATGGTCATTGATACTATTCATTTAACAGGTTATTAGGCATGCGGAGAGCTGGAATGTTTCTGCACTTGAAGCAGTTGGCCAGATATTCACACCTAGTGATGGAAAGCATGGTGAATGAACATCTTGTGTTGGTAATGAACTCGAGGGAGTACAAATGCATGTATCGCCCAGACATGGATTTGTTCATGACTTGATTCTCATGGTAAGTTTTCATCATGATCATCTTGAGCAATCATCTAAAGCTCAGATCACACTCCTGTATTTTTGTACTACTTTTGGTAACCATATATGTCTTTCCAAGTTGCACCTTTTCTATATAAGCTTATGTATCTTGAAATTATATGCTCTATTGTAAAATCCCTGAAAGAGATTTTGCATAAGCATTGTAAGCTGAACTATCTTGAGACAGTCGGAGTATAGTCCTTTGTGTTCCAACTTCCATGATATTTTTGTCTGCAGTTTCTTAATCATGCTTTCTGATTAATGTTTCTTTCCATACATGCAATTTACTGGCTTTTGCAAGGACTTATCATGGCATCATGAACATCTCCATTTGTGTAACATAATGGAGCGGACCGACATTATCTTCACTATCAGCTTTGTCAGCTTTTATCTAAATCTGATACCTAGAGCATATGTTTGGTCATTGTTTGAGATGAAAAGTCTTCCTTTTCCAAGTTTGCTTCTATTTTATGGCGAACAAGACACTCTTTTGTCTTTAGCATCCTGTACTTATGCATGCTAATCAATCCGTAGAGTTGATGCTCAGTGTCACCAACACTAGAAACCAACCGTCTGTTTTTGTGAAAGTGACATAATGCAACTGAAATTGTGTATTATAGAGAAGCATGGAAGCTCTTTGAAAATACATGAAATCCTTGAGACACAATTTGTGTGACATAATAATACTGTGCGAGTTTCCAAACCGTAATGAATGAACAAAAAACAGTTGGAGTGGAGAGATGCTCCTACCCCGATTTTATTGTTGTCATTGCAATAGCATACAATTTTTCTTTGTTAGAGATAAAACTGCTTGAGAAATCGTACTATAAGTCCTTGCTCACCATGGTTTGGTTGCTTGAAATTGCCTGGTTGAAAGGTAGGAATGCAATTACGTAAAAGTGGATATATGTTTCCTTCTTTCTTCATGTATTGCTCTCTTCCTATCAGGTCTCTCAAAATGTCCAGGTCTCTCTAAAGTACTTCTACATGTTCGGATATGCTCTAATACATGATTTTGATCATTAGAAGTAGTAACTTGGTCAATTAGCTCAAAGTAAAAAAATGAGTAACATGCATGTGAATTACCAAAATTTGCCTGATAACGTAACATGGATTCGGAATTCAAAAGGTACTTGAGCCGTTCAAGGTTCTACTATAAATTTTAAGAGAGGAGTAGCTTTCGTAATCATATGACACCAATGTTCGACCCATTCAGTTGGTGGGGCCTTCTTTGATTATATCTTCTTTCTCAATTTCCACGTGTGTATCTTTTCATCTATCAACAAATCTAAAGATCAAAATATTATTTTATCAAGGCTGGGATGGCTGCACATACAACAGTCTCTGAAGCCATTATGCTTCTACCTCAGTTGTATTATTTTTGCTACTTTCCTTCAAGGTTCAGCATATGGAAAATCTGGTCAATAATTTCGCATCAGTTAACAGGAGCATGGGGGATCGGGTCCACATTCTCGGGCTTGTGCCATTACCTCACGGAGCATGATTAAAGATCTGAATCTTCTAAAAGTGTGTTTAATGGGTATCCTTTTGCTAGAACAATCCGTGGTGTTTAAGACCTGTTCAGAATGATGCTTGATGACGCTTCATACAGTTACAAGAACAGGGTGAGGAACCTACTTCTCAGCATCTAATGATTCGTGGACAGTAATGATACATATAGTGGCTGCCGTGTTTCCCGTTTTGCCAACCTCTCTCGGGTCTGTTAAACGTGCACTGCTAACTTGAGAATGCGGACCTTGAGTCCTTTGATTCGATATGTTTTGGTAAACCCTCGGGTAGGCAATTTACATAGCATTCAGACGTGTTTCAGTCCTTGGTCATCCTCTCTGGCTAAATGCCAAGTCTTCCATCTAGGTTAAAGATTGCCTATTTCAGGTTTTAAATCCCTTGGTCATCTCTTTTGCCTTTATCTCCATATCTTCGAAGATAAATGGTCTACGGTTTCGAGATGACAGATCCCCCCCTTCCTGCAGGCCGCAAACTAAAAAGATCTTCAGCTACTCTCAACTGAAAAGCATCTAGGAAATGTCTCTATTTTGAATTGCCTTTGCCTTGATGATTATGGATGGATACCTTTTTTGCTGTATAGGTTGGAAGTGGATCACCTTCCCCACCCTAAAAAGTTGGGATTGCTATCATATTACAGTGCACAACCTTCCTTTGGATGATGATAGGGAGCATTACAACTAAGCAGCATTATATGTATGTAGATAGTGAAAGTCCAGATTTTACGCAGGAATCTACTGTACTGTTTGATTTCGAGAATCCAAGGTGGTCGTGCATGCGTGCTCTGCCTTTTATATTGCTTTTCTTCATAGTTGTTAAGTGGCCAAGAAAAGTCATGAATGGCCTACGCTGGAACCTTTTTTTTTTATTTTTATGTTGGTGGATTGAATAGCAATATTGAAATGTCTGGGCAGGTATATCCATAACCTACAATCAGATACAAATCTTAGCATGTTGGGTTCTCACACTGATTTTTTAAATTGAATGTCTAGAGGCAACCGTGACAGCATTCCGGTAAAGGTCTTTCTTGCGACTCTGCTTTGCTGGCATTTTACGACCCAGGTATTGGTATGGGCTCGTGATCGAGGTCTCCCATAAATCACCCTCGCCATTAATGACCAAATGTTATATAAGAATCAGCTGACATGGGTGGAGAATGGTCAAGCAAGTATGGATCCAGGCTTGTTACACTTGGTCAGGTGCTAACTGTTCCACCTTTATATTGCGAATGTTAGTATCTAACTGTAAAAACAGTAAAAAGTTGAATCAGCTGATGTGGTAGTTGCAACTGCAAGAAAGCCAGAGACCACTCTAGAATGCTGTTCTCTCACACCTTCATTTGTCACTAAAAGATTTACCGGTGACAAAATACTTATCTTTTAGTGACAAATGATGGCGTGAATGAGCGTACGGTGTGGAAACAGGCATTTTTTTTTTTTTTTTTTGTCCCAGAGATACCTATAATGCTGTTTAGTATGCATGGTTGATGGAGTTCACTTCCCCGGCATGTGCTTTCTCTTTGTTTCTACTACATGCTTAATGTGGATATCTTATTTAATTTATTAGCATATAATCCTTTTCCCATTTTCTGGTAGCCCTTTTTTGGTACGCCTCATCTTGAATGTCTTTTGAACACTTGAATTGCATCGATCCACATTATTTTGAGAAACAGGTTCGGGTCAAAGGTTGACATCCGTACATTATTTAGCGGGTAATTAATTATCTTAGCCTTTAATACCTGATGCCATTTGAATTTAGAAATTTTTTCTCATGATCATCTAATGGTGAATGGACTTCCAGTGATGTTACTGGTCCTCATTTTGGATGATCTAGGTGTGAAAGCATCCACCTCAAAATCAATTGGCAACGAGGGAAGAGGCGTACAAGGCTTATATATTGAAATGCTATTAATTATTTACCAGATGTGGGATTGATACCCGTTGTGGGTTTATATCTCTCAACACTAACTGAGAGTGGGCCTAGTACGTGGATATGATGGTAAGGAATTAATTGAATTGTCTGCTAGGCCTGAATTAACCAGTTCTGATACTATATGAAAGCATCCACTTCAAAACTAATTGGCAATAAGGGGAGATGCCTATAAGACTTATATATTGAAATGTTATTAATTATTTATTAGATGTGGGATTGATACCCGTTGTGGGTTTATATCTCTCAACACTAGGAACGTCACGTCATTGACTTAGGTGGTGTTAGACTACTGCTTATACTCTGACAAATAAGTAGTCATGTCAGCATTTGGGCTCACGATCCAGCTGAACCTAGAACCTTAATCATGATAAATTATTATTATAAAAATGAGGAAAGAAAAAGAAAATATAAACTTATAAAAAAGCTCTGTCGTGATATTGAACTATCATTAAATATTTTCTAGTGATATTGGCATGAAATAAACTTCTAAAAAAGCTCTCTCGTCATCATATTCATCAATAGAAAAACCAAGCGTACCAACAAATGTAAATGATAGGCGGACTTCTATTTTGTCTACGTTCGGTTCTTTTTGAGGATTAAGTCTCAGTTCATACTTCAAAACCACTTGACAACTGAGGTGAGGCAAACCCCCAAAAAAGTAGTTGGTTGTCCCATACTCTTTTGAGATGGCATGTAAAGTAGCAAAAACAATACTAAAATAGAAGATGCACCTTTTTTCTGAAAAGTAGTTAGTAAAGAAAAGGAAATACAGTCCTACAAGTTGCACCCCAGCTCATCATAAATATGTAAAGTATTCCTTACCAAGTTTACAGACTCGTAGTTGTACATATCTTTGATAAAAATTTTGTTATAAAGTTTGGTGTGTAGTCTAAAAGTGAGCTCAAGAGAAAAAAAAATCGATTAGATATTATAACCGATCTCAAATGTCATGTATAGTCAGTATGGAACTTAAAACTTATCCCCATGTATAGCATTCAATACGAGGCGATTTCAAAGTTAGCGGCGAAAAGCTATTTAAAGACCATCGGACATGAGAAAGATCTAACTCTGAAACCAAGTTACCCATAACAACAACGTGCTCGAGAGGATAAGAAATTCAGAATGTATAAGAACCCAATTCCAAATCCCGCGTATAACGACGACGCGGGACTTGGACAACTTTAGCAATAGAAAAGTGCAGGAACTTTGAACTCAAGTCCTAAAAGACTTCATCTCTGTAGAGAGAGAGAGGGGGAGGGTGGGGGGGGGGGGGGGGGGCTACTGACCTCTACTTTCTGCTCTGTCAGGGGCGCAAATTAAGCTATAAGATGAATCCAACTCATAATGCAAGTCTTGGCTACTTGTGCTGATGATTACGACCAGGGGAGAGCCTTGTATTTCCATCATTGATTATTGAAAGCACCCACCACCCCCCAACAGCTAGAAAGCAGCCCACACACCCACCCCTTTATCAAATAACACTAGCAGGGCAGCAAGCCAGCGAAGAGAAGCATGATCCCTGCATGTTTTAGCAACCCCAACACACCCACAAGCAACACGCAAATGCCTCAAAACCTCATTACATGCATATACCAAGCTCAGCTCCGCAACTCACCCACCTACCTCACGCTCACTTGGTCCAAGACTCCCTTCTCTCACTCGTTAACCATTCAAGCACCAGATTCTTTCTCCATCACCATCTCTCTCAACCCATCAACCTTCTCGTTCTTCGGGAACCGACCCGGATCCAAGTCCATCTACTTGACCCACCACCATTGCGACAGAGTCAAGCTCTACTGGGACTTCACTCGGGCTGAGTACACGGACAACTCGGCGGAGCCTAAGTCGTCCTTCTACATTGCGGTCACCTGCAATGCCAGGTTGGAGTTCTTCATGGGAGACCTGCGGGACGAGTTGACTCGGCGATCCGGGTTTGTCGCGGCTAGCTACTCGGCCAAGCCTTCGCTGCTGTCTCGACGGGAGCACGTGTTCGGACGCAGGAATTACGCTACGCAGGCCGAGTTTATGGGGTCCAAGCATGATATTGAAGTAGAGTGCGGAGGGGGAGTGCTCAAAGTAAAAGTTGATGGTGAACTGAGACTCGTTGTGAAAAGACTTGCTTGGAAGTTTAGAGGAAACGACAGAATCACTGTTGATGGACTGGAAGTAGAGTTTTACTGGGACGTGTTCAACTGGGTCAGTGACAGTACAAGCAAAGGTGGGGGACATGGTGTGTTTGTGTTTCAAGTTGGCGATGGCGGGGTGTGGGCGGAGATGGTTGGACCGGAGAAAAAGTTGATGAGGAAGAGCTTGTCTGCCGCCGCGGCTGGATCGGCAACGGTGCCGCCGGTGTCATTGTCGCCATCACCGTCGTGCTCGAGCGTGTTGCAGTGGGCGGAAGAAAGCAGCGATGGTAGTAGAAGTTCGTGTTCTTCATCTACAAGGTCTTGTGGGGGTGGTGGGGGATTCACTTTGTTACTCTATGCATGGAGGAGACATTAGATTTTCAGTTTAGTTTCTTTAATTTATTCATGTGCAGTTTTGGTCTTATGACTGATAGTAGAACTTGTGTTTGAATACAGTTGGTTTGAGCCTGTTGGGAGAAAATATTTGGTAGATGTTTAACGCCACATCGTCGACTTAAGTGACGTTAGACTATAATAAAAATTCAACAACTCAATTATGCTCTTAAGATGCGGGCCATCCTTTCAATTGGACTCCAACCATTAACCATGGTCACGACAAACCAAAACTACCAAAATTTTGAATTCCAACATTTTTAGGAACCCTGACCGGGTGAAAGTTCAAAACCAAATTTGAAAATTTAGAACTCAAATATTGATCATTTTTGCCATCTTGTGCTGTAATCACTCATTTTTCCTCCTCTCTCTCTCTCTCTTCCTTACTTTGCATCTTCTCTTCTCTGTCTCTCTACACCATGAGGCGTGTCACCATCACCTCACTTTGCTTAACTCTCTTTGCGGCCAAAAAGTTTCTAGAAAAAGATGGATTCAGCGGTTTCCGGTTGAACTTCTTTTCTTTTGGGGGAAAATTAAGGAAAAATAGTAGTGGGCAATGAAACAACTGCTCTAAGACTTCAATTTATTCATTTGTTTTTAAGTTGTGATTTTATGTAGGGGTTTATTCATCCATGATTTGGATTGTTATTCTTGTTTTCAAATAACAATTGACCATAACTTGTTTGATAAAATGTCTGAAAGAAGTGTGTCTATACTTGGGATTTTCTTGAGGTTCATCTTATCAAATTTGAAAACCAACTGGAATGATTTAGTTCATGAACCGTAAGAATTCACTTTATAACTGCAGCTATAAGCATAAGACTAATCTTTTGATCACAATGAAGTTAAAAAATATTTCAAAGAATTTCAGAGGCACCAAACTACTTATCTATATATCAGTTAACCTTATTATTCAACCTTACAGTAAGAATGGATTATTAATGATCACTGCAAGTAATATATTTGTTCTTAATTAATGTAGGTAGAACCATCACCATTTTCTATAAAAGAAGGTTGACGTAAAGAATTCAAGAGGAGATTTGAGTTTGGACAAATTAACCAAAAGGATGGTACTACACGTAAGTTGAACCAAGCAGTTATAACCAAGTTCTTCTCAAGAGCGTAATTGTAACACCCCGAACCGTAATCTTGCTTACCTGGTTAATTTATTTTAAAGCGTGACTTTCATACGCAAGATTTAGCGTAGATTTTCGTGGGTGAAATTTTTGGCAGTAACCTTTAGCGACGAAATTTTGCTAAACCATAAGTTATATATTAAAGGTGACAAATATAAATGATATTGATTGAGGTGTTAGTGACAATTAGCGAAACGATATTTTTAAGAGCTTTGGCAACAAAATTCCTTTTAGTTAGCGTTGAGATTTTTATGTGGAGCGACACATAATGGAGCGAGTTAGCGTAATAGCCGTTAATAACTTTCTAACATATAGTTATCATAAGTATTTTATTTTTTTTAGACCATTTCTCGCAATCACAAGTTTGGGTTTTTAGCGACAAATAAATATGTAGGGTTATATACAGATAGATATACTTGTGAGGCAGCCGTCATTTTCAACCCTTTTTCTGAAAACGGCTGAGAAAGAGAGAATGAAGCAGATCGAGAGAGAGATCAAAGGAAGGAGATGAAGAAGGGTTTTGCGGCGAGACTTTTTCGGTAAGTTTCTAGCCTTTTCCTTCTAATCCTTTCATGATTTATAGTAACTGTGAAGGGGCTGCCGTGGGGTTTGGATTCATGTAGAATTGAGGTGGGGTTTGCTGTATAATTGAGGTGTGCTGTGTACCTGTTTGGCAGCGTTTAAGGGACGAAACATTGGCTGTTGTAGTGATGGCTGCCGTGGGAAGAAGCAGCCGCAAGGGGCTGCTTAGAGAGAAAACAGCTGCGAGGAGGATTGTTTCGGCGAAGTTTTTCCAGTAAGCTCCCTTCCGGTGTTACAAATTCAGCTTTTATATATGTGTTTAGAATTGAGTAACGTGAGAAATGGGTGTGCTTTGGTGTATTGGACTGCCGAATACATGTATGTGTGTATCTGATATGTGGGTTTGTGATGGGGAAATTGGTGGCAGCCATGAGGATGGAATTGCGGGTGTTTTGTGTGTGTGAGGGGCTGCCAAAACAACCCACGTACAGCATAGGATGTTGTGGGGTTTGTGAATTAGAAATGGCAGCAATGCCGTGGGGTTAGATTGGTGTGAAACTGTGATGGGTTCCTGTGTTTTGTGTGTATGCGTGTTGTTTTGTGGGTGGAAAGTGAGTGTTGGGTGAAATTTTCATTTGTGTGTAATGTTGTTGTGTGTGTATTTGTGTGATTGAGTGTGTAATGGATGTCGAAGAGAAGCCACTGTGAAATGGGTGATGAACCGTGAAGGGAGAAGGAAGCAACATGGAGCTAATATACTGATTTGGGTATGCATGGATGTGTTTGAGAGGAAGATGGTGTATTGGAGTGTAGGTAATGTGTGAAATGTGTGAATATATGTTAAGGTGTGTGTAAGAAATATGGGTGGGACAGCTGCGTATGAGAACAAAGGGTGTTTTGGGTTTGTACAGAAGAGAAAAAGAAGAAGAAGATGGTTCAACAGTAATGGGCTTGTGCAATAAGGTGGTACACTGTGCTTGCACAGTTGTACCACGTGGCTCTTGAGCACTGTACCAATGTCCAAAAATTCTGAAACTTTACACGCAGGTTCGTAGTACAATATTATAAGTTCTGTGAAAATTTCATATTTTTCTGATGTTGTTTGATATTTTTAATATTTTTGCAAGTGGAGCTATCCTAAAATTTGTTTTGAGCATTTGCTATTAATATTAAATTCTGCAAAAATTACAGCAGTGCTTTTATAGTAAAAAGACAACTCAGTTTAAGTTTCATTAATTTCTGAGTTGATTTAGTACATTAACATGTATCACATTTGATTTAATGAAACAAATAATTTTAAAATAGTTTCGGTGCCTTTTAAATTTCAATTTTGATTTCTTTATTTTTCTTACATATTATAAAGCTATCATGAAAATTATGGAACTCTGATTTGAGTTAGAAGCATTAATTGTTATTTTGGGCTTTTTTCTGGTATTTAAGAAAATTGTTTTTAATTAAAAAATATCCAAAAATTTAGAAAATTTATATTATAACTTTTTATAGTGTTTTAAGGTACAAAAGTATTTTATAGAATTTTTTTTTATCATTTTTGAAGTGTCTTAATGCTTTTCAGAGTGTGCGTGGTTATCCGTTAGGTTTAGCCGTTCGAGAAATCTGATTCGTTTTCGGTTACGTTAAGAGTGTCAGAGGGAGCAACGATTAGGATTTAGCATTATATTAATAGTTGGTGAGACTAGGTTGAATTCTAATAAATTAATTTGCCCGTTTAGGTTAATTCGAGATTTGAACAAGATTGAATAGTAGCGAGTGCATAGCTTGGACTGAGGTAAGAGAATTCTATCCGTAACCCAACTCATCAATTTGTCCTCGTATATTTTTTTTCAAAATTGATATCGAACTTCTTTGGACTCTGTTGTATTTGTTATGAGAAAGCGTTATTTGCCTTAAATACCTTTTCTTGAGCCTTAAGCGTTTATTGAAAATCATATTCGTTGCTTTGTGTTTATTCTCATTGTGCATCGATTTCATTGTTGCATTGTCGATTGTTGTCATTCTGTTAATTGACATGAGTTTCTGCATTGGTGTGTTTGGCGGGAGTTGGTGTATATGTTGAAGGATATTGGTGTAGGCTAGTACCTTAACGGACTAGTTGGTTTCTTGGTATGGGCTAGTACCTTGACGGACTAGCCGGTATATTGTGTTAATGAGCATCGCCTTTGTGGCTTTGCTAAGTGATTACCTTGCATTGCCTGTGTGGCTTTGCAACTCATGTTCAATAGCATTTGTGATTGTTTGCATCGAATTTGACAGTCATATTAATATCTGATTGAATTAGTTGTAATCGTTGTGAAAGTTCTGGAAATTATCATCAAATTGTTTCTTTGAACAAAACCAACATCGTTTTGTATTTGTAAACTCTTTCATAATTTCTTCGTTTGAACGACCTTACTGAGCTCTCAAAAGCTCACTCCCCTTTGACTTCCTTTCTGCAGGTAATATCCAACAATATATCGCATTGGGTGTGAAATAGATTCGAGCTAGGGAAAGAGAAATTTTGTTTTTGTTTTGGTAATTAGAACTCCTGTGTGGGTTATTATTGTTATTTAGAATTGTTGACTGAGACATTGATGTTTCAACTATGACAGTATGCTAAGAGCATTATTTTATCCAATGGTTTAGTTGCTCCGACTGGTTGATGATTCTAAATTGGTTGAGTTTGAGAGTTCTATTGTCTTAGTGATTGATGGATTAAGCGTTAACGTTCCGGAAAATTTCAGGATGTTACAGTAATCCTTGGAAAACAAAGTACCATGGAGTTTACAATATATTCTCTACTCACAATCTGATCAAAATGCCCATAACATGATCCAAACATGATGTTTACATTAAATTCCTTAGTTTCTAATCTACTCAAAATGTCCATAACATGAATCAGTTATACTCTTCATCAGCTTTTGTAAAATGACAATCGCACTCTTCAACAGCCTATGTCTGTACTCCGCCTTGAAGTTTTTCAGAAGACAAGTTCTTAATAATCCAACAAATCCCGTAAAAAAACATAATAACACCCGCTTAGATGAGAAAAAAAGGTTCATAGATCGAGAATACACATTTATAAGCAAACACTACCTACATAAAAACTAATTGAACGATCACAAACAAGGAGTTCATTGCATTTGACAAAAGAAATGAAGAGTTAAATGCAATAGATATGTACCCCTAATGAAATCAAAATTCTAACCTCAAATTGACAAAATCCTAATCGATAACAACTCCAGAGCTTCACCAACAATCTTCTTCAAATTGTGGAGATTGACTATCTATGATTGAAGTACTGAATATTTCAGAGAGAGAGAGCTGGGTGGTGATGGCGCTTTTGCTACGTGGATCTCTGGTTTTTTCAAGGTAGAAGGTGGGGAGAGTGATGAGAGGACTCGTTTTATATTTTCTTTTTCTTTCCTCATTTTTATAATAACTAGCCTAGAATCCCGTGCCAAGCACGGGACTGTTTATTAACATTAACTTATTTTAGTAATTTTGAAATGCATAGTAAAATATATTGAGAAATTTTATTATTTTATTATGGTTATTTCATCAAAGATAGTTACTTTAATGTTGTCTTGAACTCACTTGTAATAAAATAAATTAATCATTATGGTGAAATATCATTAAACAATGTCCTTGTGCATATTTGTTAATTCTGATTTGATAACTATGTAGATGAACAAAAATTAAAAGTTCATTTAGTAAACAAAATAGAAAAAGTAAATTCTCTACTGATAAAAATATGCGGAGAACATATTGACATCAATTTGCTATTACTCAAGATATTTTTATTATTTTTTTAAAACTTTTTAAAAATAATTTGTACCTTGAATGCGTTACCCATAACGTTAATTACATATTAGTTTAATTTTGATAGAGAAAATTTTGGTCTATATATTTGTTTATAACATAGACTACTTAAGTAAGCAAAAGCAAATGTAATTCACCAACAAAGTAAATATAGAATATAGTAATCACTGCATGAGGTGATTATATAAAGTTTAACTAACATGACTACATAAGATAGCTCAAAAACCTCATGGTATGGAAATTGTTGAATAACATTTAACTAAGATTTTTCAAAGCATACAATAAGCATGCTTACTAAGTAAGATTTATCTTCAGAGATAATAAGGTTTTTAATCTAAGTTGTAGTTTACATTCATCACAACATAACTAATATCTTTTTAGATTTTATATGCAATTCTATTCAAAAGTATAAAAGTTAACATAAAATCATAAATGGTATAATGCTAATATAGACTTTAGAATGTTTGAGAGTTTAATTACTCACAATAAAAGTACCATAGAAAAAAATTGGTTCAAAACTTTTTCAACATAAAATTAGTTGAATTTAAGAAATGCTCACATAGTTAATGTTTTAAATTTACACTATTTATTTAATTTATCTCATATATAATCTGCATATTATGGTAAATATGCATTTAACCATTGCGACTACATAGGATAACGCAAAACCTTAGAGTAAGAAAATTATTGACCAAAACTTTTAACCAACATATTTAGTTATATTCATATTTGAATTTACAGGAAACTTAGATATGAATTTAAAATAGTACCTATTTTTTCTTATTAAATATTTTAAGTAATTTTTGTTTTACAGGTTAATATTTTATGCTAGAGAGCATTACGATATATAATATTTAAATAAAGTCAAAATAGTTTGCTATACTGGTTAGAATATTTTGAATGTTTACAATTATTTTTTTGAATTGAATGAGGCTTATTATTTAAATGTTTACTATATTTGCCAATTCAATTAATTGCAAAATTAAGAATCCCGTCCAAAATAATGTTTGGAGAACTTTAGCGACATTAATATATTTAAGCTTAGTTTTTATAACTCTTATTATATTAGAAACACAATGCAAAGACGTGTCATGAGCTATAATTGCGTTTCTTGCCTCAGTTATTAGATATTATAATTTGGGATCCTGAATCTAGTTCGAGTAAATTAATAAAATATTTTTAAAAAGTTACAAAAGTGTATCAATGCATACCACATTCAAGAAACAAAAAGAGATTATCTTATACTTTTGCTAAAACTATAATTGTTAGTAAGAATTTTTTATTACTTTATTTGTAAAAGTTTCAAGTAACTTGTCAAGATTATATTATTATTAAGCTCTTTTAGTGGTTCAACATGTAACATCTCAAGTTCAAGTCTCTTAGCTTCAAAAGTTAGGTTAAGAGTTCTTAATCTTTAGAATCGTAAATGTCATAGTTCGTTCTTATCTTTTTCATGAATCACTGCTTCAAGAAATCACCAATTTATTAAGATACAACACATGATATCCAGTAGAAAATTGTTTTGTCTCATACACTTCTAAAATTATAGTCTTGATTAATTAAATGGTCATGCAATTTTTGTAGAATATTTGCTAGGGTTTACTTTAGTTCCTTTGAACAGTAAGTTTAAAGAATAATGAGTAGAGCGCTGTGGCTAGAACTTTGTGTTTTTTAAGCTTTTTTTTTACATCGTCAGGCTGTTCTGTAACACAATTTACTTATTTTTCTTTCAACTTACAGTTCAAAGGAATCAAAGCAAACATACATGCATATGCAAATATTACGCAAGAATTGCATAACAATCTATTCAAAATTTTAATAGTCAAAATCAGAGCCAAATACGTAAATATGTCTGTGGCATAGAGTTTAAAGGTTTTACAATTGATATTTATAAGGTTTACAAACATCGCGACAATTATACCACGAATTTTTCAACAATAAATCATAGTAAAGAGTTTGATTTGTTTTCTAAATTCTTATATATGGGATATAATCAGTTTGGTGGTCGTGATGTCTTATTTAAAAAATGCTTATTTATAATTCATTTATTAAATCTATATATCACATTATTAAAGATGACTATCTTATGTATGTTACGTGTTATATATATATATATATATATATATATATATAGGGAGCTGATCCATTGATAGCGCTAGCAAATGGAGTTAAGTTGCTAGCGCGATCTGACCGTCCATCCTGAAAGATGGACGGTCCAGATCGCGCCTTTTTCCAAAACTGATCCCCGTCCGCCATACTGTCTCGCGGACGGGAGTTTTACCTTTTTGCCCTCCTCCCATGTCCGCGAGACTGTCTCGCGGACGCCTTTCTGTTCCTGACATGTGTCAGGAAAAAGCGTCCGCCATACTGTATGGCGGACGATCTCTAGGCTGACACATGTCAGGGCCTGTCCCCTCGGTCGCCTATAAAGTCTCGGGCGTGAGCCCCGAGAACTGTCCCCTGGTATCTGTATGGCGTCAACTCTCTCCTGCTATAAATATTTAATCAGATCGGGGTATTTATATTATTGTAGCGGACGGCGTCCCCTCTCTCGAACATCTAACCTAAAGCCGCTACCCCATCTACGGCGACTCACATCTCCGGTCACCCACATCTCCCCGCCGACACCACCGTCCTCACCTCAACGACGATCTCGATGGCTTCTGGATCGGAGACCACCTACGCCTACGATTATATTGGCAACTTGCACCTGGTAGGCAAACACTTTTTCAAAGTCATGATGCCGGGATTTGAGCATGAACTTGTAGGCTATCCCTCTTTCTCTTTCTCTGTATTTTCGTGTGTTAAAAGTTTGATCTTTTGTTTTTCTTAACCAAAACTAACCTATTTTTTGTATTTTGTGTTTGGTAGGACATACCGGAAGCATTTACCAATCAATTTACAACAATTCATGATAGTGCAAGATTATATAGCCGCAAGGGGGCATGGCAGGTTGAAATCAAGCTGAAGCCCGGCCGATCCCAAAAAAAGGAATTCGCAGAGGGTTGGAACGTCTTCGTGCGCCAGCATGGCCTCGAACTCGGGGACTTTGTAGTGTTCGAACACCTTGGGTGGTGGGATTTTCAAGTTGTAATCTTTGAACGGAGCGCTTGTGAAAAGCTTTCGTACCCCATTTGTGAACCATAGTTTATTATAATAAAAATATTTATGTTCTTGTTTATTATGTTTTCAAATTTTTTCTTGGTTAATTGTGCCTTTTTTTGTTGCCTCGATATATTGATATATTGAGATCGTTGATTATGAATTGTACATTATTTTTTGGAAAAATTGAGATTGTTGATTCCGTCGCTAAAACAAGTCTTTGGGCGTCAGTTTATTAAAATAGCATTAACGTACTATGTCGCTAAAACAAGTCTTCGGGCCAATTTATTTCAATTTATTAAAACTGCATTACGGGCGCCAATTTATTCCAATTTATTACATTACGCCACATTGTATAGTTCTATATATATAGCGGATATAAGGGGCCCTCCGCTTAGGCCGGGTTCGGGAAGGTCGGGAACTAAGGCCCCGTTTGACAAAAAATTTTTCCCTCTTTTTTTTTTCAGTTTTAAAAACTGAAAAAAAATGTCTGGTCCGTGCCAACCATTTTCTGCGGTAAGTATATCCGCGATACTATATAGCGGACAGTTTGGACTAAGTGTAGAAAAAACTAAGTGTTGGAGAGGTGGAAGTAAGTGTAGAAGAAAAAACTAAGTGTAGAAGAAAAAACTAAGGCCCCGTTTGACAAATTTTTTTTCCCTCTTTTTTTTCAGTTTTAAAAACTGAAAAAAGTGTAGAAAAAACGAAGTTTTGGAGAGGTGGAACAAAGTGTAGAAGAAAAAACTAAGTAGTGGTATTCTAAGTAGCGGACGTAGAGAACACAACCAAAAACATTCTGCGGGGCCGTCCGCTATACTATGTAGCGGACGTAGAGAAGATGTGTCGTCCGCTACATAGTATAGCGGACGTAGAGAAAACTACCAAAAGTCTAGCGTCCGCGATACTATATAGCGGACAAGGAACAGACCCGCGATACTATATAGCGGACGGCAAATGTATATTGTCCAGCGGACAGCAAATATATATATTCAAACCCAAAAGAAAGTCCCCCTATAACTTCTACACTCTTCTTCTCCCCGTGTTCTTCCTACTCACAAATATTCCCAGCGGCGTTGGCAAGCAGATCTGCGCAATTTCTTCATAAGAGCAGCTTTAATCCCCCCCTAATAGATCACGTAAGTTCACAAAATCAATCCTTTACATGTTTCTAATCTATAGTTGTGATCAATATTGCGTTTTATGCGTGGTTTTGATTATGCATTGAGCATGTGCTAGCGGTGATGAGGATTTATATATGTATGTATTTGTTCATGTGCTAGCGTTTGTAAAATCCGATTCCATAGTTTCAGTTGCAAAAAATGGAATTTATCCCTGGACCAGAAGATCCATCCGTGTTATACGACCAAGCCAACCATATCAGTACGCTCATATGGGATGGTGGAGTAAGATACATTATTTATCAACTTTCTTATTATTACGAACGTTGTTTTACCGTTCATTTTGCTCAAATTGTATTTATTAATAATTCGTAGGAAAGAGAACTTCTCACCACCGTAGAAGTATCTCGCGAGTTCACGAGATGGACCTTGAACAATTCCCAGAAAAGCATACTGCGTGGAATTGGGTTTGGGATTTTCACGCATGGGCAGATCTTTCAACAGCTTGACCGGGCCTTGATAGGTGCCCTTGTTGAGAGGTGGAGAAGTGAAACGAATACGTTTCACTTCCCGATCGGAGAGATGACGATTACCCTAGAAGATGTAGGGTTCATCTTGGGGTTGCCGGTGACGGGGCGGCCGGTAATTGCTCCTCCGTCAGACGCAACGAATAAGAGAACAGCGCGAGACTTCTTCACTTCGATACCCCAGGATCAATTTAGCACTGGTGGTATAAAGTTGAAGTGGTTGGTAGATACCTACGGGGTTTTGCCGGAAAACTATACGGGCCGTGAGCTTGTGGTGTACACAAAGGCCTTCCTCTTGTGGGTGATGGGAGCAATTTTATTCCCAACGACGTCGAAGAACACGGTCAGCGTGAAATATTTACCGTTGTTGGGTAACCTGTCGGAGGTTGGGGATTATGCCTGGGGTGCAGCGGTTCTTTCGTATCTGTACCGAGCATTGCACAAGGCAACGAGGCCCAACTCCAAAGCCATATGTGCATGTCTCTCGCTATTGCAGGTATATCATATAAATCATGTCTTCGTTATTGTGTTTTATTTTTGTTGAATCGACGATATAAATATAATTTTTTGATGTTCTCAGGTGTGGTCTTACGAACACCTTGCTCCCGGTGCACCAACGCGTAGGGATGGAACCGACAAAGTCTGGCCTCGGTTGTGTGCTTGGGAGTACAGCCGGAGGGCTAGCCACTACAAGAGGAGAGTCGATCCCCATCACAACATTACGTACTATCGAGGGGAGTTCGACCGTCTATCTCCGGGCCAAATGCGTTGGGCACCGTACATACGTTTGGCGCGACGGGTGGGAGAGTCGTTCGTCTTCACGCTCTCCGGGTTGCAGCGCACACCCCTGATCCATTTCGAGCTCGCAGAGTGGCAGCTGCCCGACCGAGCAATGCGCCATTTTGAGTTGGAGCAGGGTTTGCCAGTCGATGCCCCGGATATGAGGGTTAACAGGAACCCACCGGATGTCGGAGTGTTTGGCACCGCCAATGCGTACGAATTGTGCGCGGCCGAAATAGAGCTTTGGACTTCTTGGCAGGACACACTGGCGGCCATCGTCTCGGAGCCAGACCCCGTTATCAGCATCGATCAGTACGATGAGTGGTACTACCGCATCACGCGGAGGAGAGTAGCCCCTGTAAACTTTGAACGTGGGGAGAGGTATGCGCCTAGGGGTCAGATCGATGAGCGTATGGCATACAATCTCGTAAGTTGCCCAACAAGTCTGACTTGAACCAAATTAGTTGAATATAAATGTCTGATTGAAGTTACTTAATTTTTTATCTCTTTGGATGTAGGTTAATGCCTCGCTTGCATTCTTCCAGAAGTTGAGTGAGCGGAGGGATCTGGTGAGCGCAATGGGCGAGGATCTTTGCCAACAGGCTGCGACATTGGCTTTAGGCTGCGGGAATTTTTTGCGCCAAGCATCGGGCCAGTCTTCGGGAGTAAGCCCGGGAATGGGTTATACGGGCGTCAGCCAGGGATACGGTGATCCCTCTGGACAGGCTTCAGGGGTGAGTCAGGGAGTTGTTGGTACCTCTGAAGCGGGGATGGGACAGGCTCAAGCGTCGTGGGGCGATTACAGCGGCCCCTCCTTCAATTTGTTCCCGGAACCCCTCTCTCAAGTCACGCAAGACTTTCCTTTCGGAAACTACGGTTTCTCCGAGGCACTGCCCATTGTCCCGTGGGCGGGACCAGTTGGCGGCCCCGAAGGGGAATATCAGCCGGCCGAAGAAGGAATTGGAGGCCAATATCCCCCGATCGACCCCCGAGGGCAATATCCGAAAGGGCATCCAGCCAGGCCCCTAAAGCCGCATAAATGCGATATAATCCGAGCCCGTTATTTTAGCGGGGCCCCCCAAGACGGAGCGTCGTATGACGTGGATCACCCCGAGGGCTTGGATTACAATGCCTCTTGGACAGAGATCGCCTCGCTGGCGCCGGGATCTTGGTTAGACAGCGGTGTCATCTCGCACTACGTGCAAATTCTGAGGCGAAGGTGTCGGGAGCATCCAGACATCGGTCTGCGCGTGTTTATCTTGGATGCTTTTTTCCATCAGCTCCTAGTACAAGAGTGGCACGACTGGGGCAATGCAAGGAAGGGGAGAGGCATGGCCCAGTGGAAACCGTCCCCTAACCTACAAGCATATCTTGCTAGGGATAGTCCAGTGAGCGCAAGTGTTGCCGACGTGTTTCTAATCCCCTTTTTAGGGAATGCGCACTGGTACTTGGTTTGCTACGAACCATTACAGAGCACGGTTTCAGTCGTCGACAGTCTCTACGACGATACCGACGTGATGCCTGTGATTGATATGTACCGAGGCATAGGCCAGTTGGATGCCATGGTAAGATCCTGTTTCCTTCTTGTTGTAACTTGCATATTATAAAACTGATTAATCTTATTTTGCTAGCTATGTTTAATGCTTATTATGGTTCTCGCAGAATCTTTTTGCTGCCCTGGTCAATGGTAGGCGTCGGGAGAAGGTATCGCGCAGGCCGGTCCTCATTTTCCGATTAAAGAGGAGTAGGCCCAAGCAACATAATTCCTCGGACTGCGGCGTCTTCCTCTGCATGTACATGGATTACATTTGCCGGTCTGAGAGCCTCAAGAAGACTGTCTGGAGCGAAGAATGCATACAAGACTTTAGGTATAGGATTGCTTGGCAAATTATAAATGGCCGGCCTAGAGCTATTAGGTTTATTGTAAATCCGTGTAAGGAACATAATTCCTGCGAGAGATGATGTTCCCCAATTCACATTGTAACGTTACAACACTTTTTTAACCCAAAAAATTTATTGAATGCGATTGATTTTATTGACCAATGTGATTTAACGGTGGGAAACCAAGTGTTGGATATCTGTCTATCTGCAGGGCAAGTGTTCAAAAAATAACAAAGTGATCGATAATATGTGTATCTGCGGGGCCGTCCGCTACATAGTATAGCGGACGCAGAGAAGTGAACCAAAACCAAAAAAAAAAAACTAAGTGTTGGGGTCTGCGGGGCCGTCCGCTACATAGTATAGCGGACGCAGAGAAGCGATCCAAAACCAAAAAAAAAACTAAGTGTCGTAGGGGGGCCGTCCGCTACATAGTATAGCGGACGCAGAGAAGCGATCCAAAACCAAAAAAAAACAAAACTAAGTGTTGTAGGGGGGGCCGTCCGCAACATAGTATAGCGGACGCAGAGAAGTGAACCAAAACCAAAAAAAACTAAGTGTTGTAGGGGGCCGTCCGCTACATAGTATAGCGGACGCAGAGAAGTGAACCAAAACCAAAAAAAACTAAGTGTTGTAGGGGGGTATTCTGCGGGGCCGTCCGCTACATAGTATAGCGGACGCAGAGAAGTGAACCAAAACCAAAAAAAAACTAAGTGTTGTAGGGGGGTATTCTGCGGGGCTGTCCGCTACATAGTATAGCGGACGCAGAGAAGTGAACCAAAACCAAAAAAAAACTAAGTGTTGTAGGGGGGGTATTCTGCGGGGCTGTCCGCTACATAGTATAGCGGACGCAGAGAAGTGAACCAAAACCAAAAAAACCAAGTGTTGTAGGGGGGTATTCTGCGGGGATGTCCGCTACATAGTATAGCGGACGCAGAGAAGTGAACCAAAACCAAAAAAAAACTAAGTGTTGTAGGGGGTATTCTGCGGGGCCGTCCGCTACATAGTATAGCGGACGCAGAGAAGTGAACCAAAAACAAAAAAAACTAAGTGTTGTAGGGGGGGTATTCTGCGGGGCCGTCCGCTATATAGTATAGCGGACGCAGAGAAGTAAACCAAAACCAAAAAAAAACTAAGTGTTGTAGGGGGGTATTCTGCGGGGCTGTCCGCTACATAGTATAGCGGACGCAGAGAAGTGAACCAAAACCAAAAAAAAACTAAGTGTTGTAGGGGGGTATTCTGCGGGGCTGTCCGCTACATAGTATAGCGGACGCAGAGAAGTGAACCAAAACCAAAAAAAACTAAGTGTTGTAGGGGGGTATTCTGCGGGGATGTCCGCTACATAGTATAGCGGACGCAGAGAAGTGAACCAAAACCAAAAAAAAACTAAGTGTTGTAGGGGGGGTATTCTGCGGGGCCGTCCGCTACATAGTATAGCGGACGCAGAGAAGTAAACAAAAACAAAAAAAACCTAAGTGTTGTAGGGGGGGTATTCTGCGGGGCTGTCCGCTACATAGTATAGCGGACGCAGAGAAGTGAACCAAAACCAAAAAAAAACTAAGTGTTGTAGGGGGGGTATTCTGCGGGGCCGTCCGCTACATAGTATAGCGGACGCAGAGAAGTGAACAAAAACAAAAAAAACCTAAGTGTTGTAGGGGGGGTATTCTGCGGGGCTGTCCGCTACATAGTATAGCGGACGCAGAGAAGTGAACCAAAACCAAAAAAAAACTAAGTGTTGTAGGGGGGGTATTCTGCGGGGCCGTCCGCTACATAGTATAGCGGACGCAGAGAAGTGAACAAAAACAAAAAAAACCTAAGTGTTGTAGGGGGGGTATTCTGCGGGGCTGTCCGCTACATAGTATAGCGGACGCAGAGAAGTGAACCAAAACCAAAAAAAAACTAAGTGTTGTAGGGGGGGTATTCTGCGGGGCCGTCCGCTACATAGTATAGCGGACGCAGAGAAGTGAACCAAAACCAAAAAAAACTAAGTGTTGTAGGGGGGTATTCTTTAATACCTTAGGTTTCTAATGTTGTGCTGCGCAGTGTAGCGGACAGTGTAAGAAATCACGTATAAAAAAATGATTGTAAAGGTTATTACAAACGAGTCATTACTAAAATATTATTACAAAATGTCCGACACTTTTGATGGCTCATAAAAGATTATTACAAAATATTCAGTACACTAAAGTTCCACTGCAGCTTGTTCGTCCTCATCCTCGGCATCATCTTCTTCCCCGTCTTGCAAAGGCACTGGACTTATCCCCAGTGCCTTGTAATGGTTCCGCTTGTCGTGGTCTGTCATTTTGTTGCACAATGCACACCTTCTTAGCTTTTTTGGTTGAGTTGCCGTCTCAATAGAGCTTTTCATCCGCGTAGATCTCTTGCGGCCTTTCGTTTGCGATATAATTGGATCCGAAGGCCGGATATCATTGTCGGCTCCCTCCCCCGGCTCGTCATCTTCTGATCCCGTCGTAGGCTCGGTGTCAACCGCATTGCTGACTGAAGCTGCTTCCAATTGGTCGACGATGGGCTCTTGCTGCTGAGCTACCTCGAGGAGATGTTTATATCCGACCATTGTAGCAGCACCCTTTACGGACAAACGGGTGAACATCGTCACCAGATGATTATACCGCAACGTCTCTGATTCTTCAAAGTCAGTATACGGGTGCTCCGGAAAGGAAATGGTACCGTGCAACCTGTTTGCACCTTTCGTCCAACGTGGCAGGACGTATTTATCGGGGATTGTCCTGATATTCTTCTGTGTGAAAAACCGCAGAATGTGTCTACACAGGATGCCATGGAACTCAAACTTCTTACAAACACATGTCACCGAGTCCGTCAATGTGTCGTGGGTCACCGTATAAATTCTGCGCAGCTTCTCAGGGACGAGGTCATTCACGAGCGAATAAACCTTGTACTCACGCGACGACTTTTCTGCCACCTTATATATACTGTATCGGCCCGATTTTTGCAGCTCTACTTGGTATAGCAGGAAGATCTCCTTCGTATAGACTTTGGCACCGTTCAGCTCCAGCGGGGTCTCAAGCAACCTTCTCCTTTGCTTGTACGTGGTTGCAAAGTCTGCAGCCCTTTCTTTCACGAACAACGACGCAACCGCTTTTTGTGCTGATGTGACGAAACTCTTCAAATTGGTAGCTGTACCCACATAATTATCGAACGTGGCATTCATAGATTCACTCCTGCCCGTCGTTTTCATGCCCGCAGAAAAATGACTTCTCGTGTAAACACCAATCCATTGCTCTTTGAGCCCGTACAAGTGCTGGAGCCACTCGTTGTCTTGCAATGAGTAATCCCGAACAAGCTTTTCCCACCTCTCCTCGAATTCCTCAATCGTTAATGACTTGAGGACGCATTTGTCAAAATCCTGTTTAAAGTCTGGATACTTTGCGTACATGTGATGCAGACGTTCAGGGTATTTGTTGCTTATGTGCCAAGTGCACAAGTTGTGTCGAGTATCTGGGAAGACGGTAGCAATAGCCTTCTTCATTGCCAAATCTTGATCGGTGATGATAACAGTCGGTGCTTTGAAGTTCATTGCTTCCAGCCACACCCTAAACAACCATTCAAAAGAACTCTCGCTCTCGTCCCTTAACAAGGCGAACCCGAACAGGATGGAGTGATAATGATGATTGACGCCCGTGAAAGGAGCGAACGGCATCGAGTACTTGTTGGTACGGTATGTGGTGTCGAAAGTCACGACATCCCCAAAATGCTTATAAGCTAGCCTCGAACGACCGTCGACCCAAAAAATTGTGCTAACTCGATGCTCGTCGTCAAGTTTATAGTCGAAGGTAAACTGCGGGTCCTCCATCTGCATCCGTTTCAATAGGCTCATTGTCGCTTGCGCATCATTGAGGTCATACGCGGCTCGTCTATGGGTTCGGACCGCGTTACGAACGTCTGTCGTGTTAAAGTTTAAATTTTGAATTCCCCCAGCCTGTTCAGCAAGAACATTAATCATGTCGGTAGGTCCTAGCCGCGCATCGCTCATTGTGTGAATTAGGCTCCTCGCGACCTTACCCATCTTCTTGTGTTGATGCATCTGACTCACCTTAGAAGGGGTTACTAACGGGTGATTGTGTGCCAGTTCCAGGCTGGTAATAAGCCAATGATCTTGTTTGGCTTTATAGCTTACGAACATCTTGACCTGGCAATTCGTGCGCGCAAAGCAATCCCGTCTTCTCCGCGCATACCCTATTTCGTCATCATCACTGTCATCGTTGCCTACGCGTGTCTCATTTTGCACTGGGTTTCTGCCCCTATGACACTCGTATAAGCGAGAGCATATCCTTTTCGATACGCTGCTTGTTCTTGTAGTTTTTATTCTAATGCCAAAACCAACCCTCAATGAATAAGCTCGAAAACATTCTCCAGCTTCTTCCAACGTTTGAAAGGTTCGTCCTAGATACGGATCACTAGCATCTACGGGGGTGCTGGAGCTCGATACGAAATCAGACATTGTGAAAAAGACCTATGTAGAAATAGAATACGCTTATTATCTCAAAATTATCTTGACGATTAGACCGATTTAGGATACCATATACATAATCTCAAAAGTGTCTCCTATTTTGCTAATTATATATTTACTGAACATAACAAATTAAAATTACTAAGATAAACGGTAGCAAGATCACAAACTTTACCTTGCTTGAGTGATGCTTGAACCAAAAGTGTGTTACTCCAAGAAAAGCTTGAAGGGTGCTGAAAATGGAAGCAAGTGAATCTGAAAGCCCCGCATAAATTTTGCTGAAAGAGCCGAGTAGGGATAGATTCTAGGATACCAGGGGACAGTTCTCGGGGCTCACGCCCGAGACTTTATAGGCGACCGAGGGGACAGGCCCTGACATGTGTCAGCCTAGAGATCGTCCGCCATACAGTATGGCGGACGCCTTTTCCTGACACATGTCAGGAACAGAAAGGCGTCCGCGAGACAGTCTCGCGGACATGGGAGGAGGGCAAAAAGGTAAAACTCCCGTCCGCGAGACAGTATGGCGGACGGGGATCAGTTTTGGAAAAAGGCGCGATCTGGACCGTCCATCTTTCAGGATGGACGGTCAGATCGCGCTAGCAACTTAACTCCATTTGCTAGCGCTATCAATGGATCAGCTCCCATATATATATATATATATATATATATATATATATATATATATATATATATATATATATATATATATATATATATATCACAAACGCTAACACAATGCACCGTGCACACATTCAAAATCATGCATAAGCCGCGATAACAACTCTAGAGTATGAACAAATAAAGGATTGGTTTGTGAACTTACGTGATTGATTCGTCGATTAAAGGATTTCTTGAGAAGAAATTACGCCAATCTACTTGCCAACGCCGTTAGAAGAATTGTGAGAAGAAGGAATGAATAGCAATTTAGAATGAATGAATAAGGGTTTCGAAGTAATGAAAGATAAAAACGGTCCACTACACAGTGTAGCGAACGGTGGGATAAAGACAAAGTAACAGTCGTGCATCGACATGACTGATGTGACAACTGATTTGACAGAAAGAGTCGTCCGCTAGACAGTGTAGCGGATGACTTTTGGCTGTCAATGTGGGGCCAAGAAAGCCGTCCGCTACACGGTGTAGCGGACGGGGGAGTAAGGGCAAAATGGTAAAAAGGTCTGTCCGCTACATAGTGTAGCGGACGACTGACAGCGCCGCAAAAATAAAGGATCTGGGCCGTCCATCCCTTCGGGATGGACTGCCAGATCGCGCTAGCAAGATCTCCTATTTTGCTAGCGCTCTCAACTGATCAGCTCCCATATATATATATATATATATATATATATATATATATATATATATATATAACTTAATTAGAACGTCATTTTTCTCATTCTAAATCTAATATGTTATTTCATCTTTTTTAGATATAAGAATTTTATATTCAGATTTAAAAGTAATTTTAAAAATACAATAGTTAAAATTAAGTCATAATAAGTTAGTGTATGGATTAGGTTGAGTTCTAAAATATTTAGAATTAAATTTTAAATTATTCAACCCTTATTATTCTTGCAAAATTAATCAAATTTAAATTGAAAGGCACCTATCAAAATTACGTTTAGATAATTTTTTTCCTAAGTTTCGTAAGTTGTTTAATCTTAATTGTAACATTAATTTTTTTTTTTCTAAATCAGAAGTATTATTTTCATTTTTTTATAGGTGAGTTTTGATATTCATCTTAGAGAGTAGTTTTAAAGATACAATTGTCAATGTTAAGTCCTAATAAGTTAATATAATGATAAGGTTAAGTTTTAGAATGATTAGAATTAGTTTTGAATTTTAAGGACATAGTTGTTAGAAAGAAGCCTTAATAGAGTAATATATTGATTAGGTAGAATTTTAGAGTGATTGATCATGTCTTTTATTCTAAATCTCATAAGTTATTTTTTGAGTCTATGGATTTTAATTTTCATATTAGAAAACACTTTTAAGGACATAATTGTCAAATTAAGTCTTGATAGATTAGTATATTGATTAGGTAGAGTTTTAGAATGATTAGAATTAGTTTTAAAATTAATTTTTATCTTCTAAATTGAAAGTATTATTTTTGCTTTTTTTTTATTTATATATATGAGTTATTATAGTCATATTAGATAGTAGATTTAAAGATATAGTAGTCAATATTAACTCCTAATAAAGTAGTATAATGATAAGGTAGAGTTTTAGAATGATTAAAATTATTCTTCGAATTTTATGGACATAATTATCAAAAAGAAGTCTTAATAGATTAGCATGTTGATTAGGTTGAGTTTTAGAATGATTAAAATTACTTTTAAATTAAAAAAGACTTACTTATATAGATGTTAATTAATCTTAAAATAAGAATCTGATGACGTGTCATATAAAGAAGCGATGATGTGTCGCGCAAAGAAATTATCAATGTCTTTCTCGCTTCGCTTACTATATATTATATAGATAGTTTGCCATGGTTAAGGTTCAAGGTTTAGCTGGATCGTGGGCCCACATGCTGACATGACTACTTGTTTGTTAGAGTATAAGTGGTAGTCTAACACCATCTAAGCCAATGACGTGACGTTACATGACCACCAAATATTTTCTCCAATATCACGACTAATTTCAAGTTTTCAACAATACCAATATGATTGAACCTGTGATCCACATTGCATTTTCAAAAAAGTAAAGTTTCTTATGGAAGTGATAAGTAGTTTAGGTGGGTAATTGCCGCCTAGCCCTCACGTATCAATACTGATATGCAATCACACATAAATCCTCTTCTCCGGCAATGTGCACACACACCCACACAGAGATTCTGTTGTCTCGTGTGATTATCCTATGGATTGCAACAGAGTTTGTACACATCTAATAATGTGTGTGTGTGTGTGAAAGCCGAAACTAAGAGAAAGCTATTATATCACTGCTTATGTGAACACTCTTGATCTCATCTTGCCATGTGAACTTTTCTTTTATAACTGTTTTAATTCTAACTTTGAATGTTTTCTCTTTCTAGAGACAATCTACAATATAACAACCTAAATTATAGCTATTATTATCTTCATACTTGAAATATCTAATCCTATTGAGGAAAAGATTTATACCTAAGTAATTATTTTCTTAGGTGATTTTCTTTAATGTCCCTTTACATGTTTACTTATATATGTCTTTCCTTTTTTAGAATTTTGTTATGGCAATCTAACTTCTAAATAGATTCCTAGGATATTAAACTCAAGATCTTATTTAAAATTTCAAAATTATCTCTCAGAATAAAATAATAAGTTAACATTCTCCTCCCTTAATTAGATAAAATCACCTTTTATAAATTTAAATTTGTAAACTAAATTTTCAAAAATTTTAAGCCTACTAATCCTACTTAAGTGCCAAAAATATCTCTCACAATATGATAATAAGTTGACCATAGCCTCCCTTGAGATAATATCATTTTATGAAACTTAACTTGACAATTATCTTTATGGTGAGTCTCTCTCTATCACAAATCACATTTCTCTTATATTGTTTTATTTCTTTTTTATTTTATCTCGTCGATATATTTTGTTCTTTTGGGATATCAACACTCATTTTATGACTCAAATGACCCTCTCCACATTTTTATTCCTCTATTGTGCTGATTTTTTTTTTGTCAATAGATTTGATTGTGATGTTCATAGTTCTTCAATTGAATTGTCATTTTCTCATTGTTAGATTTTGTTAAATGGTACTGTATATAATAAAATGAGAGATTTTTCACCATAGTTTTATCACTTTCAATGAGTTTTTCAGTTAAGTTTTAATCTTAGATGTTTATTTTAGGTGATCATTATATGGATTCTATCATATTTTGTTCCATTCTTTGTAAAAAAAACTTCGTATCGTACTTTTATTATTTTATTTACGAAATTTAGTGACTATGATTATTTTCGTGTGCAATGCACGAGATTAAAACTAGTTAATAGGAAGAATTACAGATCTTGGGACCCCATGTCTCAATCCTCGAGAATGAATCGAAAAATCTGAAATCCATTCAACTAATGGTGCCCTTTCCAAAATAAAAATGGTTTTCTAGAACTGCGAAAAATAATTAGCCTTTTGACCAAATGATAAAGCCAGACTGGATGACCTTGAGCAAACCTATATTTAGGTATAAGCTAAGGCGACAGCGGTTTCTAGCAATCTTTGTATCCGGACTGGGGAGCAACCCACAGATTACCTTCTTTCTTCTTCCGTCATGGGTTCAACAAACACACATTTCCCTCATTTGGCACTATCCATATTCAGCCGCAATCTGTTTCTATCAACTCTCTTTTGCTCAAAGCATTTGGAAATCTTATCTTATTTGCATTAATTAAGCTACTGCTGCTGATTAACTTCTGGTGGAGGCCGGCGGGCACTTGACTTCTCTACTGAGATGATAATGCCATCATCCGAATAGACTTTGTGAATAAAACAAGGATAAACAAACAAAGAAGCTGGGAATTTTTATGCTTTTAATTACTCGCATGATAGCTCGTGGATCAGGACATAGCAAAGACAAAGGCAACATTATTTTCCCCCTTATTCATGGGCAAAAACAGGCATATCAACTTTCTGGTGAAGTGAACAGATACAATGCTATCTACATCCGAACAATATTAATGGTAGCCAGATGAATTTAAGGCCTGATGAACAATAACAGTTCAAGCTACAAAATTTCGACCCTGATCTCTTTATTCACCGTTCACTCATTCTTTGCAGATTCGCGCTCCACGGCCCTCATAAGCAAGCTGTCACCTTGGACAATTATCAGGATCGGGGAGTTACCGATGCCACGAGCCTTTGCCAGCATGATTTCTTTCATCAAGGTCCTAAATTCGTCGCGATCAATGGTGCCATTTTGATCTGCATCAAATTTCTCGAAGAGGGTGTCGTATATACCGTTGATTTCGTCTTTAGGCTGCAACTCATACTCCATCGACGAAAGGCTACCCATTCTCGTCTGGAGCTCGTCACGGGAGAGGGCGCCATCACCATCAACGTCGAGCACGTCAAAACGCTCGTTAACCTATTCTTCAGGTGTCCCACTTTCAAATGGTTGATGGTCCTTCATTTTAGAGGTTAGACCAATTAGGTGGTGTGTCTTGCTTCCAGACGTGCCAATTGCCAACCTGACCAAGAATTGCGCTACACGGCACTCTTTCAATATTCCTTACTTAGATCAAGTATTCCACAAAAGTAAACAAGGAATTGAGACAAGCTATACCAGGGTTAGCTATGGAACTTGTAAGTGGAATTTATTGGAAATCGCAATTATTGAAGGAAAAAATAGCCATTTTCTGCTCTAGGTAAAGATTTTAGCAAAAAAATTTGAAGGCCAATAGCTACAGATTAAGTAAGAAGGAGATACTTCTGTGTCTTGTTTCTTCTTTCCCATATCCAATTTCATTGTAGACTTGAACTTCTATGTTTCTGAGCTTGAATTATTGACTTCGGTAATGTCTTGGATTTACCGGTTCATTACATTTTTTCACACGTAGAACCCTGGAGACAATGAAAAAATGCCATAAATTGGCATCTAGAAATTATGTTCGGCGAATATGTAGAAGCTCTAGTGGTGTTGGAGGAAAGATGACCTAGTAAGCATGACTTTAATTAATTGGTCTCATCATTTCGGGAGCAAGGTTTTGCCTACATTACGATTCCATAATGTACCACAGAGGAATAATAAGACTAAATACCCATTGGACACGAGTCACTTCAAATGCTGCATCAACAATTTTTGGCAAGTTCTTTGGGTATGGTTTCAAAAGCAGTAGGCCAGAAGAGTCGCTTCCTGCAGAAGCCTCTCAATGCATGAGCTAATCCCTTGTCACCCACAGATGCGCTCTCATAAACGACAGATGCCCGCAAGTGCTCATAATCAGCAGATGTTCTCAATCCAAATTATGAGTTCTTGGGCTCAGGAAACCTGTCCACTTCATAGCCCTCACTTGGCTACATATATACTTCAAGTTGGGCAAACCTTTTCGCTTTCAGTTAACATTGTGAAACCAAATGGACTATTTAGTTTCTCGTGACAAGGATAACATCTGCCAAAGCGACTTCAACAGCATGTCTTCAAGCTTATAGGCACATCATCAAATCTAATATGTCAAAGCGGGAGAAAGAATTGAACTTTATGCTGATTCTCACATATCGTAAAAACACTTTGAGGTGGGGAGTAGCGCTTGTCAAATTTCTAGCTACCTAAGCAAAGCACCGTCATTGATACTCCTTTTGGTCTCGCTATCATAGAGAAAGTGGGGATACGTATGCGTTCAATAATTCTTCCAAACACGGGTGGTGAGGGCCAATTCATAATGGATCCAGCAACATTTTTGGGTAGAAGAACGCTGACCGAATGTAATACCTACCCACCTAGAGCCTTATTCCCCTTTTGTGTTGAAAAAATGTAGAGTAGAATTGTGCTTCGGAGGTTCTCGCTGTATAAATATTTTTGACGTACGTATATCTCCACCCATGCATGTGCTTGCTAAACGGAGTTCCCAACCAAATTAGAAGCCATACTGAGAAGAGTGGGCCAAAGCAAGGCTATGTTTTAGAATTTACTCAACATATAGAAGGCATGATAAAAAGGGACAATCGGTATTACGACGACCGAATATGATCACGAACCAACTGTTTTGCTCTCTTTAAGAAACAATGTGTATCTATTTCTTTTCGGTGGAAACTCTCTCGTCCATCAACACTGCTGTCCATTACACCGGTAATTCTCACCCTCTTTTTGTTGTAATTAACGTGGCAAAATTGTCGAGAAAATTGCTGATGAACTCTTTCTTCATTTCTTGTAGTTATTATGCACGAAAATTGTCAGAGAAAAAATAACAGGTCACTTGAAATTTGGCCGTGACAATATTGCTTACAACAAATAGATGAGGTTTGTCAAGAAACCTGCAAGTAATATGAACATCAAAATTAGAAAGGTACGGTATGTAGGAATTCCCTTCTAAGTTCTAACTTAAGTGCACCCTGGTCTTTTCATAGGCTTTTAGCATCAAAGCATTTGCAACATTATTCTCAAAACTTCCTAGTGGATGGTGGTATGAACACAACTCAGTAACGATAAGTTACAAAGTCAAGTCTGGTGCTGAGCAGGAAATCTCTGATAAACGTACAATACCCTTTTGTGTGGAGAGATGTATCTGATATATTTGATCTTACCCAAGTGTGTATGTGAAACAAGAATGAATGCCAAAGTTGAATACATAGCAGAATACAATATTTCAAGTATGGAAGAAGGGGTCAAAGGCATGTGGTTTCAGTTTTAAGTTTAGGCACGAGGTCATCCTATTCCTAGAAGTCCTCTCCTTTTTGCCCTTTTGAAATCTACAGATTCAAGGTTGGAGGTACAAAGCAAGCGCTTCATTCACATTAAAACTGTACAGCTCTGCTTGCTTGCTCTCACCCATGGCTTTCTCCCACTCCTGGAGCTCACCTATCTTCTTCTTCTCTCTCATCTTCCCTTGCGCATATTCTTATAACCCACAGATGCCGCAGAAGCCCTCTCAATGATGAGCTAATCCCCTTATAACCCACAGATGCCCTCTCATAACCTGCAGATGCCTGCAAATGCTCATAACCCGCAAATGTCCTCCTCAATCAAAATTATGAGCTCTTGGGCTCAGCAAATTAAATCTGTCCACTCATAGCCCTCACTTATCTTTATATGTTCACAGTTGCGCAAACTTTTTCACTTTCGGTTAACATTTTCAAACCAAATGGACTAGTTAGTTGCTAGCGACAATGATAACATCTGCCTGTGTGACTTCAGTAGCATGTCTTCAAGTTTATAGGTACCATCCTGAAATCTAATATGTCAAAACTCGAGAAGGAATTAAACTCTATGCTGATTCTCACATAACATAAAGACACTTTGTGGTGGGGGGTTGGACTTGTCAAAGTTTTTTAGCTACACAAGTAAAGCGTCATTATTGCAGATCTTTCAGGTCTCGCTATCATAGAGAAAGTGGGGAAACGTGTGCGTCCAATAATTCTTCCAAACACAGGTCTTGGCGGACATATCAAAAGGGATCCTGCAGCATTCTTGGCTACAAGAATGTGGAAGGAATGTAACACCTACCCACCCAGATCCCTTCCCCCCTTTCGTGTAGGGAGATGAACGGTGGAGTTTTGCCTTGGAGGTTCCAACTCTCTAAATTTTGTTGAGGTATGTAGATATCCACCCCATGTGCTTGCTACATGGACTTACCTACCAAATTTTCAAGAGCAAATATCATCCTCTGAGACTATATGGAACGCTAGAGCAAATAGGTTAGGTTCTAAACTCTGGAACAATACCATCTGCGCGAGTGATACGATGGCTAATCATATCAAATAAAGCACAGGAAACAGGAAGAGATATCGTTCTGGTACCATAACTGGCTGTCCAATGGAAACCTGCGCCAAGAATTCACAGACCTCTGCACTACAACTCTGAAAACCTCAAAGTCACCGATATGATTAAACGCAAAGATTGGGATACTGAAAAGCTTAACACGATAATCCCTAAAGATCTCATCGAACTTATCCTAACCGTACCTATCCCCTTATTCCATGACGAGCAAGACGCGATCCTTTGGCCCTTTGATAAAGGAGAGTGTACAGTAAAATCAGCCTACAATATGCTTCTCAAAAACCAAAATAATTTGCAAAGTGATTGGCAGTGGATATGGAAAGTGCCATGTCCTCCAAGGATACAAAGCTTCCTCTCGAGATGTACCCATTACGCTCTCCCGGTCAAAAAATAACTTAGCTGGCTCCCTGAAAAAAATTGCCCTCACGGCTGTGAGGAACAGGAGACTGTTTATCACTGCTTACAAGAATGCTCCACTGTCCAAAATGTACGGAATTCTGTTAACCTCGACTCCGTATCCGGTATCCCCAACTAAGATGGCCCTATCCTTTCCTGCTTGGTGTAGAGTTAAGCCCAAAGTAACAAGACTAGCTAGCAATATCGACAACATCCCTTGGGACATCCTTTCTGCCTTCCAACTATCCTCAATCTGGGTAAGCAAAAATAAACTACTTATTCTAAGCTCTCGCTACCCTCCAAGTGCTATGACAGAGTAAAGAGGCGTGCATGCATGCAAGAGATTACTTGTTTTTTATGAACTTGCCGACCAACAAGTCTAGGATTCCGACTATTATTCAAGTCGTTGGACACCTCCCCGACCCAATGGGTTAAACTAAACACGGATGGGAGTGTCTGGCCAAATTCCGATAAAGTTGGTGCTGCAGTTAATTAGAGATCAAACTAGAAAATGGATGATTGGCTGTTCTAGAAGACTTAGAAACTCAACCAGCTGCCACACAGCTGAATGGTGGGCTGTCAGAGATGAACTTGTTCTGGCATGGAATCAAAATTATAGAAAAGATCATGTTAGACATTGATTATCAAAATGTGGTGACAACATTCTTGAATGATACACCCCCACCCTCCTAACTGACACACTAATTCGTGATTGCAGGGAGCTCCTTAGACGCTCATGGCAGGTGAAAGTTTTCCATGTATAGTAGGAAACAAACTTTTGTGCGGACTTCATGGCTAAACAAGTGGGCAATCAGTAACAGGGATATCTTATACGATATCATGAGCCGATATTTTTGTCTACCCATGCTAGTGGAGTCACCCCACGATGTATGACTCAACTAAATGATAATTAGCAATAAATAAATTTATTTTGTGTTAAAAAAAAAAGACGGAGTCAACTTGAGAAGATTGGGAAAACTCAAGGCTATTTTGAGAATTTACTCGACATACAGAAGACGGGATAGAAACGAGGTAAATGATATTGCGACAGTCGAATATTATGTTGTCACAAACCATAATTTACTTTAGACACGAACTAGCCGTTCTGCCCTCTTTAAGAAACAGTGTACATCTATTTCCTCTACGTGGAGACTTTCTCTTCCGTCAATGCTACCGTCCATTACAACGGTAATTCTCACCCTTTCTTTTTAATTAAAATTAACATGGGCAAAAAATGTCGAAAAAGTTGCTGATGAAAATGGGCTAAATTTCAGTTTGTTTAAAACATTGATAACTTATGAGGTAACATCAATTTGGCCGTGACAACATAAGCTCACCAACAAAAAGACTAGGTTTGTAAAGAAACCTGCAAGTAAAATGAATATCAAAGTTAAAAAGGTATTTAGGCATTCCCTTCTGACTTAAGTGCACCCTGGTCGTTTCATAGGCTTCTAGCATCAAAGCATTTGCAACATTATTTTCAAAACTTCTCGGTGGCTGGTGGCATGAAATGTGAAAACAACTCAGTTACACATAACGTACAAAGTCAAGTCTGATGCTAAGTAGAAAATCTGTGGAAAAGTACCTTTTGTATGGGATTTTGGCACAAGGTCATCCTTTTCCTAGAAGTCCTCTCCCTTTTGCCTTTTGAAATCTACAAATCCAAGGTTGGAGGTAGAAAGCAAGCGCTTCATTCACATTAAAACTGTACAACTCTGCCTGCTTGCTCCCACCCATGGCTTTCTCCCACTACTGGAGCTCACGGATCTTCTTCTTCTTCCTTCTCATCTTCCCTTGCGCATATCCTCTGAACTTCAACCTTTCCAGTATTGGAACTGCCAACAACAACAGCTTTAGCACCCAGCAGGACGCGCGTTTCACGGACCAAGGCATCCAGCTCACCCGAGCCAGCTACAGTTTCGGCCGAGCCACCTATGCTGAACCACTCCACCTCTGGGACAATGCCTCGGGAAGCCTTGCTGATTTCACCACCCATTTCTCCTTCATCGTTTATGCGAGCAATGCAAGCTTAGTCGGGGATGGCTTTGCCTTCTTCATGGCTCCTGTCGGTTCACGAATCCCAGTTGGGGCAGAAGGCAGCGGCCTTGCTCTTGCAAACCCGGCCGAAAACTCATCTGCCAATCACTTCTTTGCGGTGGAGTTTGATAGTTATCATAACGAATGGGATGTTGCTCTTCCTCATGTAGGTATTGACATCAATTCTATGCTTTCTGTTCGTATCGCAAATTGGGACAATAATTTTACGCAAAGGGTAGTGAATGATGCTTGGGTTAGTTATAGCTCTAGCTCAAAACTTCTTACCGTTGTCTTCACTTCTTTTTCAAATGGTAGCACCCAACGAGGTAGCTTGAATCATACTGATCTTGACTTGAGGGACTACTTGCCAGAGATGGTAAGCTTTGGGTTTTCAAGTGGAACAGGGGAGTATTTCGAAGAAAACAATATTCTATCATGGGAGTTCAACTCTACTTCACCTGTCCACGAAGGATATAGCAGTGTGGGCAGAAAGAGAAGGGCGAATATCAGATTTATTGTGGGATTGAGTGTAGGCATACTCGTTTTGATCGTTGGTTTTGCGCTCGTAGGATGTTTATGCTGGAAAAAGAGGAAACACGGGGATGAAGAAGAAGAGTTAGTACGTGACATGGAAGACGAATTTGAAAGGGGCAGAGGACCGAAGAAGTTCTCCTACCACGACCTGGCTCGTGCAACGAGTAATTTTGCGGATGCACAGAAGCTTGGAGAGGGCGGATTTGGTGGGGTTTACAAAGGGTATCTAACGGCATCGGATTCACATGTTGCGATTAAGAAGGTTTCACAGGAGTCCAGGCAGGGAATCAAGGAGTATGCATCGGAAGTGAATATCATCAGCCGATTGAGGCACAAGAATCTGGTCCAACTCATCGGCTGGTGCCACGAAAAAGGTAAGCTTATGCTTGTTTACGAGCTCATGCCAAACGGTAGCTTAGACTCCCACCTTCTGAAAGGTAAAAGCTTGTTGACATGGGCGATGAGGTACAAAATTGTTCGTGACCTGGCTTCTGCGTTGCTCTATCTACACGAGGAATGGGAGCAATGTGTTGTGCATAGGGACATTAAACCGAGCAATGTCATGTTAGACTCAAATTTCAACGCGAAACTTGGAGATTTCGGGTTAGCAAGGCTAGTCGACCATGAAAAGGGATGGCGAACGACTGTTCTAGCCGGCACCATGGCCTACATGGCCCCTGAGTGTTTCGTCACACACCAGGCAAGCAAGGAGTCAGATGTCTACAGCTTTGGAATTTTGGCGTTAGAAATAGCCTGTGGACGAAAACCTATCGACCACGAGACTGACGAAAGTCAAACAAGAATCATCAATTGGGTTTGGGACCTTTACGGAATTGGAAGGATCCTCAAAGCGGCTGATACGAAACTCTCTGGAGATTTTAACGAGCAAGAAATGGAAACATTGATGATCGTGGGGCTATGGTGTGCTCATCCGGTTAGCAATCTCCGTCCTTCGATTAAGCAAGCGATTCATGTCCTCGATTTCCAAGCTGCATTGCCCACTCTCCCTGCGAAAATGCCCGAGGCAGCCATTTCTTTCATTCCACCAGAAATTTCGTTTTCAACTGCTTCTGATGCAAGCTAAACCAAAACCTCAGCAATCCGTAGTAGCAATCCCATATCATCAGTCAAGCGCTAGCCATTTCCTTTTTCATTTTGTAATCACAATTTCATTGAAGTTCTCATGTTCATAATGTGGTACAATTTTCCTTCTGTGCAGTAGAGATTGGAGAGACATATTTAACTGTAAGAATGATAACCAAATTTCCCACTTTGTGCTCTCCACTTGTGTGGCACTAAACTTTCATCATACTTTTTATGAAAGTTGATTGACGTTTAGTGACGAATGTGGAGTGCGGATATCAATCTCTTTGGCATAAATCGTATAGGCTTTCAATTTTTGTTCTTTTACCACGATGAAGTTCCAATAAATCAAAGTGCGTGAGAGAATTTTCAATAGCCCTGGTCCAATTGTTTGAACCATCGTAGATCGATGGATGGAAAATGAATGGGACAAAATCCCAGACATGTTATGTTCAACGTTTTAGATGGTCATAATAAAAATAAAACGCCTTAAAATCTAAGAAGAAAGAGGTATTCTACTATTTTAAGCAGTATTGCATGCGTGTAGGGCTGTAAATGAATCGAGTTGTTCATGAACTGCTCGTGGTTCGTTCCTCAAAGAACTCGTTCATAGAACTGAACATGAACAAAATATTAGAACTCGTTTATTAAAAAAGTTGAGCATAAACATTTCAAAGTGTTGATGACTGTGTTGATGAACAGCTCGTCTGGATAATAACTTAATTATAATATGTTCAAAACTCAAAAGTCGTATAACATACTTATAGTATAAATTAGTTTAAACTTAAAAGCCCTTAAATCACTTAGACAATTAGATCGAGTAAGGTGTACTTCTGGTTTGGAGTAATTGTTTTGAACGAGAATAAGAGTTTTTAATTTCGAGTTTAGTTCATTCAAATAAACGAACGAATTAGAGCCGAACACGAGTTTTGATAAACGAATTCAAACAAAAATTTGAAGATTAAACGAATACGAATATGACCTGAAACTAAACAAACGTATTTGAACATACATCTATTCGGCTTGAATTCAATTCGTATACGGTCATAATTGCGTGGAACTTCCCCCCTTTTGCCTATATCGTTGATAATTAAGTGATGAAATTTGGTGGGCATATTGGTAATCATGATCATGCTGGACCATTAGATTGTTCTGTTCATAGCTGTCTTAACCAAGTGCCAGGAACTTTTTTAAAGCTGGGAATCCAACGAACCTTAGAATAAAGAACAGCAGGCGTCAACATAATTCAACAACTTGGGCATATTATACATTATATCAACGACTCAAGTGGCATGGGAAGACTTGTCTGGACTTTTGATAAAACAAAGATGGCGCCACCGGTTTCAAAAAACTTACAAGGCACATGGTTTTCTCATTTTATATTAAGTATGGAAGTAGCTTTCAACATAGGGTACTGCGAAGCGGTGGAGTTCCGTTTGTTAGAATTATTTCATTGATCTTAACTCCGTAATTAAAATTATTGGAATCTTACAATAGCATAAATATAAGTACAATAGGGTTTTGAATTCACCGAAATTGAAGGAAGTCATAGATTACCAAAAACTTTATTCCGATGATGAGAGAACGCCAAGATGCAGAAGCGAACACATACCCTTTGATATTGATCTTTACTACTTTTCTCTATTCTTGATGATGAAATAGAATAGTGTATTTTTTTGTTTAGTCTAGGAGGCAAAAGAGTGACTAAACATTGTGATGCCTTAGCCTCCAAGAAAAAGAGATATTTATATAGAGAGAGTAGTGCGATCAATCCTAAAGCCTGCCAAATCTCAACAGTCCATCAAAGTTAAGAGATTAGAGTCTATAAGCCTTTTTATACACTATAAATCATTAGTTTATTGGATGCTAAATTAAATAGGCCCATAATGTTATTTAGCCAATATAATTAATTAATATCCAAGTCAAATAAATAGTCAACATTAATATGACCCATTAGACCACTTAATTGGATTGGACCGATCAATTCCAACATTCTTCCACTTGGCCAAAGGTTATACTAAGGCTAATGTCATAGGTTTTGACATAACGAAATTGAACGGAACATCCCGTAAATTAGGCCAAATTTAACAAAAATACTAAAAATGAATCGAAGATGGTATTCATGCCTCTCAATGCCACATCACCATTCTCCAGTTACAATCTCAGAATTTTTGCCAAATATGACAGTCAAACATCTTAATAGACATGAACTGTATCGTTCCATAATAAATAACAACACGAACGAGTTTATGTGATCCTTACATGAGTGTTTGTTTCAGAATACTTCAAATGTATACTTTTAACGAGAAGTAACAAACCATAATCATAATATCCAGAATTCATAACATAAGGTGATCACGGAAATAAATGTCTCAAATCAAAATCTCATCATTAAAAGGAAAAGCTATCAACCAAACCCATGCTAGCAACATATTCTCTAAAGAGACTGGGTGGTATGCCTTTCGTCATGGAATCCGCCAACATAGAGGTCGTACTGATATACTAAATAGACAATATGTGATTTAGAATTATATCTCTCACAACGAGATACTTAATCAATAATCTTAAAGGTGTCTACACACCCTGCATAATCAAAATTAGAATAACCAATAATCTGAACTTCCTATAGGTAAGCATGAAATCCTTGGTACCCTGTAAGTAGCGCATGACTTTCTTGGCTGCTTTCCAATGACCCATTCTGGAGTTTATTTGGTAACGTCCAAGCATGCTAACAACATACGCTATATCTGGGCGAGTACAGACTTGAGCATACATAAGACTCCCTACTGCTGATGCATAGGGAATACGCTCCATTTCGTCTTGCTCCAGTTGGTTCCTACGACATTGTAGCAAACTAAATTTGTCACCCTTAACAACAGGGGCAACATTGGGAGCACAATTATGCATATTGAACATTTTCAGAACCTTATCAATATAGGCTCTTTGGGACAATCTCAATATTCCACGAGACCTATCTCGGTGAATCTCAATGCCTATAACATAAGAGGCCTCTCTAAGATCTTTCATATCAAAATTCTTCGACAAAATTTTTTTTTGGTCTCATGCAACATATGCATATCACTACTAGCAAGTAAGATATCATCTACATAGAAAACTAGAATGATAAACTTACTCCCACTGATCTTTAGGTATATACATTGGTCCACTGCATTTTCTTTAAAGCCAAATTTACTAATCACATCATGGAACTTAAGATACCATTGTCTAGAGGCTTGCTTTAATCTGCATATAAATTTCTTCAACAGACATTTCATATGTTCCTTGCCTTCAACCATAAATCCTTCTGGTTGCATCATATAGACATTTTCATGCAAGTCACTATTAAGAAATGCAGTCTTTACATCCATTTGATGTAGCTCTAAATCATAATGAGCCACTAAAGTCATGACTATTCAAAAGGAATCTTTTTTCAACACAGGAGAAAATGTTTCATTATAATCTATCCCCTTCCTTTGAGTGAAACCTTTAGCGACGAGTCTAACCTTGTATCTTTCGACATTACCTTTAGGATCTAGCTTAGTTTTGTAAACCTATTTACAGCCTACAGCTTTGGGCCCTTCATGCAAGTCAACAAGGTCCCAAACTTCATTTATTTTCATTGACTCTAACTTGTCTTTCATGGCCTCAAGCCATTGAGTTGAGTGATTGCTCATAATAGCTTCTTTAAAGAATGTAGGATCATTTCCTATGCTTAGATTATAGTCAGCCTCATCTAGGCACACAATATAGTCATCAGAGATGGCTGTCCGTCTCTCTCTTCCTGACCTTCGAAGAAGTTGCTCATTACTAGGAATTGGAGCAGGATCCATAATAACGGGCACATCATTAGGTATTACCTGAGGTGCATCGATACCATCTATATGAGGTAATGACGCACCAACCTTTTGGATAACAGGAATAGAAACATGATCCTGAATTCCCTCAAGGTTTATTATTCTTGGTATACTACTCCCACTATACTCAGCATCTCTAAAAATACTGCATGCCTAGTTTCAACAATTCTAGTGGTATGTGATGGACAGCAAAAGGACAAGGGTTACAACCCGTTTCAAAGAATTTTCCATAATATTCTCCACTGTCAGATCTTACAACTTTAATCTTTAGGTCGAGTTGATTTTCAACTTCGGCTTTGTAAGTTTTAAACATGGCAAGTGAGTCAGATTTTTCATGAATGAGGTAAACATATCCAAAACGAGAATAGTCATCAATAAATGTGATAAAGTCTCTATGACCACCAATATCCGGTGTAGGGAAAGGTCCACAAATGTCAGTGTGGATAACCTTTTAAAGTCACGTACTTTGAGTAGCACCACGTTTATTGCCTTTTACAAATTTTCCTTTAATACAATCAATACATGCGTCAAAATCTGAGAAATCTAAAGAATGAAGAATTACATCCTTAGTGAGGCGTTCCATTCTGCCTCGTGATATGTGACGTAGACGTTCATGCCACAGTTTAGCAGAATTTCCATTCTCTCGTTTTCTCTTACCTCAAGTTTTAGCAACTACATCATTCACGTTCATTGTTTTCAAGGATTCAGTAAAAAAAGCATTCAAAAGTAATTTGTAGAGGTTTCCCTCCAACAAACCAGAACCAATAACTCTAGAGTAAAGGAAAAGAGAGAAGCCTTTATTCTCAAACTTAAACGAATATCCATAAGCGTCAAGTCTAGAAACAGAAATAGGGTTTCTAGTCATACTGAGAATATAAACAGTATCAACTAAATCCAAATTGAAGCCACTCTCCAAAACTAAATGGAGAGTTCCTACAGCTTCAACTTGAGCTTTCTCTCCATTTCCTACTAGCACATTACGGTCCCCTTTGTTTAACTTCTTCATGGAAAGGAATCCCTGCAATGAATTAGTTATGTGCACAGTTGCACCTGTGTCAACCCACCATGTATTTAAAGGATCATAAGTTGTATAAGACTCATAACAAACGCAATTAGATAAATTACCTTTCTTTTTCAACCACTCTCTAAATTTATGACATTCTTTCCTCATATGTCCTTCATCTTTACAAAAGTGACACCTGGGACCAGAAGAACCCTCGGTACCAGAAGAGTTTGCCTTGTTAGTCTTGGTTACAGAAGCACTATTATTCCCTCGCACGCTACCTTTGCTGAATTTCTTTCCTTTTCCTTTTCCTTTAGATGGACCAGTTATGGCAACGTGAGCACTATCAGTTTGTTCAGACTTTAGCCTCTTTTCTTCTTGGACACACATGGAAATCAACTTGCTCATCTTCCACTTCTCTTTCTGCGTGTTATAGTTGATCTTAAAAGAACCAAACTGCGCAGGAAGGGAAATCATAATAAAGTGCACGAGAAAACCTCACGAGAAAACCTTCAGAGATTTTCATGTCCAAACTTTTTAGTTGAGAAGCCATATCATTCATCTCTAAAATATGCTCACCAACACCGTTGGATCCACTGTACTTGAGCGTAACCATTTTAATAATAAGAGTAGTAGCATGTGCCTTGGAAGAACCCTGAAACTGTTCTTAAATATGAGCAAGGTACAACTTAGCATTATCCGATTTAGGAATGGCTTCGCGAATAGCAGTAGTAATGGAGCCTTTCATAATCATTAGGGATATGTGGTTGGAACGCTCCCACTTTTCATAAGCCGCTTTTTGCTCACTAGAGCTTTCAGCCGTAAGGGTAGCATGAGTGTTAACCCGTAAAGCATAATCCAAATTCATAACTCTAAGAATTATGCTAATCTGCTCTTTTCATTTTCTAAATTTGGTGCCGCTCAATTATTCAATAGAGGAAAGATAGCCAGTAATTGCAGCAGGACTATACGCTAAATAATAACAATAATCATGCACATTAGTACCGAAAATCCACACGATGAAAATAGTTAGTTCATCATTTAACATAATAAAATAAATTGAGGGATAAACACTTTATTTGTATGAAAAATGTAAATACACAAAACTTTTTTCAAAAGAAAAAATTAACGTATCACTTATAACCTTCCGTTGGGCTGGTTATTAAAATACAAGTATTTTTCCATCCTTAACAATTTGGAAATCATTAAAAGTAACATGAGCACGAATTATATCACCGTTGGGCAAAAAATAATTTGACCCATGCAACTTATTATTTCCTTTCTTCCGCTTAAAAATTAAAATATAATATTTCGTTGGGCCGATTAATATTTTAATTAATAAGCGTAATATGATGTGGATTATCATTATCTCAACTTATAAAAGACAATAAACTTCCGTTGGGCCGCTTACTGCCAAAATAAGTAAGAACCACTAATTATTTCAGGTTCATTATCATAGACTAGACATGCTAAACGAAGCATAAAGTTTTAGCATAATCTCTTAATTTTAGACTAATTCTTGAAATTATAATTATAATGGCATGTTATATTCATCAGTATCTCTAAATAAACCAATATTAAAGCATAAGCGGCGTTACAAATTTTATTTTGTAAGGCCCAATTAAAATATACAAGTCCTACCAAAAATCCATTTTTAAAATGGCCAAAATAGGCCCAATCAGTAAGCTACATGCCCCTTTTAAGTGGCCCAAACAGCCCACTTCGGAGGCCTAAACAGGCAATACCAACCGGCCAAACATGCCCAATTCTCTGGCCTATTCACAGCCCAAACAGGCTTAAGTCTGGCCTTTTCGGCCCAATCTCGCGGTAGACAGCAGGCCCTTTAATGGGCCTTTTATGGCCCAATTCCTCTAGCCTATTCAACACAACCACCATCAGGCCACTCGGATTGGACAGTTAGAAACTATATCCTCAGGCCAACTCTTCCAGCCCAAAAAATATATACCTAGCCTATATAATCTGGGCCATTCTAACAGGCTCAAGTTCATAATTTTTGCTGGGCCAAAACATAACCCCAACAGGCAGCCACATGCCACAGCCCAAATTCATAACCTAAGAATTTGGCAACCGACACAACCTTTGGCGCAGCAGCCCCCAAAATTTTTTTTCCTTACGTTAACATTAAACATAATCCATCAAATAATCCAAGAATCTTAAAGGAAAAGTTATATGTTCATGCAATTGATTAACGTGGCTTTGATACCACATGTTAGAATTATTTCATTCATCTTGACCACATAATCAAGATCATTAAAATCTTACAATAGCATAAACATAAGAACTGTAACATCCCGGAATTTTTCGGAACGTTAGACACTCAATCGATCAATACTTACTTATTAAATCCATTCAATACCGCTAAGGATAACCCAATAACATCTATATCAGAACTTTACAATAACTCAACTATCTCAACAAATCGTTCTCATTCAAAACAAATGTAATGTACTTATTTATTAAGTTACACACTAGTCCCCTCGCAGGGGCTTAAATAACAAACAATGAAAATGCTAATCTAATCCATAATCAAGCTCATTGGCTCCAAACTCTTACAGACGATTATTTCCTGCAGAAGGGAATAGAAAAAGGGAGTGAGCTTTCGAGAGCTCAGTAAGGTCGCTCAACATTCAGTAGGGATTACAAATGAATTGGTCAGAAAATTATATCAATGAAAATATAGAGACAATGTTCTCAAATTTCTCAATTTAAGATTTAATGAGTACAATTTCGATTTGACTGAAACAATGCAGGTGATATTGGACATGAGTATATTGCAAAGCCACACATGCAGTGCAGGGTAACACTTAGCAAAGCCACACAGGCAGCGCTCAATAACAATATGGTTACATATGCATATGAACACTAGCTAGACCCTTAGGGTACTAGCATCTCCTGACAATAACGGACCATCCTTATAACTCCTCAATACACTAACTCATGTCAATATTTAGAGTGCAATAACCTATAAATCAATGATAAATTTGATGCATAATGAGAAATAAATACACAGCATCGAAAAGGAATCTCAATAAACATATAAGGTTCAAAGCGGGGTATTAGTGGCAATCGATGCAATGTCATCACAAATATAAGTGAGTCCAATGAAAACGTTAATAACAAACCAGAAAGAATATTATGATATCAATAGATGAATAGGGTTTCGGAAGAAAATCCCTTACCTCGATCCAAGTTGTTGAAGCTAAAAATGCTCTTGATCAAATCCTCGGAGTTAACCTAGGTCGACACAGTCATTTATCAGAACACTATCTATACCACTTAATTATAAACCTAATAATATAACTATCCACAGTGTACTTATTTCTCTACCCAGAACGATAAAATTCGGAACGAGTTTCACACACGGCCAACCTATCCCATGATTCGTTACACTCCCCAAGACCCAGAATTATCCCAAAAATGTTCTAATCATTCATTAAACAGTATTTATAGCTTAATATAGCATATGAGATAAAAATATAATTTTTGATTATTTTTGAATTAAAATAATTTTCTTAAATACACTAAAACCAATAAATTCCCATAATTTCTTCTAGTTGGAAATAGAGGCTCACAATTTTTGTAACAGCTTCAAAAGACTTATAAAAGTTATTGAAATTGAAATCAGAAATTAAAAGGCATTAAAACTATTTTAAAATTTTTCATTTTGATAAATCCAATGCGATAGAGAAATGATAGCAAATGAACTCTAAAAGTCACCAAATTTACGCTGAGTCTTTATTACACTATAAAAGTGTTACTGTAATTTTTCCTAGAACAGTTTTTGGCTTTAAAGGCTTCAAACAAATTTTACCATTTTAAGCTTACAGAAAATATTAAAAATACATATGATCTCAGAAAATTATGAAATTTTACCAGTAATTCTAGCATAGTCTCAGGTACTATAATTTTCACATTCTAATATTTACTATACGCTATCCAAAGTTCGTGCTAAGCCTAAAGTTAAACTACATACACACATACATCACAGCACAACACTTGTACACTCACAGCACTCTCCACTGCCACTGCCGCTCTCTACTCCCTTCCCCTATTTTCTTTTTGTTCAACTCACTTCACCCACAGAGCACATATATATACATACTCACACAGTGAACACATCTTCACACCCACCTGTTACCCACCCATACACACACAATTCACACACCATGTACACAGCACCACACACTCACACATGCACACACTCTTATATACATATATACTCTCACCCCACTACACTACACTACACTACACAGGTTGTCTCCATTCCATTTCTCTCCTCCCATACACTACCACACAGTTTCCACACACTACCTCTACGCGGCACTCACCCAGGCATACTCACAAATCACGGCATATGTTCACTGCCATTTCACTCACATTTCACACACTATCACACCTGCACACTTCCATGCCCACATATGTTGTACACCCATAAACACACACAAAGTATACCCATACACTCACACGGCTTGCAAACCCATTTCCATTCTCTCTTTCTTGCTTTCCTTCTCCAGACACTCGCACACTCGTGCACTCAGAATTGTCACACACACACGCACTTCACCACCCCCACTACACGGCTGCACTCTATGGTCCCCATCTCTCTCTCTCTCTCTCTCTAAACTTAAAACCCATTCCATGTCCCATCTTACACACACAAACAGCCTGTATATAATCACATACCCATGCCCACTTCACACACAGTAACACTCACGCACGCACCACACACTTCTTTCAGGCTCACCCCCCACGCAACTCTCACTTTCACCATTTCTCCAAAGCCCCACGCACACAGCCACTGCCTCATGGCAGTGGCTCTTCCTGCTATCACCTTTGGTCCCAAAAATCTCTTCCCAATTTCCCTCCTACGCGATATCACGGCAGCCCATGGCTGTCAGCCTCTTCTTTCACTCTCGGCAGCCATGGTTGCCCCTCATTCCACCTTTCTTTATGTTATACACTCTGCAATCTAGCCTATGATACACCACAGATTCATGACAACCCATTTATTCGCTCCATACCCACACCCCACAATTATATACCTAGACAATACACCCTTACAGAGACCCATTTTCCTTCCCGTATTGTATATATACATTCACATAATCATATGGAAGTTTCGTCTCAGAATAAACTTACCGAAAGTGCTGTCGCCGGTAATCTCTTTGCCAAAGTCCTTCCTCACTCCCGGTGTCCCTCTCCCTCTCTCGTTGGGTTGTCGGCTAGAGAGTTTTGGGTGGCTACGGAGACCTACAGTATCTTTATATATACAGATATGTAAATTACCCTAATCTGACAAGAAATATTAACCCTATTCCTCATTTGTCGCTAAATGTTCTTACTCAACTTATTACCAAAATTAAATTGGTCCAACAACATATCTTTATGATAGTTTATGCCTTAAGAAAATTTATCAACAAGTTATTATGATATCTCGTTTGACAAAACGTTGCTAACAAGTAGACCGCTACTAAAATTTTGATTGTTACTCAAAAGTATACCAATGCTTAAAATTAATTCATTGTTAAAATACACGTCAACGTTGAATAATAAAATATATTATCGCTAGAATTATTTTCCAAAAATGTAGTTTACTCTAACCATCACCAAAGATTTTAATTAATGTCCCTTAAATCTAACTACCGCTAAATTATATCATTTGGTTTCTAGAAATTTTTTTTTTGTCACTAAGGATCATAGTATATAATGCTTACCAATTTGTCAATAAGTCCTTTATACCATAATTCCAACCTCAGATTTTGGGGATGTTACAAGAACAATATGGTTTTTTGAACTCATCGAAATCGAAGGAAGTCATAGATTACTAAAAGCTTTATTCCGATGATGAAAGAAAGCCAAGATGCAGAAGCAAACACGTACCCTTTGGTATTGATCTTCATTGCTCTTCTCTATTCTTGATGATATAATAGAGTGGTGTATTTTTTTTCTTTAGTCTAGGAGGCAAAAGAGTGACTAAACATTACGATGCTCTAGCCTCCAAGAAAAAGAAATATTTATATAGAGAGAGTAGTGTGATCAACCCTAAAGCCTGGCAATTCTCAACCGTCCATCAAAGTTAATGGATTATGATCTATAAGCCTTTTATACACTATAAATCATAAGTGTATTTGATGCTAAATTAAATAGGCCCATAATGTTATTTAGCCAATATAATTAATTAATGTCCAAGTCAAATAAATAGTCAACATTAGTATGACACGTTAGGCCACTTAATTGGATTGGACCGATCAATTCCAACACTGTTAGAATTTTATTCATTGAGAAATCGTAGCACAAGACATGAATATGTTGAGAGAGGAGAAGACACTCGGTGGTCATATTTGGCCATCTTTAGTGGGTTGACTTCGTAACATACATGAGACCCTATTTATAATTATAGAGGACAATTCAATGCCTCCATAATTCTCTTTACCTAGATTCTTAAGATAACTAGTATGGAGCACGTGCGTTGCACGTGGATGTGGCCAAGAGTAATTTTTAAGGTAATATCATTCGCTTTTTTGAGATCAGAATAATATATTTCAATTATGTTCTTAATTTTTTTGTGACTTTTTTATAAGAAATGTATTGTTCCTAACCCATTCTGGTGGCACCCAAGGGCCCACCTAGGGTCCCGTTTTGCACGACACGTCACATCTTCAACTGTTAATTTTTCAATGCTTTTAACCAGTCAAAATGCGCATGCTCAAGTCTTTTCATTGACTTTTTGTTGCAATTCATGACTAAATTTAATTTTATCGCCAACGTAGCGACTTTGACGCTACCAACACTTAGGAAAATAAAGTAGGCTTGGCGCGACTCCCACCTTAAGGGGGTTGGCCACCTCCCTTGCCGGGGGGGGGGTGTCGGCCACATCCCGGGGGGGGGGGGGGTCAGCTACCCTCCTTAAAAAGGGGGGCCAGCCACCCCTGCCATAAGGGGGCACTTGGGTACGTTTCCTCATCCTGGGTTTTCCGGTCAGTTAGTAGGAACCGGACATCTCCCCCTACTTGCTATGCACACAACACAAAATTGGCGGTTATTCAAGCTTGGGACTGGAAAGATGCTTGGACAAATCTTGCTATTTCATTCAAAGATCCTATCTGAAACCAATAAAACAACCCTAGAGGGGGGTGAATGGGGTTTTTGAAATTTAATGGGAAATTTAAACTAAGCACAATCATAAATCTTAATCAAACCAATTAATAATTCAATGAAGATGCTAACTAAACAATCTCAAACAATTAAAGAGCAATAAGTAAAGAGATTGAGTTAGAGATACTTGACAAGGAGATTTAAATGGTTCGGCTTGAACTACCCTCAAGCCTACATCCACCTCTTCAAGGAAGTCCCTTGCAAGAGCACTAGAATCCACTAGCAACAATCTTCTTCCGGGTCAAGATCAAAACCCTTACAACACTTGGTGATATCTCCACACCAAGCACAAGCCTTGAATCCACAAAGCTCACCCAAGACTTGACAAACCCAAGCCTTGATCACAATCCTTTTACAAAGATCAATTGTGTACAAAGAAACCTTCTTGAAAGGAAATGAGTACAAATGAAGCTCTAGTACAATAGAGAGATGAGAGAATTGATGACTTGAAGAATGCTCACTCTCAATCAAAGAATTGCTCACAAAGATGCTCTCTTTAATGATGTAAAATCATGAAGATGAAGAGAGAAAAGTTTAATCTATGAGCCTTGATGTTTCTCTAATGAATGGAGGCTTAGAATGTGGTTTCCATGGTGTATGATGAAGCCCCAAAGCATTTATATAGAGAGCAAATGAAATATAGCCGTTAGAGGCTTAAAGTGAGCAAAACTGCCATTGCAGTCGACTGTATTACCAATGCAGTCGACTGTAATCCCTCTAAAATAGCCGTTGGAGTTTTGTCCTAAAAAATAGCCGTTGGAGCTGAATTTTGACCAATGCAGTCGACTGCATTGGAATGCAGTCGACTGGATTCAAATACAGTCGACTGTATTACCCTACTGCCTATCGGCTGCCTCACGGAACCCCCTTTCCTATTTTGGGCATAACTTTCTCTAGAAAAATTGGATTGAGGTGCCGTTTTTTGCGTTGGAAAGCTAATGAAAAGTTTTATCAAAATATGAAAAGATTGGCACCAAAATAGTTTTTGAGAAAATCTGAGTGAGCTCCAAAGTTCACTCATTTTCAAGAACCACACTTGTGTGAAAGGTTATGAACTCACATGCAATGCACAAGGTGTCCTAAGGTCTTTTTAGGTCATAGTCATCAATCCAACCATCAAACCAAGACTAGTTACATAATAGTAAAGACCAATCATAATCGTAGTAACTTAGCCTTTGCATTCTTTCTTGCTCTTTGACATAGGACTTGATGAAGCTTCCATAGCATGTCCACTATAACTTTAAGCTTCTTTGGCTTCAATCCATCTATCCAACTTCTCAAATGTGTCTTCATGAGTTTCATGTATATATCTACTAAGAATCCACTCAAAGCACACATTAGAACATAATCAATGTGTAGTTATCATCAAAACAAGATGTAAGCCTAGGTTATCCAACCATAGGGCTAACACTATCTTCTCTGCTACCACCCTTATCCTTTATTCATTCGAGCACACCATCTTTGCAGTGCTCACTCATCACTTGTGACCGTACGACACCCGTTGTCGCCTGTATGCCGTCGTTCGCACCCCGCGTGCCGTCCACTTGACACTTTGCCATGCCTACATGCCACCTTCATGACATGTGCCCCCGGTACCAGGTATTGTCTCGCGGCGGTCGTCATTGCGTCCATGCGCCACTTCCATGACATGTGCCCCCAGTACCAAGTATTGTCTCGCGCAGGTCGTCTCCGTGCCCATGTGCCACTTCCATGACGTGTGCCCCTGGCACCAGGTATTGTGCCACAATCATGTCTCGTGCCGTTGGCACCGCGCCCATGTGCCACAATCATGTTACAGGCCTCTAGGCACCACACTCATTCACCGCACCATGCGCCCCCGCCATGGATGTGGAACATACTTTGACCCACTATCTGAACTGTGCAGCATTCTGAGGGGCTCCATTCATAGTGCTCCGGCATAAGGACCCTTCGCAGCGGGATAGGCTTGCCACCATAGAAGCTATCACCGTCTTCATACTAGGGGGCTCCGTTCGTAGTGCTCTGGCACGAGGAACCTTTGCAGTGAGATAGGCTCGCTACCACAGAAGCTATCGCCACCTGGGGTGACTTGCATGACACTAGGCATGTTTGAGCTGCTACCACGTCCACTCACTTTATCGGTGATCATCAGTGCCCCCAGGACGATGACCCCCGAAGGGAGTAGGTCTTTGGAGGGCATCGCGCTTAGTCCGCCTAGCAGTTGGTCACAGGGGTCTTCCCTTACCGCTATTAGGTTCTCTCCACGTCTCTTGACGCACCCCTGTGGGATTCAATAAGGGCTTGGACCGGTGGCTAGGGTAACATGCTTACTTTGATCATGCAGCTGCTGTGTGGTCAGTCTTATCAGATAGGTAGAGCGACGCTGTGTGGGTAGGCAGTGCGAATTTAGGAACCGACAGTCTAACGGAGAACCGATATTTTTAGACCCCCTGGTGACATGTCACTCCCAGGGGATGACACGTGTAACGACCCCTCCACGACCCTACCACAGGGTATTGCCTCCCTTAAAAGGGCTAGTCAAGTAGGTACTTATGAGTTCATTGGCAGGGTCTTATAAGGTTAATCACAAACTCTCCCACAATCGATGTGGGATATTACAATCTCCGCACCTTATTCCCTAGCGTTCTCACTAAGGCTCGATCACACATAGCCCAAAATCTTCCTCTCTAGCCAATGTGGGATATACCCAGCTCACCCATCGTTGCCCCGACCATCCTCTTGATGTGGGATATACCCGGGCTTACCTTTGTTTCCCCAACCATCGACAACTCGACTAGACAACCCAGCCTGAGCTTTTGAGAGTCGGCTCTGATACCATCTGTAACGACCTAGTCCACGGCCCCACCACAAGGCATTGCCTCCCTCAAAAGGGCTAGCCAAGTAGGTACTTATGAGTTCATTGGCAGGGTCTAATAAGGCCAGTCGCAAACTCTTTGACAATCGATGTGGGATATTACAATCTGTAACGACCTGGTCCATGGCCCCACCATATGACATTGCCTCTCTCAAAAGGGCTAGCCAAGTAGGTACTTATGAGTTCATTGGTAGGGTCTTATAAGGCCAGTCACAAACTCTCCCACAACTGATGTGGGATATTACAATCTCCCCACCTTATTCCTTAGCGTCCTCGTTAAGGCTTGATCACACATAGTCCAGAATCTTCCTCTCTAGCCAATGTGGGATATACCCAGCTCACCCATCGTTGCCCCAACCATCCTCTCGGTGTGGGATATACCCGGGCTTACCTTTATTTCCCCCAACCATCAGTAACCCGATTGGACAGCCCAACCTGAGCTTTCAAGAGTTGGCTCTGATACCATCTGTAACGACCCGATTCACGGCCCCATCTCAGGGCATTGCCTCCCTCAAAAGGGCTAGCCAAGTAGGTACTTATGAGTTCATAGGCAAGGTCTTATAAGGCCAATCACAAACTCTCCCACAGCCGATGGGGGATATTACAACATGTGTCACCATGATGACACATGCACACTTTTCCCTATAAATAGGGGACTTGGATTTCATTTTCTCTCATTTGACAATTTTGCTTTCTCACTCTAGAATCCAAATCCTATGGAATTCTAGAGAGAGAAACATAATTGGACCTTGACGCTGGACCCTGACTTGGATTCTAGCTTGGATTGTCGACTGCTGGCCCTGTTCGTCTCTGCCTTGTCTCCACAGCACTGCCAGCCCTCACGGCCTGTGTAGGGAGCCTTGTTCTCTGCCCTTACTCCACCCCTCACTGTCTCTCACTTTGTACAGCTGACATTTGACTCGGACTGCATCCTTTGTGGCACCTCCATGTAGGTACAAACCCACTTTCCTTTGCATCATGTATATTTGATGTTCGCAAATGTAATCAGTTTAATGTTTGAAAATCTTCTTTGTAAGCTTCTTGAATGAATAAATATTTGATGGTGCTGCTGAAAAGCAAAGCAAATGGAGAAATTAAAAGAATGAATCTATGTCTTTATTTTTGTAATCTATTAAATCAATTTACGTTTATACTTAAGATTTGTAATTTTCAAGAGCAATGCTTTGCATTTCATATTGATGAAAAGCACCTGACCTTCAATTGTAATAACTAAACAGATTTTCAGTTTCAAATTGACGCCAATTTAAGCCTTGTTTTCTTTTCCAATTTTTTGATGCATATTTAACCTTGTTTTTCATTTTTTTTTTTGGTTTTGTTTTTCCAACAGTTTTTTTGTTTCTTAACTGATTTTTCAAGTATTTTAGTTTTTTTGTTTTGTTTTTCACTTTTTCAATTGGTTAATTGTTTACTAATCCAAAAATGCAAGAAAAATAAAATCACAGTTCTCATTACCCAATTCATTATCCAATATTTATTTCATTTCAACCAAATTAAAAAGAGAGTAATAAATGGAGTTTTTTGATTTATTTTTCTTTCTTATCGCACTTTTCATTCCCCAATGTTTAGAATAGATTCATTATCCAATGATCATTTAATTTCAGCCAAATTTAAAAGGGAGGGCAAAACTGTTATTGATGTAACTAACGGAGGACATAATTGTCTAGAAATGATTTACATCATTCATACTTTTATAGGTAGTATAGATCTAAAAAGAATAAGTTGATTGAACTTTCCAAGTTCTAACAGATTTAAGCAACACTTCAAGGCAAAATTATCGTTAATTCGAAGAGACAAGTTGGAAAATAAGGTTCTCCCAATAACTTATTATCGTTTAAGAAAAACCACGCTATTGGTTGGTGAACTCGTCGAATTGACCAATTAAGTCATTCTGGTAGGATTTGGCAAAATGAGCACAAAAAATTTTCAATAAGTTTCTGGAAAGCGGGTAACTCCCAAAAAGTTTCCTGGAAAGTTCCGATAATTAACGAATTTTTTTTTGGGAAGCAACGACGGCTTTTGCAAAAAGATGGTTACAACCTCCGGTATGCCAACAATCAACGATTGCTGAAAAGTACTAGTAACATTTATTTAATGAGGTTAGAAATATATTATTAAGAACCACTGCTGAAAGTATTAGCAAAATGTCACTTATTGAATTTAACAATCATTAATCACCATTGTAAGAAAGAATATAGTTATTTTTCTATAACCTAAAATGGGGTTACATTTTTTTCCTTTTAATCCTGGGTTCCAATTCTAAGGATATTCATGTGGCCTTACTTGCGGAAAAATGTCCTCTGATGCGATAGCCACCTAACAACCTAATTCCTTGGTCCATTAGGGACAATATGTTTCGAACAAAACTCATTGTCGAATCATCGAGTGCCACATGTAAGCAAAAATCCTTGTACGTACTTAGATATTCCAAGATGAAATTTTAGTGGGTTGTGCAGGAAGTGCTAGACTTCCCATAAGTTGTGTCACTTGGCTTATTAAGTTACCATATGCTCTAAAAGCTTAAGCTATTAGGGAATGAACCCAATAATGTTATCATACGTAACACTCCCCTTCATGTGCAAGCTCCCAATTGCACGTGGAGAGACAAATCAAGATAGAAATAAACGAAAACTGAGTGCAAATAGCAATATGATAAAGGGAGACATGATATGCAAGTAGAAAGAATCGAACCCAAGACTTTTGATAAACCAGAGCTTTGATACCATGTTAAGTTACCATATGCTCTAAAAGCTTAAGTTATTAGAGAATGGACCCAACAATGTTATCATGCTTAACATGGCTAACCCCAAACATTCCTTTGTGGTGAAAGTAACACCTTCTTGTGAGTTTTTTTTTTTAAAGAAAATCTGCCTCTTTTCTTTTTCCCTGATTTGTGATTTTTTTAGAAGAGAAAGTTTTTTTTTTCTTTTTTCTGATTTGTGAGTTTTTTGAGGAGATGAAAGAAGAGAAAAGAAAAAAAAATTGGACTTCTTTCTCCAAATCTTTTCTCATAAAGTTGAAAATGAATGAAAAGAAATGAAACTATCATAAGTAATACTTTCGCAATGCTCATATTACCTTTGAAATAATAAAGACTAAAACTTTAATGACTTTTAGATCCTAAGGTTTGAATACAAAACATACCATTTCACTTAAAAACAAGAACTTTAGATGATGTTGTACACACAAATTTCGTGTCTAAACTGCGAGACAAGAAACAATAGACAAAATTTAATTTAATAATTTTTAAAGTAAGGTTACACCAGTTTGTGATTTATACTGAAAAATAAATCTAAGTTCTCTGATTCGATCTCCGTAAAGTCACGATCCAAGGGCTAAGAAGCTTGTTCTTGAACCGCTACTTTTTATTTCTTTCTTGAGAGCGATTCTCGACTTGTAGAATCACCAAGGTTGAAGGTGAATCTCTCTTTGATGTTTAGGATCAAAGAGCGATTAATCCTCGTCGTCGAGAATGCTCGATTGAAGAACGACACTAAACTAGTGCGTATTAATTGTTCTTCAAATGAAGCGTAATGCTCGGGATGTAGTATGCTTGTGACAGAGTTTTGGCAAAGGCGCAGAGCGCTGGCTTGTTTGCAGAGACTTAGGCTCTGTTTGGTAACGTTTATTTTTCTAGTTTTGTAAACTGGAGAAAATAAACGTGTTTGGCACACAGTTTTCATTTTTTCCCTTCAGTTTTAAAAACCAGTTTTTAAAAGAAGGCTGTTTTTAAAAACTTCAAAAAAAAAAATTCAGTTTTCAGTTTTGGTTTTTATTTTGAGACTACCACCATCACCACCCTCCTACCATCGGCAGCCACTGCCAGCCGCAGGCCATGACCGCTAGCGACCGACCACTGCCAGCGGCCGACCACCTCCACTGTAAACCACTACCAAAGAAAAAATCAAAATAAAAAATTGGGTAATCAAACACCCAAAAGAAAATACTCAAAATAAAAACTGAGTAATCAAACACCCATTTGTTTTTGTTAAAAACTAAACTGGTTTTGGTTTTTATTTTTTTGGAAACAGAAAACCAAAGCTAGAAGTGATTTCAAACGCTACCTTAGTATGTTCTTCTTCCTTACCCGAAGCCTTCTATTTATAGGCAAGGTGACGGGGTTAAGTTTAGAAAAACCCGTGATTTAAGACTTTTAATTAAAGGGATTTTTGTCCCCCCTTAATTATCTGATCTTAATTAATTATATGGATTAATTTTCATTTAATTTCTTTTGGTTAAACTTGACTTAATTAAACTTTTTGGTAGCAAGATCATGGCTAGGCCACATAATCTTATCTGGACTATTTCTTCAAACTTAGCTTCGATGCAAGCCCAATGTTTTGTTTGACTCCAAGTCAACATTTTGTCCCGTATTTTCAGCAGTGTTGAATATTTGACTTGTTATAAAAATAATCTACCGTGGATTGGGAAAAATTATTTTTATCATTATGAAAACTGTCTTCGCTTCTCTTCCTTTTTCCTACTCTAAAAACTCACAGACGAGCTATAAGCCTCTAGCACCAAATTAGGACTTTACATCACACGGAATCGAGATCGGAAATCCACGTCCTATTCCGACATCCACGTCATATTCGCCCTAGCGTGGGTATTCTAACCTTAGCTCACTTAACCCACTTGGCTCGCCATATAAACTGGGGGACACCGAGTATGAAATGGTATTGTCACTCCTCCTGTACACTCATGTACAAACTTGTTGTTGTGTTGATCTTTTCATACCTGACTGGAATTAAGCATTAGAATGTGCACCCGAGATCCACTTCGAGCGTGCAAATACATACAATTCCATGTTCACCCTTTCGTTCCTTGTCATACCAGGTCCTGAAATCAACCTCTTCCAAGGATCTGGTTCATCCAGATTCACTCCGCAACATGTACTAACAATTTAATACAATTGTTCCAGAACAAAAATGACTTGTAAAAATTTGATTTTTTTTGATGTACTGCATGGATAGAAATGTTATTTTTGTTAAGTTTTTGCTTGCTTAATTGCAAGTATCAAACATACAGTTCAATTGTCTTATTACTGTTTCCTATTTGGAATATTTATTACATGTGAACTAGAATCCAAAAAAACCAAGAAAGTATGATTTTATGTAGGATTAGTTCGGTTGCTGCTAGAAAATTCATTGGGAACCACAGCCTGGAAGAATACCTAAAAAATTGATCCGGAATCATGAAAACTGGAATAATAACCTATAAGACTGAAAAAGAGCAATTGTTGAGTAAGGATCCGGCGGTAAAACTCTTCGAACTTGAGTCATAGCACATTTACCGGATAAAACTCTAAAAAAGCTAGAATGATGGTGGTGATTTTGTGTGTCTACATATCTGGGAGGATCCCTTTATATGGGCATAAGCATTAATATGCTGTATGCTATTATAATTAGGAGTGGCAAATGGCCTTTGGGCTTTATCCTTGGGGATCGGTTAGAGTTGTTTTGAAACACTAGTTCCTGAATAAAAGGATTACCAATAGCAGAGTTGACCATTTTTGACCTAAAATAATACCAGGTCTCAAACAATTCTTGGTAAATGATAGTTACCTATATCATAAGCCCCCTACTTTCTAAGCAAAAATGTTTGGCTAATTCTGAATATCTTGAGACATGTATCGAATTTTTTATGGACCGGCTTCTAGGGATAAATAATATTTTTTTCAGTGTTGTACTCGACCTATTTTTTGGCAATTTTTTTGGACTTCCGGCCAAGACCAGCTGTCTGAGAAGTGGGTTCGTCAAGGCCTGTTCAGGCTTGTTGTTAGAATGGCCCAGTCGGACTTGCTGTCTGGGAATAGGGCTCAAACTTGCTACACGTATGGCTTGCTCAGGTGCGAGCCTAAAAGCTAGGGAGGCCCAGTTGTGATGAACTCTTTATTAAAAAATAGAAGGGAGCTTCGCCTATGCTGGGGAAGGAAATTAAACCGCTGATATCACGGATGTAGAAGTTATCCATTAAAAAGCCCTTTTTCTTCAGAAGAATTTAGCTGCAAGCTTTTCTCAGAAAAACTTCTTTGACCTTCGCACTAGAGATCTTCTTGGGCAAACTCTTTGGAGCTCAACTTGGGAGGTTTGCTCAGGAGCTGCCATGGGGTTTTGTGCGAGAACTATACCCGGTAAAGTTTTGCTCAGACGGTCTGTCCGGGCAAACTTCTGCTCGAACTTATGCTCTGAAGAGTAAGGCCATGTTTGACGCTCATTTTTTTTCATTTTTTTTTCTTTTAGTTTTGGAAATTGGAAAAAAAAAAAAAAAGCACGTTTGGTAACCATTTTTTTTCCTTCTCCAATTTAAAAACTCAGTTTTTAAACTGAAGAGTAAAAAAAAAAAGTCCAAAAATTGATTTTTTTTTCACTTTTGATTTTTTTTTTGAGACTACCACCACCACCCTCCCACCGCTCACCGCCAGTAGCCACCTCAAGGACCACCGCCGGCAGCCACTGCGCGGCCACCACCACCGTCGACCACTGTTATGCCCCACCACTGCCACCGCAAACCACCACAAAAAAAAACTCAAAATAAAAACTGGGTTATCAAACACCAAAAAAAAAAAAAACTCAAAATAAATTGGGTTATCAAACACCCACTTGTTTTTGTAAAAATAAAAATAAAAATTAAGCTACTCTTTAATTTTTTCAATTTAAAAACTGAAAACCAATTTTTTTTTTTTGTCAAACTAAGCCTTTATGACTTTTCTTGCCTATGATTTGGGATATTGGGAGCTAAGGCCTGGAATTTTGCCCTAATTTAACGGAGGTTGCACGGATGGTCCGCTCATATGCTTTATTTGGAACTTTGCCGAGGCAAAATCTGCTTGGACGTTCTGCCCAAAAGCTCTATCTGCATAGAGTTCTGCATGGATGGTCTATCTGGGAGCTCTATGCTAGCAAAGTTTTGCTAGAACGCTTTCCTCGAACAGTCTGTCTATGAAACTTTATGCTCGGACTTTTGCTCTTAAGAGTTAAGTCTTAGGATCTGCCCAAGTAATTTATCCGAGAGCCATGCTCGGAAGGCATTGTGCTCATATAGGTTACTCGGACTTTAGCTCTTTGGAGCTTAAACAATGAAATTTCCCCTAAGTAGTCTGTCCAAGAGAAGCACTATGCTCGGACATGCTACTCGTGTCACGACCCGAACCTATAGCTAGGCCCCTGAGCTAGGTCCGTGACCGCAGACCCATTGAACTCCAATCAAGGGCTCTGTTAAGCCTTACTTGCTAAAACCATTATGAGCTGCAACGGAAATTAAAACTTTTACAAACTTTAAATACATTTTCATATTCTTATTTATGTACAATACTTATGCTAGGACTCTTCATAACTCCAAAAAGTCAGCAACTAAGACTAAACCAACAATCTATATAAAAACTGCTTTTCGAATTTCATTGCAATCCTTATTAAATTAACACCTATGATACAACTCATGATCAACTAATGCAGTCCCTTCAGCGTATAAGCACCCTAATTAGGGCCCGAAATCCCTCATACACCCGGAATATATATTTCATGGAAGCAGGGGCAACCAATATCAAGAATAATGCACATTACATCAACGTACAAGCCTCGTTGACCAATGCCCGAAATTTAACTTTTCTCTGTTAGATGTGGAGCACAGTAACCAAGTAAGCAAAAACCACCCTTTCTTCATCATAAACCAAACCTTGAACCACGAATGGTCAAACCATCCCTCTACCTTTTTATAATTTCCGAAACAATTCAATAACCAAAGCAATCTCAATTAAGCAACCATACACTTTGCAGTAGGCAATTTAGACACAGTTTAGTAATAATCTCTCGAATATATATCATTTACATGCTGGTTCGGTTTTTAAACAAATTATAAGTGTCATTAAAAGCACCTTGATAAACAATTCTTTCTTTTAAAAACATAGATAAACGTCGCTCAAACAAATCATTTCTTGGGAACAATTTTCACTCAAGGATAAATAAACAAATAAGCTATATATACAAAAAAAAACTAGAAGGATCAAATGTGTAACATCTTGAAATTTCTGAAACGTTAACACTCACTCGATCATTTTACACTAAGGGTGTGTTTGGATATAGAATTTGAACTGGAGATTTGACTTTGGTCGGGTATTTGTAAATCCCTTGGACAAAATATCTTATTTGGAAAGTTCAAAAGAAATTTTTTGAAATTTCAGAATAATTGAACTGGGGACTTCCCCAAATCCACAGTTCAAATCACTAGTTTGAACTAGTTATTTGTCAAATCCACTCCAATCAGTAATTTACAAACCCACAATAACTAGTTCCCTTTTTTTAGAAATCTTTTCTCCCACCTTTTTTAACAACATTTTGCTTCCTTTTTTCCAAACAAGATATTTCAAAATGATAGAATTTGTAAATCAGGAGATTTCAAAATGAGGGCATTTAGAAATACCCAGTATTTCAAAATCCCATATCTAAACACACCCTAAGACAATAATACCCTCGATCTCTACCAATATAGTACCATTAGTCTGTCAGAGCAATTAAAACATCGAATAAGACAAGTACTCTAAATGCATTGTCATAATTGAAACATCAATTCTGACTCAAAAAAATTTTAAATAGCAATATTGACCCACGCATGGGTTCTAATGACCAAAACCAAAACTGCAATTCTCTTTCCATCGCTCAGTTCTAATCCATACTCAATGCAATCTATTATTGGTTATTACCTGCAGAAGGGAACATAAAAAGGGAGTGAGCTTTTGAGAGCTCAGTAAGGTTGCTAAAAATCCAAAAGAGGGAATACAATGATTATCATATTCACATCCAAAAACGATAAGGAAGAGATTCAACTCAATCCCTTAATTAGACATCAATAACAACAATTTCAATTACACTGAAATGATGCAGATGATATTGAACATGAGTAAATTTGCAAAGCCACATGGGCAGTGCAGGGAAACACTTAACAAAGCCACACAGGCAGTGCAGAATAATCACTTAGCAAAGCCACAAAGGCGATGCTCAATAATACTGTGGTTACATATGCATATGAACACTAGCTAGACCCCTTAAGGTACTAGCATCTCCCAACAATAACAGACCATCCTTATATCTCCTCCGATATGGACCATCCTTATAACTCCTCAATATACTAACTCATGTCAATATGCAGAATACAATAATCGATAATGCAATGATTAAATCGACGCACAACGAGAAATATATACGGAGCATCGAATAGGATTTTCAATAAACGTTTAAGGCTCAAAGCAGGGTATTAAACTATTAATGGCAACCGATGCAATTTCATCACAATTATAATTGAGTCCAATAGAAGCATCAATAACAATTTAGAAAGAACATTTACGATGTCAAATTGATAAAATAGGGTTTCAGAATAAATTCCTTACCTCGGTCCGAAGCTATGTTAAACTAATCAACCTCAAACACAAATCCTTGGAATTAACCTAAATAGGGCAAATCATTTATCAGTATATGATCTACGCAATGCTTTTATAAACTCGGTATTAACTTTCTAAACAATTCTTATTCCTACTCTTGAAATGAGTTAACTATAAGCTATTCACTTATGGCAAATAGAGACTTCTCAAAATAGAACATATACTTGTAAATATACTAGTTGGATCGAAAATGCCACTTACATAGTGCTACGCATTCCCTCGATACCAGAATCTTGTGCGATGATTGCTCGCTACACTTGACCAAAAGAATAGCCCAGTCCATTCCAAGCTCCTCTTGAACGAGCCAGTAGTATACGCGCCAATCTCCACTCCTACGAAAACTCACTTAGGATAAATCTTGCCATTTTTCCTCAATTTCTTTCATTCTCCTTTTATCCGTATGTGTCCTACTCCATTTGGCTTTTGTAACTCTCTTACTCGCTCTCTTGAACTCTACAAGAAAATGACTAACACACCCCATCGTCTCGACAACCCGTTCTAACACACCCTCCCTTTCTTTCTTCATCTCTTTCTCTCACAAACACGCACACAAACCCACAACACAACACACACATGCACCCATAGCACTCGCATGATAACCGTTGTCCAGAAATAAACAAATACATGTATAACGCACAGTTACAAGCATACGATCCACTTGCGCACGCCACTATTAAATTTGCCATCGAGAATGAAAAATTTTCAAAATAATCTCTCAACGTTTATAAAAGTACCAAAATACCCTTGACAGCCAACATGACCAGAAATAACTTTCAAAGTACTTCAAACTCATCCATATATGTATTAGATTAAAATCAGGTCAAACAGTTCTTTGAAAAATATCATGTTATTCCAAAAACTCCCTCTGACTTTTAACGACGCACAAGGCGACCAAAGTCGCTACATATGATAAACGATATTAAAAAAAGTATTGAAACTTTATACACTGAAACATTTCAGCGGTAAAAAGAACTTCATTGTAACTTTTTTTTTAGGCAACAATAATCAAATTCACTATAATAAATCAAGATTCACACTTAAGATAAAATCATTCCACGTTCTTCGAGAACACTTAAAAAATCCAAGAAAATGACACATCGTAGACATTGCAAAACTAATTGGGGTTACAGTTTTGCATTTAACCAAATTCATAACGGAAATGGCTTTTAAAAATAAGAATTTAGACTGCTGAATAATGATGACCATTTAGTGACACTTTTCATATTCTACTAAAAAATTTCTCATCTCCAAACCACATGTACACACATTTATATCATTTGCTTAAAACAAACAAACAAACAAACAAACAAACACTTACACACACACACGCGCTACTCCACTCAATCAACCCACTACACTAACACACGCCCACACTTTCCACATAGACATGCACATGCTGATTAAAAACACACACACACACACTACTGCATCTCCTTTACGTGCATTATTCGTACAACCATATACATTCCACATGAACATACTCATCCACCCCTCCAAACATAAACAACCACACTCATCACGCTATATACACCGACGCGGCAGTGCCCCCAAAAACTCCCTTGTTACACACAACCACCGGATACTACAATCACACATTCATACACATTTCTCCCACAGCCACTTCATCCCAGTACAAACACCACACTCATCGACCATTTCAACCAACAAGCTCGCTCATCAATCAACAAGGCCATAATTTTATCGAGGCCATAATTTTATCGAGCGTCGCTTCAAGAGAATACTACCCAATCTGATCACTCACTACAAGGTCGAACCATGACTCATTTGACAAATCAATTATGATTATGCTGCCGTGTGTATGGAGGTGGTTGTGATTGAAGTGGGCAAATTAGAGGTGGTGCAGTGATTACCATGGATAACTGGTGGTTCGGTGGTGGTGCAGAGGTGGTCCGTGGAAATTGCTGTGACGATGGCAGAGAATAATTGTTGGGTCGATCAGTAATAGGGGATATCTATGGTGATCAGCTGTGGTGTTGAAGAGATTGGCCATTGGTCGAAGTCGTGATGGCCACAGCGGCCATCGGTAGTCCACGATTGGCCGTGGATTTGGCCGAGATAGTAGATGAAGAACCATGGCATGGTGGTAGAATGACGGTGGCGCCGCTGCGCCGTTGGTAACGGCAAGCACTGTTTGCGGTGTCCGTGCCGTAGGTGGTGCACGAAGGTGTTGGACAGTGCTTCCGGTGAAGGGGTGTGGCCGGAGTCATCGCCGGCGGCTGCGTGTGTGGCCGGAAGTTGGGCTGCCCCGATCTGTGCAGAGGCACCGCCAGTTATAGGGCCGGCTGCTCCACTGTTTTTCTCCTTCTCTCCCTCTACCGAGTTTGTCTTCAATATTTTTTTCTTTCCTTTTTTTTTTTTATAAACCTAAATTATTTTAATTGCTTTCAAAAGTCTCCTACATTATATCCCCAAATCTCTCTATCATTTCAAAATTTCACATTTTGATCTCTTTCAGCCAAAAATGAGACACTAGACATTTACGCAATAAATCCTAATTTAATAATAATTCCTTAAGGTGCTTCCCTCGCTTCCTTAATTAATCAATCACAATAGTTAAGTCAATCATCGCTAAAAGACGCAAATATTCTAACTTGTAAAATTTGCTGCTAAAAATTAAATAAAATTTGTTAGAAATTACTGAAAAGTTCAAACCTAAGATCGGGGTATTACAAAATGTCACTTACACGAACCGCTAACCGAATCCAAATATTTTTCTTTGAATTTGATCTCAATCGCCTTCTACCAAATCTTAGTGCGAATCATCCAGTAGTTTGTTTTGATACTCGATTTGACATAAAAAATCAAGAATAATCTTGAATAAAACATTGATATCTTGGGTCTGAATACAATCTCAAACAAACTTGACTCCTTCTACAAAGTTGTAGATCTAAAAAAAAATGCAATTTAGGCTTTTGAATCGCCTAAATTGGATATTGAATGAGCAAGTTAGGGTTAGTCGAAAACCTAGAAAGGAAATTTGTCCAATTTTGAGAAAAAAAATGTTATTTTGGACCTGAAGGTGATCTCAAATGGATTCTACTTCTTCTAAAAAGTTGTAGTTCTTGAAAATGACACATGATCTAGGCTTTTGAATTACCTAAATCAGATATCATATGAGCATATTATGGCTGGTCAAAGTTTGGGTGTATGCCCAATACGAGAATTTTGGATTTCTTGACCTAGCCACCTTTCTCCTAGGATTTTACGTAACATGGAGAAGAAAATACATGGGACGGTTGATCTTCATAAGCCACATATATATATATATATATATATATATATATATATATATATATATATATATATATATATCTACCCCAAAAGGAAATTAATTTATAAAAAAAACCCCAACTTTAGTCATTTTTCCCTAGTCACTCAAGAACTTTTTAAATATTACAAAAGGACCCCAAAACTAACTAGATAAATTCACAATATGAGTTGCCTGACAATAAATAAAATTTGGAGTGTTACATTATCTCCCCTTTAAAAAAAATTTGTCCTCAAAATTTGATGTTCGCTAGATTGTTTCTTTTGATTTTTACCCGATCTCATCCTCCATCATAACACCTCAATTTGATCACTTTAGTCCACCAACGAAAATTATCCCAAATATCAAATACTCTTAAATCACAACTCCATAACACATGAATATCTCAACATTGACCTTGTCTCTATTAATGCCATTAGATCATCGCTAAACAGTGAAGTCTCACCAAACGCGCAACGGACGCTAAGAGTCATGTGCTTTGACACACAAATTAGAAATTTGATGTTCACTAGATTGCTACTCTTAATCATGTCTGATCTCATCGCCCATCATAACACTTCACTTTTAACTCACTATATTCTAAAACATTTAATTGGCTACTAAAAACCGCACTTAAGGCTTCCTCCACCATTACTAATAAAAATGGCAATTACATCCGACTGACAATAACAGTGAAATTTGGGGAGACCTATAAGCCCCATACATAATGTCATTAATCCTAACAACCGCAAAATTGAAATTATTGGGTCTAATAAAAACTCTGTTACGCAACTAATTTTTGTCCGGTGCCTTTTCTTTATGTCCCTCGTAGGGGTTGGCTTCCTCTAGACCGTCACATGAAGAATAAAAGGATGAGCTAGAGCCTAGCAAGCACACATCTATCACATTTTAAACCATTACTTCGGTATGGTGCGGTCAGCATACAAGCCCTGCTGACTAGGGCCCAAAATTCCTCCTCCACCCAACGTTAAAAATTTCGTGGAAGCAGGGGTGATCACTTTCAAGAGTAATGCACATTACATCAGCATACAAGCCCTGTTGACCAAGGTCCAAAATCCAACTTTCTCCCGTTGGATATGGGGCACAGCAACTAAGCCAAAGTCTCTATGTCATTCAACATAAACCAAATTTAAAACAACTACAAATAGAAATATCCCATGGCACTTTTCTTTTATTTTCTCGTCAAATAATTTAACACGAAGGCAATAGTATATCAAAAGACTTTTAAGCTTTCACTTGATTAAAATCATGTATACATGTAATTATAATGGAAAGTAGGGTATACAAAGGGACATGGCAGAGTACTTACTTGATTTACTAACCAGATCTTGTACTTGCTCGAAGGCTGGTCCTAGCCCTCGTCTATAGGAAACTAAATGATAAACTACAAAGGTGTTAGTTCTTGACACTCAAACATGCATTCTCACTAAATTTCCTTCCAAGATTGTGTCTAACTAACCATGTCTTTCTCAGTCATTTCATCGATAGTTGTCGAGCTTCTTTTAACTCACCCAATCTAACTAACCCACCAAGCAGACCTTATGCTAAATAGTAACCAGTCAAACTCAAAACATGAGAGTCAAAGAGGACTTATCAAGGTTTTCATATTATTAAGGATCATAGAAAATTGATTGATAATGGATATTCTTTAGGAAGGTGAAGGGAGGTAATATGCAATCCAAGAATAACAAATTTCAGCCCTGACAAACATTATTTAAAGACAATTTTGATCAAGATATGAAAGTATTCTGAAAAAAAAATTGAAAATTATATAGGATTCTCCTAGGTTTCAGATTGTACAAGTCATTTAAAAAAAAGGAGAAACAATTAGTCTAGAGCAAATCAAATTGGACTAGTCTGTAATTTTAGAAACAATATATCACTGCGCAAACTAGTTTTGTACATCAAACGATTTTGGAGCAAAAACATGAAGAATCTTAGAAAACTCAAAGCTATAAACTTAAAGTAGACTTGCTAAGGTTTCCAGAAATATAAGGATCACTACAAACCAATGAGTAATAAAGATTCTATATCAAATCGAAATGGCTGCCATAAATAGCATACCTCTGCAAAGATTAGTTTTATGCAATGAATGTTTTGAAATAGAAGTATAACGAATATCAGAAAACTCAAAACTACAAAGTTAAAGTAGACTTTCTTCCTCTCTCTCTTCCTCTAGGTGTTACGTAAGAAATTATGAAGACGGCCACTCCCCATTAGCCCCATTAATTATGGTTGCCCTAATTGGAGGGTTTACCAAAACCCCCATGTGTTTTCCCTTAATTTCACCCGTAACTTTATAATATTACAAAAAAGATCCCCAAATAAATCAGATTAAGGTTAAAATATAATTTTTCGATAAAATAAAAATTAATTGGGGTGTTACAGTTATGCTGGTGGGTGGAGCGATGGTGGCTGTGGTGGTCAGTGGTTAATGGAAGAAGAAGAAGAAGAAGAAGAAGAAGAAAAAGAAAGAAGAAGAGAGAGTTTATCTGGAGGGCAATACACAAGTTTTTAACTCCACGCCCATTCCATTTGGTTAGCGGACATAAGTGATATTAACGCAAAGCTCTATCCACGACTGTAATTTAGCCCTAAACTCAAGAACATATGGCAAACACCTTGAACATGAAAAAAATTTCTTCCTAGTATAGGATTGAGGTTCATATCTAACAATTCAATAGCAACAACTATTAAAAGTAGTGTAAACGCTAATACTCATTTTCTTGGTATCTATTTTAAAAGTAGAGCATGCTCTACGAATAGTTTCAGCAACGACAGATGCATCATCTGGATAAGGAAACATTTTGAAAGTAATAGTTCTCTTATGCATAATCCAGCCAGCATCAATTCAATGTGCCATCACACAAGAATAATTAGGTATATAATGAAATATCCCAATAGCAGGTGTAAGACTAACTTCACCATAAACAATTTTAAAATAAATAATTAATTGTTGTTTAGTGTCATTATATTGTTTCATTGTATCAGACTTAGTAGTACTACTATGAACTTAGACTGCGCATAAGTCATTATGTTTACTATACTTTTTAGTATCAGCAAATTTAAAAGGTTCTTCGTTGTGCACAACAAATCAAGCAAGACCTTATCTTTGCTATCGATATTTATAAATTAGAAAACTTACTGTCACGGTATAATTGTGTTTGACTATCATCTATATGGCCTTGTTTATTCTCACATTGCAAGAAATGCCTATTAAGATGTGAAATATCACTACCATGCGAGAAATGTTTTCACAATACATACACTAAGCTTTGGATACACCATCAACCATAACTTTTAAAAAATAACTCAACACTTAGGCTTCGTTTGACAAAATTTTTTTTTTGGTTTTCAGTTTTTAAAGAGCAGTTTTTTAAAGAGCAGCTTAATTTTTTTTTTATATAAAAACAAGTGGGTGTTTGATAACCCCTTTTTTTTTGAGGTTTTTTTTTTTGGTGTTTGGTAACCCTTTTTATTTTGACTTTTTTTTTTTGGTGGTTTGCAGTGGCGGTGGTGGGGCGTAGCGGTGGTCGACGGTGGTGGTGGTGGTGGCCGACGGCCGGAGGTGGCTGCTGGCAGTCACCGGCGGTGGTGGCCGGCGGCCGGAGGTAGCTGCCGGCCGTCTCCGGCGGCCGGAGGTGGCTGCCGGCAGTCTCCGGCGGTGGTTGCCGGCAGCCGGAGGTGGCTGCCGGCAGTCTCCGACGGTGGTCGCCGGCGGCCGGAGATGGCTGCCGACAGTCTCCGGCGGCCGGAGGTGGCTGCCGGCGGCCGGCAATCTCCGGCGGTGGTCGCCTGAGGTGGCTGCCGGCGGTGGGAGGGTGGTGGTGGTGGTCGAAAAAAAAAAACCAAAAGTGAAAAAAAAAACCAGTTTTTGGAGTTTTTTTTTTTACTCTGCAGTTTAAAAACTGGTTTTTTAAATTGAAAAAAAAATGGTTACCAAACGCTCATTTTTTTTTCAGTTTTTAAAACTGAAAAAAAAAGAGGGAAAAAAAGAGTGTCAAACGGGGCCTTAGCTTTTGGTTTCCTATCCATCTTTCTGACTTCTAGCAAACTTAAGGTAGGATTGCTTGTGCCATCCTCTCCACCACCACTGATCAAGTTAAGATAGTATTATTGTTGCCAACCAAGCTACGTGTTTGACTAAAGTGTTGTTGATCTTGTGAAAGAATACATGGAAAATCGCTAATGTTCTGGTTATAAGCCAAGAAATTTTTGGTGTCTATACCTACTGATGATTACTCTTGAAGTTTGGTGCTAATGATGGTAGACGTTTTTGGCTATGTGATGTTGATGGTCTTGAAGTAGTCATATTTTTCAAAATATTTATAAAAAAGACAAAACTAGTAAGACTTATTAAAAGTAATAGAATAAAACTAATAAATAGTACTTCTTATCTAAAATTAGTGACTATAATCATGAGGGGGAGCTTGTAATTGAAAATTTAAGAGGGCTAGTAAAAAATAAGAATGCACAATAAAACTTTTTGATAAGAGATAGTTGTGAAGAATGTGGTGAGTCAATTTATAGATTTTTCAAGCCTCACAAAAGACCAAAATACCTTTAAAATTAGTCGTTCATAGTTGTTAAAAATGGTATAAATAAGTGAAAGTGTATAAAAGAGTTGTTTGAGTAAGGGTGTATGAATATATACCTCAAACTAGTCGTTATATAACTGTTGAAGGGATACAAATGTCATTTTCACAAACATGGCGTTGGGGGGGGGGGGGGGGGATTGAAGGATTTAGTGGGCTGGGCCGGGTTTGGGCTAAAAAACGTGCTGGGCCGTGATGGACCTAAAATGAGTTGGGCATTTTTTGAAAATTATGTGGTCCACCCCCAGTCTAAGCCCTCGGCCCTTATTACTCGAGCTCGAATTTTTTCATAATACTGGCTGGACCGGGCTAGCCCTTGGGCCCCAGCCCGTTTGACAACTTTATGTCAACCGTCCACCAATTTATTATGTTTTGTAAGATAAAGAAAATTTTGGTCCTTTGTTATCATTAATTTATTTAGACCCAAATTAGCAAATCAACCCAAAAGGGATCTTGGAGGAGTTGTGGACCGGAGTTATCAGCAACCAAAAAAGTGATATGAGTGCTTTTTGATGATTGGGAATGCTTTGCAAAAAGAATCTACCAAATTAAAGAAAGGACAACCTTGGAGCAAAGCAGCCTCAAAGTGAAATAACCTCGGAGCGTCAGCTTTAGGTTGCATGATCAATAGAAGGAATTGGATCCTATAAATATCCCCCACATACGAATTTAAAAGGATGATAACTAGCACCCTATCAACAAGAATTAATCAATTTAGAAAAGGACTCTATCCAATTATCAAAAAATCAGTGAAGTTGTTCTATCATATTACTGTTATTCCAATTACCTTCTTTTAAGATCATCTAATCACGTGTAACACCCTGCCAACTAAAGCAATTGCCTGATTACTCTTCTGTACAACTATTTACTTCGATTTGGCGATTCTTTTAGGGAAGTAGGATCAATTTCACTATTTGAAATCTGGCATTCACTTCATCATCAAGATGGTTGTTCGTACTACAAGTACTAACAAGCATGCCACATTGGCTTCTACATCTCATTTTCAATTTGATCTAGCCACTAATCATGAAGGCTCGATACTTGAAGAAGTAGATACAAACGATGAATTTCTGCTTGAAGGACCACCTACAGATAAATATAGTTGAAGAGCAATCGGCTGTAATAGAGAATTTCTGTGTAAACCAGAAGTTGTTCCTGTAGATAATAATGAAGTTGACAGAGAGCATCACAAGTCCTCATGATGGTATAATGAGCACATCTGCCTGTAGCATGTCTTCAGGTTTATAGGTACCATCCTGAAATCTAATATGTCAAAACTCCAGAAAGAATTAAACTTTATGCTGATTCTCTCATATCATAAAGACGCTTTGAAGGGGGGGGGGGGGGGGGGTGTTGGACTTGTCAAAGTTTTTTAGCTACATAAGTAAAGCGTCATTATTGCTGATCTTTCGGGTCTCGCTATCATAGAGAAAATGGGGAAACGTGTGCGTCGAATGATTCTTCCAAACACAGGTCTTGAGGGCTAATTCAAAAGGGATCCTGTAGCATTCTCGGGTACAAGAATGTTGAAGGAATGTAAGATCTACCCACCCATACCCCTTCCCACCTTTCGTGTAGGGAGATGAACGGTGGAGTTTTGCCTTGGAGGTTCCAACTCTGTAAATTTTGTTAACGTATGTAGATATCCACCCCATGTGCTTGCGACATGGACTTACCTACCAAATTATCAAGAACAAATATCATCCTCTGAGACTATATGGAACGCTAGAGCAAATAGGTTAGGTTCTGAACACTGGAACAATATCATCCGCGTGCGTGATACGATGGCTAATCATATCAAATAAAGCATAAGAAACAGGAAGAGATATCGTTCTGGTACCATAACTGGCTGTCCAATGGAAACCTGCGCCAAGAATTCACAGACCTCTGCACAACAACTCTGAAAACCTCAAAGTCGCCGATATGATTAAACACAAAGATTAAGATACTGAAAAGCTTAACACGATAATCCCTAAAGATCCCATCGACCTTATCTCAACCGTACCTATCCCCTTATTCCATGACAAACAAGACGCGATCCTTTGGCCCTTTGATAAAGGAGAGTGTGTAGTCAAATCAACCTACAATATGCTTCTCGAATACCATAATAATTTGCAAGGTGATTGGCAGTGGATATGGAAAGTGTCATGCCCTCCAAGGATACAAAGCTTCCTCTCAAAATGTACCCACTACACTCTCCCGGCCAGAAAATAACTTAGCTGGCTCCTTGAAAAAAATTGCCCTCACGGTTGTGAGAAACTGGAGTTCCGTTAACCCACTGTCTAAAATATATGGAATTCTGTTAACCCCGACTCCATATCCGGTATCCCCAACTAAGATGGCCCTATCCTTTCCTGCTTGGTGTAGAGTTAAGCCCAAAGTAACAAGACTAGCAACATCGACAACATCCCTTGGAACACCCTTTCTGCCTTCCAACTATCCTCAATCTGGGAAAACGAATATAAACTAGTTATTCGAAGCTCTCCCTACCCTCCAACTGCTATGATAGTAAAGAGGCGTGCATGCATGCAAGAGATTACTTCTTTTTTATGAACTTGCCAACCAACAAGACTAGGATTTCGACTATTATTCAAATGGTTGGACACCTCCCCAGACCCAATGGGTTAAACTAAACATGGATGTGAGTGTCTGGCCAAATTTCGATAAAGCGGGTGCCGCAGGGTTAATTAGAGATCAAACTAGAAATGGATGATTGGCTTAGAAACTCAACCAGCTGCCACACAGCTGAATGGTGGGCTATCAGAGATGAACTTGTTCTGGTAATCTGGCATGGAATCAAAATTATAGAAAGATCATGTTAGACATTGACTATCAAAATGCCGTGACAACACTCTTGAATGATACACCCCCCACCCCCTAACTGACAAACTAATTCGTGATTGCAGGGAGCTCCTTAGACGCTCATGGTAGGTGAAGGTTTCCCATGTACATCGGAAACAAACTTTTGTGCAGACTTCATGGCTAAACAGGTGGGCAAACATCAACAGGGATATCTTATACGGTATCATGAGCAGATATTTTTGTCTACCCTCGACTAACGATGCTAGTGGGAGAGTCACCCCACGATGTATGAATCAACTAAATGATAATTAGCAGTAAATAAATTTTTTCCATGTTAAAAAAAGAAGAAGAAGAAGAAGGAGTCAACTTGAGAAGATTGGTCCAAACTCAAGGCTATTTTCGAGAATTTACTCGACGTATAGAAGACGGGATAAAAATGAGGTAAATGATATTGTGACAGCCGAATATTATGTTATCACAAACCATAATTTACTCTAGACACGAACTAGCCGTTCTGACCTCTTTAAGAAACAATGTACATCTATTTCCTCTACGTGGAGACTTTCTCTTCTGTCAACGCTACTGTCTATTACAACGGTAATTCTCACCCTTCCTTTTTTAATTAAAATTAACATGGGCAAAAAATGTCGAAAAAATTGCTGATGAACTCCTTCTTTCTTTTTTGTAATTAATGTGGGCTAAATTTTCAGTTTGTTTAAAACATTGATAACTTATGAGGTAACATCAATTTGGCCGTGACAACATCGCTCAATAACAAAAAGACGAGGTTTGCAAAGAAACCTGCAAGTTAAATGAAAATCAAAGTCAAAAAGGTATTTAGGCATTCCCTTCTGACTTAAGTGCACCCTGGTCGTTTCATAGGCTTCTAGCATCAAAGCATTTGCAACATTATTTTCAAAACTTCTCAGTGGCTGGTGGCATGAAATGTAAAAACTACTCAGTTACACATAAGGTACAAAGTCAAGTATGATGCTAAGTAGAAAATCTATGAGGAACAGTACCCTTTTGTATGGGATTTACTATGCTGGGTATCCCTCAAGTTTATCCGTGATAGCGTTCGTGCTTTACTAGGAGAGAGGTAAGCCTTAAGTGCTTTACAATAGAACTGGTTCCAGTGGGGCAAGTCGTGTTCTTCCAAAATGGGATGTTGTTTTGAACAATTTGACTATTGGACTCTAGTGTGCTAAAGGGGTTTCTGTGGATTCTCGTATAGCAGAAAGGTCCTAACAATTTTGTCCCATCTCCTTCTCGTTAGGAAGAAGGAGATGAGAAGAAAAAAAGAAGGAGGAGGAGGAAAAGAAGAACAATGCAAGTAAATTTGTACTTTTATGCAAATTTTGAGCTCGCCATAATACCTCTGAAATTTTACAACCTCATCACTCTGGCGAAGATTTTGGTAGAAATTTGGTCAAAAGGTGTTAAAATTCACACTGAAACAAGTTTGTCATGCAAGATAAATAAAATAAAGTTTATGTTGCAGAACGTTACCACAGATAAACTTGAGACGCCTAACGTAATTAACCCTTTTTGTATGGAGATACGTGTCTGACGTGACGTATTCAATCTTTCCCAATTGTGTATGTGAAGCGGAAGTTTTGTTAAAGAAGGAATGCCAAGTTGAAAGAATAGCAAAGGTCAATATTTCAAGTGCGTAAAAAGGGGTCAAAGATGTGCTCTCCATTTTGAGTTTAGGCACAAGGTCATCCTTTTCCTAACAGTCCTCTCCCTTTTGCCTTTTGAAATCTACAGATTCAAGGTTGGAGGAACAAAGCAAACGCTTCATTCACATTAAAACTGTACAACTCTACTTGCTTGCTTGCTCCCACCCAGTGTTATTAAAGGCGCAGGCGCACCTAAGGCGCAAAAGGTTCCTGGAGCCTAGGAGCAAGGCGCAAGGCGCAGGCGCGCGCCTTTTCGAAGTAAGGCGCAAAATTAATACAAATATAAATAAATAAATAATAGTGCATTAAAACAATAAAATTACGTTAAAAAAAATATAAATGACAATTAAGAAACTTTCAAACACTAGGAAAAAGTTTCAAATTCCATAACAGTATATTTAACAAGCTTTCAACATTAGAAACATTTTAAATCAACTGAAAAATAACAAATCACTAAGTGAACATAACACCACCATATGTCATGTGAAATTGCAAGAACAATATTAGAAGAAAAAATATAACAAGGCATAACATTTAAAGTTAATGTACATAAAAATTTGGAGTTTACAGGCGGGTGGACTGTCACAGTCAAGGGTGGGAAAATCATCAAATTAGAGAGAGAGAGAGAGAGAGAGAGAGAGCTAGACGGTGGACTATGGACTATGGACCGTGGAGTGAAGTAGCTTCAATTCGAACAGCCAAGGAGCAGCAGTAGATAAGATCAGCAGCGAGGTCGCGACGGTGACGGCGAACGGAGCAATAGACGGCCGGTGCGAGAGAGGCGATGGTGGCGGCCAGCGGCGAGAAGGGCGATGGTGGCCGGAGCAAGGGAAGAGATCAGGTGAGGGTTGAGAGTCGTGACTTTGTGATACTGATTTAGATTCAGGAGCTGGGATTTTGATTTAGGGATTTTGGACATAGAACCACACAGGCAGATGAAGATCCAACGGTTCACCTAAAACCACACAGGCAGATCCAATGGCCAGACTTCGTGCGCCTTACTGAGCGCCTCCACTGCCGCTCCGCGCCTTGCGCCTTGGCGCCTGGGCGCACGATGCGCGCGCCTTATTGAACGCGCTGCGCCTGGACCTAGGCGAGGCGCAATATGTGAGCCTGGGTGCGCCTTGCGCCTAGGCGCGCTTTTAATAACACTGCTCCCACCCATGGCTTTCTCCCACTACTGGAGCTCACGTATCTTCTTCTACTTCTTCTTTCTCATCTTTCCTTTCACATATCCTCTGACCTTCAACCTTTCCAGTATTGGAACTGCCAACAACAACAGCTTTAGCACCCAGCAGGACGCACGTATCACGGACCAAGGCATCCTACTCACCCGAGCCGACTACAGTTTCGGCCGAGCCACCTACGCTGAACCACTCCACCTCTGGGACAATGCCTCGGGAAGCCTTGCGGATTTCACCACCCATTTCTCCTTCATCGTTTATGCGAGCAATGCAAGCTTTTTCGCAGATGGCTTTGCCTTCTTCATGGCTCCTGTCGTTTCACGAATCCCAGTTGAGGCAGAAGGCAGCGGCCTTGCTCTTGCAAACCCGGCCGAAAATTCATCTGCCAATCACTTCTTTGCGGTGGAGTTTGATAATTTTCAGAACGAATGGGATGTCCCTCTTCCTCATGTAGGTATTGACATCAATTCCATGACTTCTGTTAGAACCATAAATTGGGACAATAATTTTACGCAAAGGGTGGTGAATGATGCTTGGGTTAGTTATAACTCTAGCTCTTAGTTGCAGGAAACTCCTAATATGGTGACGTTTCTCTCTCAGAAACTCGCTTTTGCGATCCCAAGTTAGGAGCTCCATGGGATCTCGTCCCAAGCTAAGATGGGAACTCGATCCCGCTAGTTGGATAGAGATACATGGAACAAGTGATAGAATACATGAAAATCAAGCTCTTTTCAACTCAATTCCTTGTTTCTCTCTTCCTTCAAGTCCCTTGTCTGTTGTTGCTAACTATGTAAACTATGCTAAACAAATGATAATACTCTTTATGCATTTATTTATTCAAGCCGCTCCCAACCTCAGATTCTTCTTGGTGCTTATGCTTCCCTGCCCCTGCCCCCGCTCCGGCACCCGCCCCCGCCCCCGCCCCCGCTTTGTGCAACTAAGCTCTAGCTCAAAACTTCTTACCGTTGTCTTCACTTCCTTTTCAAATGGTAGCACCCAACGAGGTTGCTTGAATCATACTGATCTTGACTTGAGGGACTACTTGCCAGAAATGGTAAGCTTTGGGTTTTCAAGTGGAACAGGGCAGTATTTCGAAGAAAACAACATTCTATCATGGGAGTTCAACTCTACTTCACATGTCCATGAAGTGTATAGCAGTGTGGGCAGAAAGAGAAGGGCGAATATCGGATTTATTGTGGGATTGAGTGTAGGCATACTCGTTTTGATCGGTGGTTTTGCGCTCGTAGGATGTTTATGGTCGAAAAAGAGGAAACACGGGGATGAAGAAGAAGAGTTAGTACTTGATATGGAAGACGAATTTGAGAAGGGCAGTGGACCGAAGAAGTTCTCCTACCGCGACCTGGCTCTTGCAACGAGTAATTTTGCGGATGCACAGAAGCTTAGAGAGGGCGGATTTGGTGGGGCTTACAAAGGGTATCTAAAGGCATCGGATTCACATGTCGCGATTAAGAAGGTTTCGCAGGAGTCCAGGCTGGGAATAAAGGAGTATGCATCGGAAGTGAGGAGCATCAGCCGATTGAGGCATAGGAATCTGGTCCAACTCATCGGCTAGTGCCACGAAAGAGGCAAACTTATGCTTGTTTACGAGCTCATGCCCAACGGTAGCTTAGACTCCCACCTTCTAAAAGATAAAAGCTTGTTGACATGGGCGATGAGGTACAAAATTGCTCGTGGCCTGGCTTCCGCGTTGCTCTATCTACACGAGGAATGGGAGCAATGTGTGGTGCATAGGGACATCAAACCGAGCAACGTCATGTTAGACTCAAATTTCAACGCGAAACTTGGAGATTTCGGGTTAGCAAGGCTAGTCGACCATGAAAAGGGATCGCAAATGACTGTTCTAGTCGGCACCATGGCCTATATGGCCCCTAAGTGTTTCATTACACACCAGGCAAGCAAGGAGTCGGATCTACAGCTTTGGAATTCTGGCGTTGGAAATAGCCTGTGGACGAAAACCTATCGATCACGAGGCTGACGAAAGTAGGACAAGAATCATCAACTGGGTTTGGGACCTTTACGGAATAGGAAGGATCCTCGAAGCGGCTGATACGAAACTTTCTGGAGATTTTAGTGAGCAAGAAATGGAAAGATTGATGATCATCAGGCTATGGTGTGCTCATCCGAATAACAATCTCCGTCCTTCAATTAAGCAAGCGATTCATGTCCTCGATTTCCAACCTGCATTGCCCACTTTCCCTGCAAAAATGCCCGAGGCAGCCATTTCTGCTACGCCACCAGAAAGTTCGTTTTCAACTTCCATACATTCAACCATTGGCACCACTGCTTCTGATGCAAGCTAAACCAAAACCTCAGCAATCAGTATTCAGTAGTAGCAATCCCATATCATCAGTCAAGCGCTAGCCATTTCCTTTTTCATTTTGTAATCACAATTCCATTGAATTTCTCATGTTCATTATGTGGTACAATTTTCCTTCTGTGCAGTAGAGATTGGAGAGACATATTTTTAACCGTATAGGAATGATCTTAGTTGCACAAAGCGGGGGCGGGGGCGAGTGTGGGGGCGGGAAAGCGTAAGCACCAAGAAGAATCTGAGGTTGGGAGCGGCTTGAATAAATACATGCGTAAAGAGTATTATCATTTGTTTAACATAGTTTACATAGATAGTAACAACAGACAAAGAGACTTTAAGGACTTGAAGGAAGAGAGAAACAAGGAATTGAATTGAAAAGAGCTTGATTTTCTTGTATTCTATCACTTGTTCCATGCATCTCTATCCAGCTAGCGGGATCGAGTTCCCATCTTAGCTTGGGACGAGATCCCATGGAGCTCCTAACTTGGGATCGCAAAAGCGAGTTTTCGAGAGAGAAACGCCACCATATTAGGAGTTTCCTGCAACTAAGGGAATGATAACCACATTTAAACCCACTTTGTGCTCTCCACTTGTGTGTGGCACTAAACTTCATCAAACTTTTGATGACAGTTGATTGACGTTTAGTGACGAATGTGGAGTGCGCATATCATCTCTTTAGCATAAATTGCATTGGCTTTCAATTTTATGTTCTTTTACCACGATGAAGTTCCAACAATTTGTTACAAGTTGGCCTCGCTATATATACCATTGAAGTGTCTGAGAAAATTCTCAGTAGCCTAGTCCAATTGTTTGAACCATCGTAGATCGATGGATGGAAAAACTGATTGGACAAAATCCCAGACACATTATGTACAACGTTTTAGATGGTCATAATAAAAATAAAACGCCTTAAAATCTAAGAAGAAAGAGGTATTCTACTATTTTGAGCAGTACTGGGTGGAACTTTCCCCATTTGTCTAGATTGTTGACAATTTAATAGTGATGACGAAGAGCCAGTTGCAAGTGGATATGTAGTGTTGAAATTTGGTGGGCAAGTTGGTAATCATGATCATGCTGGACGATAAGATTGTTATGTTCATATCTGTCTTAACCAAGTGCCTGGAACTCTTTGAAAGTTGGGAAATTATTGGCCTCAAAGGCAAAGCATCATACAACGAACCTTAGAATAAAGAAGAGCAGGCCTCAACAAAATTCAGCAACTTGGGCATATATTATATATCAATGACTCAAGTGGGCATGGGAAGACTTGTTTGGACTTTTGATAAAACAAAGATGGCGCCACCGGTGTCAAAAACTTAAAATGCACATGATTTTCTCATTTTATGTGAGGTATGGAATAGGGTTTGTGACGCGGCCGTGGGTTTCTGTTAGGATTTTATTCATTGAGAAATCGTAACACAAGACATTGGCATATTGAGAGAGGAGAAGACGCTCTCTCAGTTGTCACGTTTGGCCGTCTTTAGTGGCTTGACTTTGTACATTATACGATACCCTACTTATAATAACACGCTCTCTCAGTTGTCACATTTGGCCGTCTTTAGTGGCTTGACTTTGTACATTATACGATACCCTACTTATAATAACAACGGACAATTCAATGCCTCTAAAAATTGCAAGTTGATCGAACTTTCTAAGTTTCAACAGATTCAAGTAACACTACAAGGCAAAAGTACCCTTAATTCGAAGAGAAAGTTGGAAACTAAAGGGTCTGTTTGATAGAACTTTTTTTTTTTTGTTTTCAGTTTTTAAAGAGCAGCTTAATTTTTATTTTTTTTACAAAAACAAGTGGGTGTTTGATAACCCTTTTTTTTTTTTTTTTTTTTTTGTGTTTGGTAACCCTTTTATTTTGACTTTTTTTTTGTGGTGGTTTGCGGTGGCGGTGGTGGGGCGTAGCGGTGGTCGACGGTGGTGGTGGCCGGCGGTGGTCGCCGACAGGCAGCCGGCGGTTGTCGCGGCAGTGGCTGCCGGCGGCCGGAGGTGGTGGCTGCCGACGGTGGTGGCCGGAGGTGGCTGCCACCCGGTGGTGGTTGTCGGCAGCCGAAGGTGGCTGTCGGGCGGCGGTGGCTGCCGGAGGTGGCCGCCTGGTGGTGGTTGCCGGCGGCCGGAGGTGGCTGTCGGTGGCTGCCGGGCGGCGGTGGGCGGTGGCTGCCGGCAGTGGGTAAGTAGTGGTGGAGGTCTCAAAAAAAAAATTTAAGTGAAAACAAAAAGAACTTTTTCCTCTTTTTATTTTTACTCTACAATTTAAAAAGCCACTTTTTAAATTAAAAAAAAAGTGTTACTAAACACTCCTATTTTTTCCAATTTTGAAAACTGAAAAAAAAAAGAACAAAAAAAAACCGTGTCAAACGGCCCCTAAGATTCTCCCTATAACTTAGTATCATTTAAGAAAAGCCACGCCATTGGTTGGTGAACTTGTCAAATTGACCAATTAAGTCAATCCGGTAGCATTTGGCAAATTGAGCACCAACAAATTTCAAATTTCAAAATGAGCACCAAAAAGTTTCCAGAAAAGTTCCTATAATTAAGGGGAAATTTTTTGGAGATGGTACAACTTATAGTATGTCGACAATCAATGGTCGCTGAGTAGTACTGGTAACATTTGTTGAATGACGTTAAGAACACATTATTAAGAATTTGTTGCTAAAAGTACTAACAAAATATCACGTATCAAATTTAACGATCATTAATTACCGCTATAAGATAGAATATAGTCATTTTTCTATGATCTAGAATGCGGATAGATTTTTTTTTTCCTTCTAATTGTGGGTTCCAATTCCAGAGATATTCGTGGGCCTTACTAGCGAAAAAATGTCCTCAGATGCTACCACCATCTAACAACCTAATTTCTCGATCCATTTTTAATATCAAGGAAGTAGGGACGATATGTTGCGGATAAAACTCGTTGACGAATCATCGTGTGCCACATGTAAGTAAAAATCCTGGTACGTTACTGAGTTATTCCAAGATGAAATAATTTTAGTGGGTTGTGCAGGAAGTGCTAGACTACCCAGAAGTTTTGTGTCACTTGGCTAACCCCCACACACTCCTCTGTGGTGAAAGCAACACCTGCTTGTGAGGTTTCTTTTTCTTTTTTTTTTATATATATAAAGAAAATATGCCTTTTTGCTTTTTACATGTTATGTGATTTTTTAGAAGAAAAAATGTCTTTTTTGTTTTTTCTGATTGAGTTTTTTGAGGAGAGGAAAAAAGAGAGAAGAAAAAAGTTTGGACTTCTTTCGCTTCAAATCTTTTCTCATAAAGTTGAAAAGAAACGAAACCATCGTAAGTAATACTTTCATAATGCTCATATTATCCTTACAATAATGAAAACTAAAATTTCAACAACTTTTAGGTCCGAGGGTTTGAATAAGATAATTAACATTTCACTTCAAAACAAGAACTTTGCATGATGTCCTTAATGAATAATTTGTTTTCGCGTAAGAATCATGTTATTTTTAAAGATCATGCTTTTATGGTCTTTGTTAGAATATTGAATACGTGATTTAAGGATATACTAGTAATGTTGTGTCTTTTCTATTCTTTTCGGCTGCATTAATAAACATGAGAAATTAATGATTATTTCTTTTTTATCTTAAACTCACAAACAAACGTGATGAAAACTGTCTCCCCTTCTCTTCCTTTCTTTTTAATTTTTTTTCTAACTCTAAAAAGTCACAGATGAGCTATAAGCCCCTCTAGCATTAGATTACGACTTTACATCACGCGGGATCGAGATCAAAAATCCGCTTCCTATTCCGACATCCACATCCTCTTCGTCATATTCGCCCTAGCGTGGTTATTCTAACCTTAGCTCACTTAGCCCACTCGGCTCGCCATATAAACTAGGGGACAGTAGGTACGAAATCGTATTGTCACTCCTCCTGTAAACACATGTACAAACTTGTTGTTGTGCTGATCTTTTCATACCTGACTGGAATTAAGCATTAGGAATGTGCACCCTAGATCCACTTCGAGCGTGCAAATACAATTCCAAAGATCTGGTTCATCCTCCGCAACATATACTATCAATTTAATAAAATTGTACCAGAACAAAAATGGCTTATGAAAATTTAATTTTTTTGATATACTACATGGATATAAATGTTATTCTTGTTAAGTTTCTACTTGCTTAATTGCAAGTATCAAACTTTCAGTTCAATTGTCTTATTAATGTTTCCCATTCGAAATATTTATTACTTGAGAACTAGATTCCAAAGAGACTACTAGAAAATTGATCGGGAACCACAACATGGAATAGTGGCCTAAATGATTGACCGGAAGTCATAAGAACTTGAATAATAATGTATAAGATAGAAAAAGAGCAACTGTTGGGTGAGGTTCTGGCTAGAGGACTCTCCGACACCTGAGTCAGAGGGCACATTTATTGAATAGGACTCTAAAAAAGCTAGAATGACTGTGGTGTTTATGTGTGTGTAGTTGTCTAAAAAAGCTAGAATGACAGTGGTGTTTATGTGTGTCTAATTGTCTACATACCTGAGAGGATCCCTTTTATATAGGCATAAGCATTAGAATGCTAGTATACTTGAGAGTGGCAACTAGCCTTAGGGCTTTATCCTTGGGGATCAATTAGAGTTGTTTTGAAACACTAATTGCCGAATAAATTAAGGGATTATCAATAGCAAAGTTGACCAGGTTTGACCTAGAATGATACTAGGTCTCGAACAATTCTTAGTAAACGATAGTTACCTATATCATAAGCCCCCCACTTTCGAAGTCAAAATGTTTCGCTGAGAAAGTGTATTATGAATATCTTGAGACATATATCGACTATTTTTTGGCAATTATTTTGGACTTCCGACCAAGACCAGCTGTCTGAGAAGTGGGCTCGTCAAGGCCCGTTCAGGCTTGCTGTTAGAATGGCCTAGTCGGACTTGCTGTCTGGGAAGAGGGCTCAAACTTGCTACACAGATGGCTTGCTCAGGTGCGAGCTGAAAAGCTAGGGAGGCCCACTTGTGATGAACTCTTTATTAAAAGTAGAAGGGAGCTTCACCTATGCTGGGGTAGGAAATTAAACCGTTGATATCACGGATGTAGAAGTTATAAGAAGACCACTAAAATACTAGGCCATTTATTCGAGCAGATAGAGTTTATAAAGGTTGTTTAAAACTTCACAACACCATAACTTTTTGCTCAGACGCTCGTTTAAGCCTTTTTTCTCTTTTGGTATTTTTGTGAGATCTATCCATTAAAAACTCTTTTTTCTTCGGAAGAACTTAGCTGCAAGCTTTTCTCAGGAAAACTCTTTTGAGCTTCGCACTAGAGCTCTTCTTGGGCAAACTCTTTGGAGCTCGATATGCGTGACAACTTTACTCGGCAAAGTTTTGATCGGACAGTCTGTCAGGCCAAAGTTCTGCTCGGACTTATGCTATTAAGAGTAAGTTTAGGACTTTTCTTGCCTACGATTTGGGCTCTTGGGAGCTAAGGCCTAGAATTTTGCCCTATTTTAACGAAGGCTTGCTCGGACGGTCTACTCAGATGCTTTATTTTGGGAACTTTGTCTAGGCAAATTTTTGCTTGGACGTTCTGCTCAAAAGCTCTATCTGCACAGAGTTCTGCTCTGATGGTCTATTTAGGAGCTCTATGCTAGCAAAGTTTTGCTAGGACGCTTCCCTCGGACGGTCTGTCCAGAAAAGTTTATGCTCTTCGCTCTTGTGAATTAAGTCTTAAGATCTGCCCAAGTAGTCTATCCGAGAGCCTCGCTCGCGAGGCACTGTGATTGGATAGGCTTAGACCTGGCAAACGGGTATACTCGTCGGGTACGGGTAAAATCCGATCGGATATGGATAAAATCGGGTCGGATATATTTTACCCGATTTTTCCCGGGTAAGAATTATGAGAACCCGTACCCTACCCTTGCGGGTAGGGTATTACCCGTGGATAAATCATTAATTTCTCATTAATTATTATTTTTTGAATAAACAGATTTTAATCACATACTAATTAGACATTTTAACCTCCAACAATTTTTGATCTGAACATCTTCTTATCGGAAGAAAAAAACAATCAGAACAATTAGATCTGAACATCTTTCCCTCGAAAAAATAAAAAACTTCCTGAACAATCTGAAAAAAAAAACACACACATCTGCACATCAAGAACACACGACACCATCAAAGATCTACACAACATGTCAACAACCATCAAGATCTACCCAACCACAAGGCGCGGAGTGATGTCGGCGACGGTGGCGACCGATCGGTCGTGACTGGGCCACAGCGATGATCGATTGTTGGTGACGGGGCCACGATGGTGATCGATCGTTGGTGATTGGGCCACGGTGGTGGCCTATCAGTGGCGACGGGGCCAGGCGATGACCGAACTGTGGCGACAAGGTGACGGAGTCATATTGACTAACCGATGGCGGCGGAGATGCGGTGAATCGAGACTGACTGACCGATGTGGTGTCGTGGGTGGAGTAGGGTGGTCATGTCTTTGGCAGATCTCTGTGTGTGTGTGTGTGTGTGAGAGAGAGAGAGAGAGAGAGAGAGAGAGAGAGAGAGAGAGAGAGACTTAAGTGAAGGGATGTGTGAGGAAGACTTGAGAGGAGGGGCGGGCAGAAATCAGTGAAGATGAGAGAATCTGAGAAGTGAGAATAAGATGTTAAAACAATAAAACCCTAAAAGTCTTATATATAGGAATAAAAACGGGTAAACCCGGGTACCCGGTAACTGACCCGAATTTACCCGGATTTTACGGGTCGGTTCGGGTACGGGTCTAATTTCAGCGGGTCTCCTAATTATGTACCCGTACCCGCGTTTTTTGCACGGGTACAGGTAGACCCACGGGTCCGGATCAGTTTTTGCCAGGTCTAGATAGGCTACTCAGATTTAAACTCTTGGAAGCTTAAACAATGAAATTTCACCTTAAGTAGTCAGTCCAAGAGAAGCACTGTGCTCAGACATGCTACTCGTGTCACAACCCGAACCCATAGTTGGGCCAGGTCTGTGACCGCAGACCCACTGAACTCCAACCAAGGGCTCTGCCAAGCCTTACTTGTTAAAACCAATATGAGCCGCAACGGAAATTAAATCTATTATAAACTTTAAATATATTTTCATATTCTTATTTCTATACAACACTTACGCTAGGACTCTTCATAACTCCAAAAGGTCCGCAACTAAAGCTAAACCAATAATCTATAAGGAAACTGCTTTTCGAATTTCATTGCAATCCTTATTAAATTAACACCATTCACAATCAACTAACGTAGTCCCCAAAAGTCCACAACATCTTTCCTTCAAATCCCAACCCCTCGCTCGTCACCAACAGCTTACTTTCAAACTTGAAATGACAATTAAGGAGTGAGCTTTCACGTATTCAGTAAGTAACCAGTGACCCAACTAGGTGAACCGTAACATGTCAAAAATAATTCAGCTAACTAAAATAGCAACTTTATCTAGAAATAATATTTAAAAGCAGTGAATGAAAACTTATATGATATAGCGTGATAAAGTCAAAGCGAAATAACTCTGAGGCATAAAAGTCACTTAGCACGAAAATATCATCACAGAACAGTTCCATCCCAACACTAGCTCCAGCAGTAAACTGCGGTCAACATACAAGCCTCTCTAACTGCGGCCTAGCCCACTAATCCTTCCAATCCTCCCCCCACCCCCACCCCCACCAACCATGTTTTCACAAAATGCATTTTTATCACTCCAACAGCTATAGAACGACTATTTTTGGAGGTATATTCGTCCACCCCTACTCAAACAACTCTTTTATATACTCTTACATGTTTATACCATTTTTAACAACTTTAAACGACTAATTTTAGGGGTATTTTGGTCTCTTGAAAAATCTATAAACAGACTCATTCTCACCATATTCTTCACACCTTAATTACATTTCACAACTATCTCTTATCTACAAGCTTTGTTGTGCATTCTTATTTGTTGCTAACTCTCTTAAATTTTCAATTTCAGGCTCCCTCTCATGATTATAGTCACTAATTTTAGATAAGAAATACTATTTATTAGTTTTATTCTGTTACTTTTAATAAGTCTTACTAGTTTTGTGTTTTTTATATATATTTTAAAAAATATGACTATTTCAAGACCATCAAAATTACGTAGCCAAAAACGTTCACCATTATTAGCACCAAACTTCAAGAGTAATCACTAGTGGGTATAGACACCCAAAATTTCTTGGCTTGTAACCAGAATATTAGTGATTTTCTATATCCTCCTTCACAGGATCAAAAACGCTTTAGTTAAACACGTAGCTTGTTTGGCAACACTAATGCTAACTTCACTTCACTAGTGGTGGTGGAGAGGATGGCACAAACAATCCTACCTTAAGTTTGCTAAAAGTCAGAAAGACAGATAGGAAACTGGAAGCTAAGCTCCCGTTTGACAGGCCTTTTTTTTTTTTTTTTCCAGTTTTGGAAACTGAAAAAAATAAATGCGTTTGGTAACCAGTTTTTATTTTTTTCTTCACTTTAAAAAATTAATTTTTAAATTCAGACTGTTTTTGAAAACTCCAAAAATGAGTTTTGATTTTTTGTTTTTAGACCACCACCACCCTTCCACCGCCGGCAGCCATCTCCCATTGCCCACTGCCGGCCGACTGCCAGCAGCAGCCATCACCACCGTCGGCCACCGCCACGCCCCACCACCGCCACCGCAAACCACCACAAAAAAAAACTCAAAATAAAAATTAGGTTATTAAACACCCACTTGTTTTTGTAAAAAAAAAAAAAAAATAAACTGGTTTTGATTTTTTTTTTTTTGAAAACTGAAAGTGTTGTCAAATAGAGCCTAAGTGTTGAAATTATTTTTTAAAAATTATGGTTGATGGCATATCCAAAGCTCAGTGTAAGTATTGTGAAAATATTTCTCGCATGGTAGTGATAACTCACATCTTAATAGGCATTTCTTGCAATCTGCATGTAAACAAGGCCACATTGATATTAGTCAAACACAATTATATTGTGACAGTAAGTTTTCTATTTTATAAATAACAATAGCAAAGATAAGGTCTTGCTTGATTTGTTGTGCACAAAGAAGAACCTTTTAAATTCACTGATAGTAAAAAGTATAGTAAACATAATGATTTATGCGCAACCTATGTTCATAGTAATACTACTAGGTCTGATAAAATGAAACGACATATTGACACTAGACACTGATTAATTAATTGTTTTGAAAATTTTTTATGGTGAATTTACTCCTACATTTGATATTGGGATATTTTCTAATATACCTAATTATTCTTGTGTAATGGCACATTGAATTGATGCTGACTGGGTTATAGACAAGAGAACTATTATTTTCAAAATGTTTCCTTATCCAGATGATGCATCTGCCATTGCTGAAACTATATGTAGAGCATGCTCTACTTTTAAAATAGATAACAAGAAAATGAGTATTAACGTTGACACTACATTTAGTAGTTGTTGTTATTGAATTGTTAGATAGTAACCTCAATCCTATACTAGGTAGAAATTATTTTCTTAGTCAATGTGTTTGCCGTAAAATTATTTAAAGGATATATCCTTGAGTTTAGGGGTCAATTACAGCCGTGGATAGAGCCTTTGCGTGAATATTACTTATGTCCACTAACCAAATGGAATGGGCACGGAGTTAAAAACTTGTGTATTGACATACCTCTCTCTCTCTCTCTCTCTCTCTCTCTCTTCCATCAACCTCAACTACCACCGTTCACCACAGCCACCATTGCAACCCACCACCATGGCCCCACCCACCAATACAATTGTAACACCCTAAAATTTTTTGTTTAATCAAAAATTTTTATTTTAACCTTAATCTGATTTATTTGGGATCTTTTTGTAATATTATAAAGTTGCTACTGAATTTAAGGGAAAAGTTGTGGGGGTAACCCTTCAATCAGGGCAACCATATTTAAAGGGGATTATGTGTGGTGGCCGTCTTAAGCATTTCTTACATAACACCTAGAGAAAGAAAGAAATAAGGAAGGTAGGGCAAGATTTTCAAGGTATGATCTCTATTCTTTTCTCTCCAATTTCAGCCATTAATTGGATGTATAAAGTGTGGTTTCGGGTGTGTTTTAAAGGGGTGTTGATATGTTGAGTGCTAGGTTTTATGTGTCTATTGTATATGTGTTTCAGGGTGAGATGTGGGTGTATTTGAGAAGAAGGGTGATGTAAAGTAGCATAAAAGTAGGTTAGGGTTTTGTCAATACCTATTTCATTACTAATTCTTTTGATGTGTTCTCTCAGTTTTTGAAAATTTGTTATATCTACTTCGACTTTTCAGTTTTAGATTTTCTTAGAATCTCACGTTTGCATATAAAAAAATGACCTTAAAATAAATGCCCTGTAAAAGTCAAGATTTTTTTTAGTTTCTGGCAGCCATTTTGAATTGCCATAGAATCTTCATTACTTACTGGATCTCAAAATTTTTTAGTTTAATTCAACTTTATAGTTTTAAGTTTTCTGAAATTCGTTATTTTTTGCTTCAAAATAACCACTGAACAAAACTAGTCTGCCATAAATGTGCTATTTTTATCAGCCATTTCGATTTGTTATAGAAAATTCATTGCTCATTGATTTTTATTTTGGTAATTCTTATATTTCTTGGTACCTCAAAAAGTTTACTCTGGCTTTGTAGTTTTGAGTTTTCAGATATTCATTATAATTCTGTTTCAAAACAGTCGCTGCATAAAATTAGTCTCTGCAGAGGTTTTTTTTTTGGTAGACACTTCGATTTGATATAGAATATTTATTATTCATTGTTTTTTAGTGATTGGAAGCAGTAAATGACTCATTGGCTCAACAAATTGACGGTGCACTAGGTGCATTGAGGTAGGCAGGCAGATATTATTAACTGCTTTAAGTCAGTAAGGCAAGGAAGTCAGGTTTCAGTCTACTTCAACTTTGTAACTTTGAGTTTTCTAAGATTCTCGATGTCTCTCTTCCAAAATGGTCCTTGTACAAAACTACTTTGCATAGAGATATGCTTGTTTCTAAAATTGCAGACTAGTCTAATTCGATTTGCTCAAAATGAATCGTTTCTCCTTTGTTTTAAATGAACTTTTACAATCAAAAAACCTTGGAGAATCCTCTATAATTTTCAATTTTTGTGTTTATCAGAATACTTTCGTATCTTGGTCAAAATCGTCTTTAGACAATCTTGGTCAGGGCTTGGACTGCATATTACCTCCCTTCGCCTTCCTAAAGAATATCCATTGTAAATCAGTTTTCGATGATTCGCAATAATATGAAAACCTTGATAAGTCTTCTTTGACTCCAATGTTTTGAGTTTGATTGGGTATTATTTAGCATAAGGTTCACTTGTGGGTTAGTTAGATTGGGTGAGTAAAGAAAAGCTCGGCAACTATCGATGAAATGCCCGAGATAGACGTGGTTAGTTGGACACAATCTTGGAAGGAAATTTAGTGAGCATGCATGTTTGAGCTTCAAGAATTAATACATTTGCGATTTATCATTTAGGTTCCGATAGATGAGGGCTAGAACCGGTATTTGAGCAAGTACAAAAATCAATTAGTAAATCAAGAAAGTACTCTGCCATGTCCCTCTGTATACCCTACTTTTCATTATAATTACATGTATACATGGGATTTTTACCAAGTCAAATATTAAAAGTCTTTTGATATGCTATTGCCTTCGTGTTAGTTGTTTTGAATTTGGTTTACGTTGAATGAGACGGAGATTTTCGCTTAGTTGTTGTGCCCAATATCCAATGGAAAAAAGTTGGATTTTCAATCTTAGTCAACTGGGCTTGTATTTTAACGTAATATGCATTACTCTTGAAAGTGGTCATCCTTGCTTCAGTGAAATATTTATCCCGGGTGAAGGACGGATTTTGGGCCCTAGTTAGTGGGGCTTGTACGCTAACCGCAGCATACCAAAGTGTGTTTTTGTGTGTGTACATGGCATGTTTTACGAACCCCAAATCTATTTCAGGGATATGGTATGTGTGCTTGCTAGGCTCTAGCTTATCCCTCTATTTTTCAGGTGACAATGTAGAGGAAGCCAACCCCTACGAGGGACATGAGGGAAATGTGCCGGACAAAAACCAGTAGAGTAACAGAGTTTTTATTAGACCCAATAATTTTATTTTGTGGTTGCTAGGATTAATGAAATTATGTAAGGGGCATAGGTCTTCCCAAATTTCACTATTATTGTTAGTCGGATGTAATTGTCATTTTTATTAGTAATAATTGAGGAAGCTTCAAGTGCACTTTTAGTAGCCAATTAATTGTTTTAGAATATAGTGAGTTACAAGTGAAGTGTTATGACGGGGGATGAGATCAGACATGATTAAGAGTAGCAATCTGGTGAACACCAAATTTCTAATTTGGGTGTCAAAGCATAGGACTCTTAGCGTCCATTGCGCGTTTGGTGAGACTTCATCATTTAGCAATGATCTAATGGCATTAATAAAGACTAGCAATGTTGAGATATTCATGTGTTATGGAGCTTGTGATTTAATAGTATTTGATATTTGGGATAATTTTCGTTGGTGGACTAAACTGATCAAATTGAGGTGTTATGATGGAGGATGAGATCGGGCAAAAATTAAGAGAAGCTATATAGCGAACATCAAATTTTGAGGGCAAAATTTTATTAAAGAGGAAATAATGTAACACCTCAAATTTTATTTTTGTCAGGCTACTCATATTGTGAATTTGATCTAATTAGTTTTGGGGTCCTTTTATAAAAGGGTTTTTTTTTCAAAAAACTCCTTTTGGGGTAAATATATATAATGTGCCTTATGGAGATCAACCGTCCCATGTATTTTCTTCTCCATCTTATGTAAAATCTCAGGAGAAGTTGGCTAGGTCGAAAATTTCTGAATTCCCGTATTGAGCATACACTCAAACTTTGACCAGCCATAATTTACTCATAAGATACCCAATTTAGGTAATTCAAAAGCATAAATCGCTTATTTGTTCAAGAGCTACAACTTTATAGAAGAAGTAAAATCTATTTGAGATTATCTTCAGGTCCAAAATAACATTTTTTTTTCAAAAATCGGACAGATTTCCTTTATAGGTTTTCTACTAGCCCTAACTTGCTCATTCAATATCCAATTTAGGCGATTCAAAAAGCCTAAAGAGCGTATATTTTTGAGATCTACAAAATTGTAAGAGGAGTCAAGATTGTTTGAGATTGTGATCAGACCCAAAATATCAATGTTTTATTAAGCAAGATTGTTATTCTTGATTTTTTTATGTCAAATCGAGTATCATAACTAAATATTGGACGATTGGCACAAAGATTCGATCAAAGGCGATTGAGATCAGATTCAGAAAGAATATCTGGATTTGGTCAGCGATTCGTGTAAGTGACCTTTGATTGTTCTGGTTTTTTTGTAGATATAGCTTATTTGTTTATTTCTCCTTGATTGAAAACTGTTTCCAAGAAATGATTTGTTTGAGTGACGTTTATCCATTTTTCTAGGAGAAAGAATTGTTTACCAATGTGCTTTTAGTGATACTTATTGTTTGTTTATAAACCGGACCGACATGTAAATGATATATATTCGAGAGATTATGTCCAAATTGCCTAGTGCAAAGTGTGCGGTTGTCTGATTGAGATTGCTTTTGGTATTGAGTTGTTTCAAAAAATATTAAAAGGTAAAGGGTTGGTTTGACCATTCGTGGTTCAAGGTTTGGTTTATGATGAACGAAAGGGTGGTTTTTGCTTGCTTGGTTATTATGCCCCATATCGAACGAGAGAAAGTTAGATTTCGGACCCTGATCAACGGAACTTGTACGTTGACATAATGCGCATTTTTCTTGATAGTGGTCGTCCCTGCTTCCATCAAATATTAATCCTGGGTGTAAGAGGATAACTTTTTGTCAACCGTCCATCAATTTATTTATTTTTTTAAGATAAAGAAAAGTTTCTTCCTTTGTTGTCATTAATTTATTTAGACCCAAATTAGCAAAGCAACCCAAAAGGGATCATGAAGGAGTTTGGACCGGAGGTATCACAACTTAAAAAGTGATTTGAGCGCTTTTGGATGATTGGGAATGCTTTGCAAAAGAATCGACCAAATTAAAGAAAGGACAACCTTGAAGCAAAGCAGTCTCGAAGTGGCATCAGCTTTAGGTTGAATGATGGATAGAAGGAATCGAATCTTATAAATATCCTCCACATACGATTTTAAAAGGACGATAACAAGCACCCTATCAACAAACATTAATCAATTCAGAAAAAAACTCAGTCCAATTTTCAAAAAAAAAATAAAAAAATCAATGAAGTTGTTCTATCATATTACTGTTATTCCATTTACCTTCTTTTAAGATCATCTAATCACGTGTAACACCCTGTCACCTACAGCAATTGCCTGATTACCCTCTGTATAACTATTTACTTCCATTTGGTGACTCTTTTGGTGTAGTAAAATCAATTTCGCTGTTTGAACACTGGCATTCACTTCATCCTTAAGATGGTTGTTTGTACGACAAGTACTAACAAGATCGTACTACAAGTAGTAACAAGCATGCCGCTACTTCTCAATTTGAGCCGATACTTGAAGACGTAGATACAAATGATGAATTTCAACTTGAAGGACCACCTACCAATAAATGTAGTTGAAGAGCAATCGGCTGCACTAGAGAATTTCTGTGTTAACCAAAAGTTGTTCCGGTAGATAATAATGAAGTTACAGAGGGCATAACAACTCCTCCCCATGGTATAGTGAGCATGTCCCCTATGATAGAGAGCATATCAACTCCTCCACATGCATAATGTGTGTATTTGTTGCTAAAAGTGATCAATTAGCAAGAAGAGAAGAGAAGAGAAGGCTTACATGATTAAAAGCTCGTGTTGAACATGTCATATAACATTTTCGTCAACCTAAGGCGTCCTATTCTATCATGCCTGATTTCTCATTTTTGTCCTTTTGAGATTCTTACCCGGCCTCCATATTTGCACGACCATTGCTCAGAGCGTGTAAGGCATCTGTTCTATCATTCCTGATTCCTCATTTTTGTCCTTTTGAGAATCCTACCCTCAGTATTTTCATGGCCACTGCTAAGAGACTATACGTTGCTGCGCACCAAATTACAAATTGACTTGTAACTTCTTGGCCATGTTCATCTTAAAAGCAAGTGTTCATCATGTTTTCTTTTCCTCTTTCTTTAGAGTCTGGTACAAGTGGCCAAAATCCTACTTCGAGAACCTTTAGTCACAGAACTGAAAGAATAGAATATGGTCCAGAATGATAGCTGTCTTTTATGCTCTAATCAACAGGAGACGGAGGATCACTTGTTTATACAATGCCTTTATGCTCAAGATGGAGTTATGGCGATTAATTCTTGAAAATTTGAACTTTGTGATACCTTTTATGCTCTTGGAATCTATTCTTACAATATGCAGTTCAAAATTTCAGAGGTCAAAGTTTCAGACCCTAGCTATGTAAGCTCTCTGTTGCTGTTGCGATTTATGGTCTATGGATGGAAAGGAATACCAAGAATTCTGAACAGATGCAAGCAGCTCCTCAGGGATGTTATTATGCCATTCAACATTGAATGGGATTTCGTCTGAGCAGCTGGAATACAGTGCCACCAACAGCTAGAAAGAAGGAGCTATGTACAACTTGGGGAATCAACAACATGGTGTTTAATTTTTAGACATAATTTCTCTTACACTAGGTTGTTTGAAACATGTACAACTGTATATAGTTTGGATTTTAGATTAGTGATGGAATGCTGAATGTTTACGTATCTTGAACATTAATTGAATACAAAGGACTTTTGAACAAAAAAAAATTCCAACCCAACCCTTTTATAAGGTGAACACGGTTCAATTTGGTTCGGTTTAGGGGTCAATACGCAACCCGAAAATTTACTCTTGGATTTGAAAATTTTTGAACTGAACCTAACTAAGACCATCAGTTTAGTTGGTTTAAACGTTTCGGATAGGTCATTCTTGATAGTTGTGCGCTCAGTTAATAAATTTATCCCTTTACGCACCTACAATCGATGAAATATTATTAAAAATTGAAGCTATATATTATCTAAATTGCATGCTTAGTTAATAAATTTATCCCTTTACACACATACTATCGATGATATATTATTAAAAATTGAAGCCATATATTATCTAAACTGCACGTAATCTTGTTATACTCAATATTTAAGTACTCGTGTTAACATAAGATATGAGCATTATATTACTTGAAAACTCAATTATGCTTTTGTCATTGGTATATAAGAAAGAATGAGTCATCAGACATAATCGTAACATAATTAGTTAGTGAGTGAAGATCAGGCTAGGAATTCTTGACTTTAGGAAGACGATGCCCTGTCTTCTTTGTTATGATAGCTGGAGAGATATTAAGTACTAGTCTTTCGTGCTATAAGTGTTCTCTATATTTTCTTTTAATCTTCAAGATTTTGTTTATTTAACCTTGTTTAGTATCATGTACATAAAAATTATCAATACATCCACTAAAAGAAAATTAAAATATCATAAATCGGTTATGTTCGGTTTGTGATCAATTGCAAAAATGTGATTTAGTTATCGAATCAAACCAAGGTCGATTAGAAATGTAAAACTGAATCTTTAAGATTTTTGAATAGTTCAATTTGATCGGTTTGGTGTTTATCCTTATCTGTTTAAAATCACTCATCAATAAAGCAATACCTTTACAAGAAAATGGAGGAAACTAATTCAAGAGAGATCTCCTTTTTTTCGCACTAAAAAGGCTTGACCGTAAGGCTTTAATTCAACCGGCATGGAGTATTGCGGTCTCGGGAACCTACAAGGCCGCCGCATACACCTGAGCCCCTGATTCCCCGCACATATGTCGAGGCCAAAGCGCAACAAGACTCGCGTGTAGAACACATGTAGGACGAGAACGTAAGTTTATCACTAACAAGTGCGGAGAGAAGGATTCAAACCCAAATAAAAATTCTAAATTGAGATTCTGAAGACCGCCGAACGAAACTTTGTTAGCAAATTCAAGGGAGATAGTAAGTTTACCTGAGTAACATAAAAACAAAGGACATTCATTGTAGTCACACACCATGCCCAAATTAATTTGCTCAAATGTGAAGCACACACTCCAAACTCCTTATCTCCTCCAGAATTAGAGGCCATCCTTCTCCGCCATCACTAGATTTCAATCCCTTCCCCCACCGTCGATCACCCCACCTCTCAAAATCGCCACCGTCCCTTCTCATCAAAACCCACCAGAAACAATTAGAAAATCCCCAACACTATCGCACACCCTTTTTCCTCTTCCCCCCTCCCACTGATCGCCGGTAAAAATGGCCGCCCTTCAGCAAACCCTAATCACATTCCAATCCAGATCGCCGCCGTCTCCGCCCATCACCTCCGGTAAGCCCCTCCAGTCCACGTTCACCACCGGCGGCCTCACATCCCTAAAACTCCCGAAACTAGCCGCCAAGCTCGCCACCAAGCCGCGCCCCCACGGCGGCGCTTCTGGAGCCAGGATGGCGGACTCGGCGGCGGGCAGCTACGCCACGGCCCTGGCCGACGTCGCCAAGTCCAACGGAACCCTGGAGTCCACCGCCGCCGACATGGAGAAGATCGACACGCTGTTCGCCGACCCTGAGGTGTTCGACTTCTTCACCAGCCCCATCATCAGCCTGGAGAAGAAACGCCAGGTGATCGACGAAATCACCGCCTCGTCGAAGATCCAGCCCCACATTGCCAACTTCTTGAACATACTCATCGACATGAAGCGGATTGACCTGATGAAGGACATAGTCAAGGAATTCGAGCTGGTGTACAACAGCCTGACCGACACGGAGCTGGCCGTTGTCACCTCGGTGGTACAGCTGGAGTCGCAGCACCTGGCCCAGATCGCCAAGGGGGTGCAGCGGCTTACTGGGTCGAAGAATGTGAGGATCAAGACGGTGATTGACCCCTCGTTGGTCGCTGGTTTCACGATCAGGTACGGCAACTCGGGGTCGAAGCTGATTGACATGAGCGTGAAGAAGCAGCTTGAAGAGATCGCCGCTCAGCTCGACATAGGGGATGTTCAGCTTGCTGTATGACCTTTTTGTGGGTTGGATGTGATTAATTCATTTGCATTTGTCGCTAATCGACATATATAATACTTTTGTATTGTACTTTGTATAAGTTTTTAATTCAGTTATCACGGAGAGGAAAAGTCGAGAAAATTGAAGAAGGCTGGGGCAATAGGTTTTTGTACATCTTCTTTGCACTTTTGAGCCACTTTTTCATCCATCGGATAATCGGTTTCGTCGCTGCAAGCCCTAAAGCTGAAATGACCATTTTCCGACCTCATTGTCGATCGATTTCCAAGTATTATTCAATATTTTCCTTGGTTGTCGAAGTAAAAAATTATCTTTTGTCGCTAGAAGGTAAACGGCACTTATGTCCACTTTTAAGTGTTAGATTAGTTATATGTAAGTTGGTAGTACCAACCTTGCGTCTCTAAATATGGTTACGATCTTGTAATCGCATGGCGTATTTTGTTTCATTCCTCGTTTTTGAAATGAATGCTTGGTCTAGTTCACTAATACATGTAATTGCGTTGGAGCTTCTCTCGGGGCTTCCATGAGAGTTCTTGCAGTTGGGAGATGCAACAATTTGTCTTGATGAGAATTTATGGACCAGAAATGGATGCTCTTCAGACTTCAGTCGACAAAAATGGGGAGTAAAAGCCGGAAGTTGGCCGATGATAACAGATGTAAGTTCGAAAAGTGATTGATGCATTGATACGCGGTTCTTGAGGTATGGGGATGGACACCATCGATCGCAACTGCAACTCGGGCAAGCACATGAACCCGACCTTGGATGAAGGGAGTCACTCAATATGAAACTAGCTGAAAATAAGTTTCACGTAACCTTTTTGACAACGCTGTTGAAGTCTTTTAAGATCTCCGAGTTGTACATTTAGAGGATTCGGCGGAGCTAGGTGATGATTGTTTGAAGCTAACCATTTTTTATTCCCGTTTAAATGCTCGCTCAAAGGCTGATATCTGGCCAACAGCCTTAGAGCAGGGATCAAGAGCCGACAACAGGGTGGTTGACGAGAACACCAGAAGTTTTTTTAGTTTTGAATACATAAAGGGGCTAATAGCCCAAAAGGAAACTTAACAGATTACCCAAAGTATTCTCAAGAAAGGTCTGCATGCCTTGGCTGCTCAGTTGCATCAGTTGCATTTATAGGTCCATCCGGATTTGCCAAGCTATCGGCCCCCTTGTTAGACTCCATCACATCCCCTTCTTCAGAATCTTCCATCCCTGTGATATAACTTAAATATAAACTTCCAATAATTAGGGACACCTGACATTCCCAATCAAATTGGACCAATCTACGAGATTGATAATTAGGATTCTAAAAGAGTCCTCAGATATCGTGACGTGATTCTCGAGAATCCTAACGCGATCTTAACACGTCTGGCCCACGGCCTAGTTCTACTACGGGTCTTCTACCTACAATTATATTAAGGGGCTACCCCCAGATACGCAACCAACTACACACAGAGACACAGTCTTTCTTGCCTTTTTAGAGTCACTTTCATGTAGCTGTGCTCTGACTTAAGTATCAAAGATTTTTCTGTCTGGAACTCCACCCGGCAGTCACTCGTTTTCTGTCTTGCAGGTCATCGTTTTTTGTTAGGGTTCTGGAGCATATTTTTAGTATCAACAGATTGGCGCCATCCGTGGGATCCGCCAGCCTAGCCAATTGACCCCAAGATACCTCAATAGTTACATCGCAAGCCACCAGTGGCTACGTGTAAAAACCACCGACAAAACCATCACCGTCACGTATCTCATATTCAATTTTTTGTCGAAGTCACAAAAGAGAAAAAAAAACGGAGTGAGCTGCTGCCGGCATCCCTATGGCAGAACCACCGGTGGCACCACCGTAACCAACAGTGCCTATACGGCAGCCCTACGCCCGCAAAACCATCACCACCGGGGTCACAGGCACCATCGCCGCCTCACTCGCGATTTGCCCAATCACCATGTCGGTGGTGGCCGACAACCCCCACGGAGCTGTCGGAGCAGCAACAACAGTGAGAGAGAGAGAGAGAGAGAGAGAGAGAGAGAGGAAAAGGCAACAACGCCGACGCGACACAGGGTCAAAACCCTAGCTGATCGCAGCCGCATCTTGCCCAAGATCCATAGTCAACCACAGACCACCAACAGCCACCATAGTCACCAAGGGCCATCTATTATTGTCACCGCCGCCAAGAACAGTCACCACGACCCTCTGGCTATTTTTACCTTCTCTGGTGTCGCCACAAAAAACGGAGATAGGAGGACGGCCGCCAGATCTACTCCAGATCCCACCAGCAGCAGACCACCAACAGTTGCCATAGCCACTACGGGACCATCCAAATCGCATGCCGCACTGAAGACAACCACCGTGACCACTTTGTCTTCTCCGGCATCATAAACGAAAAAGGAAAAAAATACAGAGATAAGCGCGCCGTCACCGTTAGCCATTACCGATGGCCACCGTGGGAGAAGCTTTGCACAACCACTAGACCCATGCGGTCGTGATTCCACCACCACGACGAGCGGCAGTGCCCATCGGCCCCTCCACCACCTTGACTAGCTGCAGTGCAGTCAGCGCCATCACCACCATCACTGTCGTAGCTTTGCTATCTCACCGCTACTGGCTTCTTAATATGCGCCAACACGGTCATGGGAAAAGCACTGCCGCCGTCCGCCGCTGAAACCGAGTCTTTCCCATGCCACGACAAGCCACCTCGCAAATACTGCGTCGACTGAGACTCCAGCATCACGCACCTAGAGCTTTGCCAAAAATGGTGACGCTCTCTATCTCCCCCACCGTAGCGCCAACAAATGGAAGGCCTTCGTCTGCGATTGACGACCCCAAAGAGAAGTGCCCTGATTTGGATCCACCGGCAGTGACTAGAACCAAATCGTCAGCGGAGGATGGCCACATGTACGTCAATGTCATGGTTGTTTCATTTTGCAAAGGAGGAAGGAATTCACAATCAGGTGTATCCTATTCCTTTTATAAGAATTACGCTTTTACTCCATAAAAAAAGCATACTTATGTTTTACACCCACAGGGTCTTAAAACAGTCCACATCTGCCACATTATTAAAAGCATTAGGCTTTTTTTTTATCTATGGAAGTGTTTATTTATACTTAAGACCCAAAGGGTCTTACATATTCAACTTAGGCCACATACTTTTTAAAGCATTAACCTTTTAAAGGAAAAAGACCAATTTAAAAATATGTGCACATTTTATATGCATGCCGCGTCAATAAAAATAAAGCGACTACGATTAGCAGCAATAGCAAGCCTTCCAAAGGCTACTCATTGTGCATTTCTATGTTACCTAGACCTACGTTCTTTTTTGGTCAATCATTATCCACTCGCGTCAATTGGCACGGATACATTGCATGTCGAATCTTACCGACTTCTACAACTTTTTTGAGCTCACTTGCGACACGCAGTGCAGCGCACCCTGTAGGCTAACCAACAAAGCTCTAATGGGGCCTCGGTGTATGAACCTCGCTATTATTTCTGTGTTAAAACTATAGTTGCACTTGTATGTTCATATGCTTTATTACATTCAAGGATATTTGTTCAGTCACGTGCTTCTCCTGTGGCAAGGTCGTAAATTGCGCTTACGAGCATCAACAATGACATATAGACCGTCTCACAAGCAAGGAACAAATTCACAGTGCTCTATAACTACAAGTCATGCTTAGGGTTTCTTTGGCAGCATCTAGCCAATTAGATCTCACATACTATCTCGTGATATATTGGTCATCCAGTGGCCTCTATCTGTGTCATATTCCATCACTGCAGATTGATAAGTTGATCCTACAATAAAAGAGCACGCACACTGCCAATGCTCTAGTGAATTAGAATAATCGTCTGCCCTTCCTGATAGCATCTATATTTTGTCTGGTATAACTGCAAGCTTGTGCTTATGCCACCAGCAAATCGAATCTAGCTACCCCGCAGTATATCGGGTGACTCACCTAGTCCTGCTCAGACGAACTTCGCATATAATCAGTGACATCTTGCTCAGACGGACTCCTCGTCCTCTAACTTTATGTGCTTGTCCAGCCGAGCAGGCATATTATGGTCTTCTGTATTTTTATTGCTCCTACAGGACTTCTTGCTATCAGCCCTACATATAGACTGAAAAGCCATTTTTAATTATATTCAAGCCTTCTCAGACAGAGGGGTTTTATATTTCATGAGATCATCAATTTTAAAGGCTTAATACCTTGTGTCTTATCAGATAGGGGGGCTCGCCATAGACACACAGTCTTTTCCTGCTTTTTCAGAGTTCTACCCTGTAGCTGCGTTCTGACTTAAGCATCGGAGAGTTCTCCGTCGGGAACCCACCCGGCGGTCACTCGTTTTTTGTCTTGCAGGTCATTGTCGAGGCTAGGGTTTCGGAGCATATGCTAAACATATTTTTAGCAGCAATACCCTGCATATAACTCTTCAGGAAGTCGAAGCTCCCTGTTTGGGTGTTATACTCAGATCACCTTCCCTTATTTAGACATTGTCTTAGGGCCCTTCACCATGAATCAAGTGGCTGGTTGAGAAGCTTTCGGCTCATTCTAGCAATTTGAGAGCCATAAGCTCTTGTGATTCTTATGAAGACTTCTGACTCGTCCTATCTTCTCTAAGCAGAGTCCCGACCGCAGAGAGGTTTGCAAATAATTTTTCTATTGTAAGCTACTAATGATGGTAAGCACGGATTTTATTAGTCTGCTCGACATTGACAGAGGATCCCCATTACTCACTAGCTGGAGCGAGGAGAGATTGTGAAGTAGGTCTGAACAAAGGTTAAGACGAGAAGTAAAGTTGTAGCAATTAAAGCGATAGCAGCCCAAGGGCTGCTGAGGTGCCGTGATATCATTTGCGCGATCCACGTCTTTGACCTGCTATTGTAGTGTTCTTGCATTCTTTCTTGAACGCTCATGAAAATGGCATTGTTCACTGTGGGAATGCTCATCTCCGCATACATCTTAGCCAGCTCTTCATCGCTGTTGAGTTTGTTCAACAGAATGTGGTTTGACCTCAGCAGTTTCACATCATTTGGATGATTAATGAGTGATTTCATAAAGCCAATATAAGATGTCAAACTGAAATCGTTAGGGGTATGTGGACACATTTCGTACGCAATTAAGTTCAGGAAAATGGCCTTGGCACTGGGAATGATAACCTGGGAGGGATTTCAAGCTGGCCATAAAAGCCGAACGAGTTGAAACCAATGTCCGTCCAAGACTTTCAAGTATTAGGCGCAAAGTTGATTCCCTTTGCTTTGAGCTCAGTAGCTGAACGACACGAGTGTGTGTGTACTTGGTATGTTGACGCTCACCATCAAGTCAAAATTTGAATTTCCACGAGCGCTCCTGATTGCTGGTACACTTGAGAAAGGATGTTCGATACATTTCAAGAAGATGAGAAGGCCACCGCTGAGATATGCTAGTGCCCAATGTGCTTCCTTCTGGCTTACTAGTCCTCTGCCTATGCACTATATAATCAACAAATCTGTTCATTGTTTCCTCCCGTTCATCTCCGACATCAGATCTGAAGTTGATTAATACTCGAAGCACTTCATAAGGCACTTGGTTCTCAAGTAAAAATATATCCCGAAATATATTAGCCCACCCCAAGGCACCTAGATACTCGTAGTGCAGTAGTATTACGGCACCAAAATCTATTGTGAATTTTTTACCAATGATCATTTCCGCGGGGTTGTATTCGGATGCTACACTGCATATGACGCTTAAAATAAAACAAGCGTCTAGGAGCATCATTCGGGAAAATTCCTCGTCATCGTATGCATCCGTTGAGCCTTCGACATAGCAACTTCTGGCAATGTCAACCATCTCCAAGACTTTGTTGTACAAATCATTTATGCTTTTTCTGTCACAACCTGAAACATATTCTAGTAGGGCTCTAGGCTTGAACTTCTCTGCTAACTGGAGCTCAGCTTTATTGTGGTGGTAAGGACCCAAGGAAACAACTACCGGGTCGTACTCTTTTTCGTTACTCTTGTCCGTTCGCAAGAGTGGGGAAACCTTGTGTATTATTCTTCTCTTTTAATTTCTCGTTCGCAACGCCACTATATCTCTGCTCTCCTCTAATGGCGGCTTCCCATTCTCTGATTGTATCGCAATCGTCGACCACATTAATTTTTATCATCTCTGTTAGTTTCTCGATAGAAGTCCCGGCTCCTCTGTGATCCTCATAATGGACATTCGCCATTGCCTTCAATTCCTTTCAATTTGGATGTATAATCCTGTGAAGTAGTTAGTTTAGGAGTGGCAGTAATCTTTCAGAGAGAACCCTGTATAAAAGTTAAAACTATTCGATTTGCTTCAAAAGCACTTATGGTGGGAAAAACTTTGTCTACTACTCCGGTCGGAGGAATCTTCCTCCGACCCCCTATATAATAACAATCAATCGTATCTAAATATTTTTAGTGACTTTTATTTAGTGACGCTAAAAAAATGTTGCTAATATTTGTCACTGATAGTATTAGAAGAAAAGTCACTAAAAACATTTAACGACTATTAATTGTCATTATATACGGGATTGAAGGAATATTCCTACAATTCGGGTAGGAGCCAAAGTTTGGATTGGCCATTTGTACATTGTCGAGCTGCCAAAGGCCGTGGTTGGGTTGGTTAAACCTGCTTATCCCAAACGCACAGCTCACCCCCACTAGTTTGAGACAACCACAGCTTGTAGCTAGCGCTTCTTGATTCATCAAAAATTGTATTTGCAATAACTTATTACCTAACCAAAAGACATTAATGTGATGAATAAAAGTTGAGGATTAAGTTCCCACAAAAAAATAAAGTAGAATTAAACTGTATGGATGAGAAAAGCAAGGAGGAGGTAAGTGAACATCAATTTTAAGGAGAGAGAGAGAGACCTTTATAGCTGCGTTTCGAGAAATGTGAAGGAAGCGCAGCCGACCAGGGGAGGGGAGGGGAGGGGTTGCGGAGATGGAGAACTCTTGATGGTGCGAAGCCTGAACAGGTTGTTCTGTGAAGGCATCTTACAGCATGCTAGTTTTAAAGAAAGACTCCTAATATTGAATGACTTTGGGGCCGGCGCTCATTTGGATCTTTCATCTCTCTGCTTAGTATTATAGCCGATCAACTTGCAAAGTTCTGGCCTTTTTCATTTGATTAGCGAATTTCTTAGTGCACGAGCTAGCTTTGGTTCTCTGTAGTTAGGACATTCGTGTGGCCTTTCCTCTGTTGCATAAGGTGTGTATTTGTTGCTAAAAGTGATCAATCAGCAATAAGAGAAGACTTACATCATTAAATTCAAAAGCGGGCGTTGAGCATGTGGGGGAACATTTTTGTCAGCCTAAGGCGATCTATTCTGTCAAGCCTGATTCCTCAATTTTGTCTTCTTGAGATTCGTACCCTCTATATTTGCACGGCCACTGCTCGGGGACTAAACCGTTGCACACCAGATTGCAAATTGACTTGTAACTTCTTGAGGATGTTCATCGACAAAGCAATTGTTCATCATGTTTACCTTTCTTCTTTGTAGTCCAGTACAAGTAGCCAAAATCTTAAAACTAGAACCTTTAGTCCCAGAATTCAAAGAAAAAGTGATAAACAATTTGCTTATTGGGTCATTGTCGTCAAAAGTCCTCCCATCAATAATGTTTCCATCATTACCTAGGAATGGCAATGGAGCGGGTCGGATCGGATGAAGATCTTATAAAATTCATACCCGCCCTGGTAACCCTGAAACCCCACTCCACCCCGCCACCGGGTCAAATGAGGGCAATACCATACTTGATCCTAAGCTACTTCAAAAAACATGCCCCCGCCCCGATCCGCCCCGATCTTCTTCGTAGCAAATCCAGCATCAACAAAAAAAAAAAAAGGAAAATGAAAGAAATAATTTTGTTCCTCTTGACCGAATTTGTAACATTCATTACCAGATTATTTTTCTGTCTTTTTCCTGAGATGGTGAAGAGCAGTGCATCAGAGGCGCTGCCGGATGGTACTACCTTATACAACTTATAGCAATCCAGATCCAGTCTTCTCGGACTCTCTGTGGTCAATCAACTTGATCGAGAGAGATGCAGTGATGACGGTGGAGGTGGAGGTAACAGTTGACTGTGGACGTGGTAAAGACAAGTGGGGGTGGTGGTGACGGTGTTTGGTTGAGGTGGAGGTGGTGGTAACGGTGATTGGTTGAGGTGGAGGTGGTGGTAACGGTGATTGGTTGAGGTGGAGGTGGACAGTTTTTGATAAACCATTAGGTGGTGGTGACGGTGGTGGGTGGTCGGTTAGGGTGGTGATTAGTGGAGGTGGTTTGTGGCCGTGCGGGGCTGACTGCTGAAGAAGGAGGGACTGTGGTCGGTAGAAAAAGAAAGGAATAGTAAGGTTTTGTCGACAAATACTATATATATATATATATATATATATATATATATATATATATATATATATATATATATTTGATGAATGGCTCAGATTAATTGATGCATATGGTAAGTAAACCGGGACGGGTACTCGTCACAGGACTGGTTGGACAGAATACCATACCCAATCCTAACCAATGCCAATTAAAAATATAAATATCGTACTCGTCCCATAACCCGATCAAAGTAAAAATAATCCGCTCCTATCGGATCGGGGCAGTTGGAGATCCACCGGGTGCGAATCTAATTGCCATCTCTATCATCACCATGCGTTGGTTGCCTAATTGGAACCTTTTTAGTGTTTGCGAGCAAAGAAAGTCTTGTTGAAGAGAATTTTTTAAGGGAAAGCTTGCTCGTCAGAAATTTCAAAACTCAACAAAGAGAGCTATTAAGTGCATCATGAATTGCATGCAGAAAACCTTAGAGAATGCCTCGATCAATAGTTGGAAAGAAACGATTGTATACTGTTGTATTTCTGCAAGTTGGAATCCTCATCATTCTCTTTAGTCATTGTGTGTGTGTCTGAGAGAGAGAGAGAGAGAGAGAGAGAGAGGATGGTAACTAGACCAGCCCATCACGAAGGGAAGATAAAATACGCTGCTTTTGACCGCTTTTGTAGGATACCTTCCACTAGAAGAGCGCATGAGAAAACACACGCGACTAAACGTGGGTGACTAATGGACTCTTAAACACATGCGAGGGATACTCGGTTATAACAACCTCAAGCCTCACATATAAAGGACGAAAGACACATAATTATTAGTGCCATATTGGCCTTGAATGAAACCTTGGAGGTCTTTAATGTGATAAATATGAGCTTGAGACTTGTATGATGTCATGGTATTGCTCTTGAATGAAATCAAATTGGTCTTTAGTGCAACGAAATAAGCTTGAGGCAGGATTAAGCCTTGAAAAAGGATACATTGTCGCAAAAGAACAATCCTGGGGGTTGGAAGAGATAGAGTATACATAAGTCTGCTCGTGACTAAAACGGATCATGGAGGAATTGTGGTTCAGAGGAGTAAGGGTAGAAATTATCAGCGACCAAAAAAGTGCTTTGACCGCTTTTTGATAATTGAGAATGCTTTGCCAAAGAATCGAAAGAAGGGACAACCTTCGAGCAAAGTATCCTCGAAGTCAAGTAACCTCAGAATGTCAACCTTAAGTTGCATATGGAATAGAAGGAATCCGATTCTATAAATATTCCCCACGTACAAATTTAAAAGGATGATATCATGCACCCTATCAACAAACATTAACACGTTTGGAAAAGGACTCTATCTAATTATTTAAAAAAAAACCATTGAAGTTGTTCTATCCCATTTACTTTCTTTTAAGATAATCTAATCAAGTATAACACCCTGACACCTTTAGCAATTGCCTTGTTACCCTCGTGTATAATATTTACTTCCACCAGGCGACTCTATTGGAACAGTAGGATCAATTTCACTATTTGGACACTGCCATTCATTTCATCCTCGATCAGATGGTTGTTCGTACTACAAAAACTGACAAGCATGCCATGGTGGCTTCTGCATCTACTTCTCTATTTGATCTAACCTCTAATCACGAAGGGTCGATATTTGAAAAAGTAGATACAAACGATCAATTTGACCTTGAAAGACCACTTACCGAATAAAGAAGCGCAATCGGCTGCACTAGAGAATTTGTGTGTTAACCAGGACTTGTTCTTGAAGATAATAATGAAGCTGACAGAGAGCATAACTACTCCTACCTCTGGTATAGTGAGCACGTCTCCTATGAAAATCCTTATGACATCATTGCCTCCCCAAACCCAAGCATTAACTGGCCCGAGTTCTAATCGTACCACTTCCCAATGCTAGTTTTGATAGGAGAATTTTGCACCACTTTTTGTGATAACCAAAGCTATGCCAAGAGATCTGCTAGGCCAGTGTGATCAGTCTGTCTCAAATTTCCTGTTGATCATACGGCTGTCCCCGATTCCAAACTTTAACCCACAAGTTGGAAACTCTATAATCAAATAAGAGATTGTAGCCTTGGTTAAGCAATGCAGCATTCAACCCGGGGAAGTGCCTATAGTTATGAGCCTAAATATGCTGCGGATATGGTACAATTTCTCTACCATGCTATATCACCTCCTAAGTTTAGTAGATTTGATGGACGCAAAGGAATGTGCATGATTTATCGATTATCTGAGTGTCGTGTGTTGGATCCAATTCTAGGAATTTTGCAAGTCACTCACGGATAAGGCTTATAATTGGTATCATTACTTTCCCCCCCAAAAAAAAAAAAAAAACTTATAACATAGAGTGTCACAAGGGGACAAAAAACAGAACATAAGTAACTATATAGTTCAAGGACTCAAACAACGAAAATAAGAGTTCAAGACCTCAGGTAGAAACCTTTTCAGGGTATAATGAGGTGCCTAACATCTTCCGGTCATGTATACTAGTCCCAAAATCAGAATCTACGATTATGCAAGCCAATTTAGTTTAACTGGTAATTTAGAGTTGATTTTAGGGTTTTCTTAACTTTTAAGTTAGTATTGTAATTAACTCCAAAAAATAGGTGGTAAACCAAAGGGCTAGTTTTTTTGAATGCACGTCATCACACATGCATATGCACCTAAATAGGAAATTTTTGGGGTGATGATATTCTTATGTAACAAATGAATGACTATCTAAGTGTTTTTTAAAAGAAGTCTCAACTAAGTACCAAAAAAATACAAAAGATGCCTTAACACAGCCCTTAGCTGCAGGAATCATGGGCGAGAGCAAGAGTGGGTGTGACGTTCTTGAGCAAAGACCATTACTTATACTAATTATCGTGGCATACATGATGCGTATGCAAAAATAACATCAATAATATGATATCTCTATGCTATCAAACTTGGCCTTTAGAATTAATTTAAACTAAATGTTTGATGAACTTTAAAGTGTAAAAACTTGGCCTTTAGAATAACATTAGCAAAGGCCACTATGGCCACTTGCCTATCCTTTTGTGCTTATTTATAAAAGTTATCCCTTTGCACACATATTATTCGATGTAAATATTATTCCAAACTAAGGAAATATTTTATCTAAAATGCACATAATCTTGTTACACTCAATATCTAAGTGCTCATGTTAGCATAAAATATAAGCATTATGTAAAAATGAAAACACAACATTTTTATCATTGATGTACGAGAAGGAATGAATAATTACACATAGTCTTAACGTAATTGGTCAGTCAGTGAGAAAAAGATGGACCAAGAATCTTGGACTTAAGAAAGGCAATGATCTATCTATCTTGTTGTGATAGCGGGAGAAATATTGAGCTAGACTTTCATGTTATAAGCGTTCTCCCATTTTTCTTTTCTCTTAACCTTCAAGGTTTTATTTATTTGGCTTTTACTTAGTAGCATGTATGTGAAAATTATCAATGAATGTCTCTAAAAATAATTGACTATATCGTAGGTCATTTTTGTTCGGTTTACAATTAGTTGTGGTTCATGAATCGAACCGTAATGATATTGATTTGAGAAATGTAAAATCGAAACGTTAACATTTTTTAGTAGTTCAGTTTAATCGGTTTGGTGTTCATCGATACCTTCTTAAAAGCACTCCACGATGAAACAATACCTTTACGACAAAATGGAGGTAATTAATTCAAAGGAGATTCACCTTGCCCAAATTTGTTTGCTCAAATGTGAAGCACACACCTCAAACTCTTGGGTCAATTGCATTGGGTACCCCCCCCCCCCCAATGTTTTCATGCGGTAGCGATGTGCACCGCAAAGTTTTTTTTTAGCTACCTGTCACCCCCAAACTTTCATAAGTAAGGCGACCATCACCCCTGGTCCATTTTCCGGCAACAGCCTCCCTGGAAAAGTAATTTAACTCAAAGAAGTGGGCATTTTGGTCAGAACGATTAAAAAAGAGAGGGAAGATTATAATGGGTTTGGCGCCCAAAGTTGTTGTCTTTTTCCATCTATACAATACCCATTTACAGAGAAAAAATAGAGAAAGAGAAGAAAGAAGAGAAAAGTGAGCGAAGAAATCAAGTATGGCCAATTTTTGCCAGAACTGTTCTGATAACATCATTGAGTCCTCAGAATCCCGGCAGAAGGTTCATTGGTTGTGCTAAATATGGAGTAAGTTTTAAATTAATGTTGATTTTCTATGCTTCTAAATTTGTTTAGTTTAACAACTGATCTTATGTTCCCAATTTACAGATGTTGCAATTACTTTACGTGGTATGATCCTGAGATGTGTGAAAGGTCGAAGAGAATAGCACCAGGGCTGCTTAGAAAGATTAGGAGCTTAAAAGAAGAGGAAAATTAGAAAAGCACATAAGCAGGAGAGAGCAAGTGGCTTGGGTGACTTTGATCGTCAGTTGGGGAGTAATTTGTATGATGTGGTCTCAAAAGATTTCTCAAGATAAAGAGAGCATTTGAAGGTGTAATGTGCTGTGTAATGTGCATATTGTATGCACTGAATTATGGACTACATGTAAAACTGTAATAGATGTTTGTACTCTTGTGCAATGAATCAAATTATGGACCACATTAGTTTGTTCAACTAATGATTTTTGTACTCCTGTACAAAGAACCACATTCAACAAAACAACATTCAAACATAAAACACATACAAACTAACTCCAATATGGAGTACTTTATAAGGGTCAAAACTAATGGATGGCTTAACAGTTTACAAAGAGGCCATCTGTGTTCTCCAAAAAGGCCATCTGTGTTCACATAAGAACTACCTTGCTCACAAAAAAAGATTGTGGCCATTTACAACCCAACAAAAAAGGACTTACACCACATAGAAAAGGCCATATATGTTCACAAAAAGGCCATCCAAATTTACAACCCAACAGGCTTTGCCTTGGCAACCTTCCCTAATACGCAATTTATAGCAGCCTCTCTACCTAGCAGGCTTCGACTTGGCATCCTTCCCCTTGGCAGCCTTTTCTATAACAGCAACAGACTCAAATTTAACAACAACCTTCTCTCTAGCAGCAACAACCTTCTCTCTAGCAGCAATAGCCTTGTCTATTACAGCACTCTCCGCTTTAGCTTGGTTTCTTCTTCCAAACTTCTCCATTGCAGTAACCATTAGTTCAGCACACCTCCTTAGCCTGTCAGACTTCTGTGCAACAGCTTGCAATGCAGATAAAGACATAAACTTTCTTGTGCCTTGACTGAATGGGACTGTGTCCACATTAACTGCACCAACCTTAACAGGTTGAGACTGATTCTCTAGTACCTTAACATATACCCCCAGTGCTCAAGAAATGTGTATTCTTGAAGCATGGTTGAGACTGAATTACCTACCAATAAATAGATGTCATTTATTGAAAGTCATCTAAATTCATTGTGCATTGTTCATTGTCAGACAACACAATCAATTAGGGTGAGTGCATACCCAAGGCACTGGGCCAGAAACATTTATTAATGGGATTTTTCTTGTTATTCTTGTAGGTGGCAAATGTGTAGCCTTTGCACTTCTTGTCACATACACTTTATTTTGATTGCTTCTACTTGCTGCACTCATTTCACCTGTCACATCATTTTGTTTAGTTCTTACATGTTAACATTACAAAAGCCTTAAACATAAACACAAAAAATTTACTCATAGGAAACTTCCTCCTCTGAAGTCTACTAGGTCCAATATTGGCATTTTAAGTTGAGGCTTGATCAATGGTAGCAGTAGCATTGGTAGCAACAACATTCCTTTTCACCTGTCACACCACATTCTTCAGTTTTCAAATGATTAACATTATAACACACTAAACATAAAGAAAAAAAGTACTCACAGGTAACTTCCTTCTCTGTACTCTACTAAGTTCAATGTTGACAGTTTGAGATAAGCCTTGATCATTGGCAGCAGCAACATTAGCATCAGCAGCATTAGCATTAGCAGCATCATCCATTACGCATGTTCTTCTATTATGACCTCGTGTCTTTAATGACATTTGCATGTCTTATATAATTTGATAAGAGTGGATAGTGGTGGCTATTTCTTATCTAACTCCTTTTTCCTTCTTGTTTTAGGCCTACCAGGCCTATTCTTAAACTTAGGAAGCTCAATGGCACACATCCCTGACTTTGACCATATCTCAGGCCCATTCATTGGGTAAATCATGTGTTCATAACCCTTCATATATGTGCTCATCTTGTGACAGTCACAAACATATAAGTTTGGGTTGACCCCTTTCTAGTTTATAACAGCAACAACATGTGAACAAGGGATTCATGTCAAATCCCATCACCTACATGTACAAGTCATCTTAACAATATCATAATAAAACTGTCAATGTTCTATTTATCATTGTAACCTAAAACAACCCTTGCCTTGCCCAGCTTATACTGGCATTAGATGCATATACTTTGATCTTCTCCCACTTGTCAGCTATCTTTGGACAAAAAGGACCAGAAGGGAGTTTCTGTCTCATTGCTTCCTTCTTAACCCTCAACCTTTTCATCAAATAGCTCCTAATCCACTCTAGGCAACAAATGATTGGCTTACCCCTAGCTGGCAGCAACCTAGCATTAAAAGACTCAAACCAATTTTTCATTAAAATATCACACTTTGGGAATGTCCTAAAGTGTGATCTACTCCACTGATGAGGTGGCTTGTTTGCCAACCAATTGATTGCCACCTCACTAGCATCACTGATCTTTTGCATCATATTCTGAAACTCCATTTCCCAACTTGCTTTTCCAGCTGCTAATAACAAATCCTTCATGGCCTTACCTCTTATGCCTGTCCCATCCTTGAAGTTACTATGTAAATGCCTTAAACAAACTCTATGTTCTGCTAAAGGAACAACAGACTTAAGAGCATTGATTAACCTTTTTTGCTTATCACTCATGAATGTCCAACCACTATCATTTGTTATTTCCAGGTCCCCAACTAATAATTTCAAGAACCATTTCCATGATGAGGTTGTCTCACCCTCTACTATGGCATAAGCTACAGGAAACATGCAATTATTAGCATCCACACCCACAGCTGTAAGAATTTTCCCAACAGTATTCCCCTTCAAATGGCATCCATCTAATCCTATGATTGGTCTACACTGCTCTAGAAATCCCCTTTTCAGTCTTCTAAGACGTGTCTGTGTGTGCGCGCGCGTGTGCGTGTCTGTGCGTGCGTGTGCGTGTGTGTGTATATATACATATATTCTCTCAAAAAACAGGTTGCACTCCATTATTATCAACCTGTATTTCAACTGTTGAATTAGGATTTGTTCTATCTAACTCTGCCTTGTAATCCCAAAGTTTTGCATATTGTTCTTTAATACTTCCCTGAATTACAGAAATGGCTTTCCTCCTAACTCTATAAGCCTACCATTTATACACACCTGCAACATAGTCGGTTTGGACTGTTTCTAAAAATGAAGAGTGTGACCACTTTGGATTAGCCTTAAACTTTTCAAGATATACTTTTGCAACCCAGCTTGAGTTTACATAGTGCAGGTCAAAGCTCCTTCCACAAGTGTGCTCTTTTTGCACAAACTTTATCTGCCAGGTTGTTTTATTCTGCCTAACAGAGGCATCTGTAACACCCCATATTTTTTAATGAGGATACTTGTGTAACGAAGTAGAATGTATTGTGACTTTGAATAAATAGTGGGCCTATAAATTAATTTAAAATTTTCTTTGCGAAAAGTAGGTTATACTTTTGAGATTAGATGACCCGATTTAAATTTGGGCTTTAGTTTGGCCCATTTATAAAGTTAGAAAATTTTGCGACGTAATGGGTATTTTGCAAATCTTATTGTTTTAGGAATATAATTACATTTCTTTTAGGCCAATGACTTATGTACTATAATTCCTAGGAGCACCACAAACTTCAGAAAAGCCTCTAAAGAATCTCTAAGAAGAACAATCTTGAGATTTTGGTCATTACATTGAGGTAAGAGCTTAATTTGATATTGAGATTGAGGTTTGTGATAAGAAGCACATAAGCTATTGTGATTGATGGAGTCTAATTGAAATTTGAGATATTATAATATTAGGGTTTTTGAGATAATTTGTTTGAGGAGATCAAGACTTGGAGTTGATTTGTACAATTGAGGTAAGGGTTTTCTCATACATTTACCCCATCTGAATTTTGATTATCGGTCCATTCACCAATTGATTGATTGTTTAAAGAGATCTATTGATTCTTTAGAACCCTAATTACATTCTTAATCCTTACGCTAAATAGTTCTTTGTACTATCGATAATTGACTTTAATTTGTGAATTTTTTGCTGTAAATCTTTGTAGTACTTTCAAGAGTTCGTAACTTTTTTTTTCCTTGTCCAATTTCAGTTTTCTTACACTTTTTAAAAACCTCAAATAGTTTAATACAACTTTGTAGTTTTGGATTTTCCGAAATTCCAAGTGATCAATATTCAAAAATAGACCTGAACATTGTTATACTTATATTTCTGCCAATTCAGGTCAGTCAATTTCAATTTATTGTATCTTATTTGTTTCGCATTTGTTTTTAATGACCTTGGACATTCTAAAATTCTTGAAGAGTCTTCTTCAACTTTCTAGTTTAAGGTTTTATTAGAATCCATTTGGTTCTTGGTCAAAATTGAGTTCGAAAGTTATTTGCTAGTGCAAACTTTTCTGTTTTTTACACTGTAAATCAGTCCATTTCGATTTGTTCTATCTCATTTATTTCTCATTGGTTTTTGATGATTTTAGACAATCTGAAAACCTTAAAGAGTCCTATTTAACTTTTAAGTTCTGTGTTTTATCATAATCCATCTATTTTCTCATTCAAATTCAGTTTGAAAGTTATTCATTGGTGCAGAAATTGATGTTTGACACTGCAAATCAGCTTAGTTTGACTTGCTCTATTTTATTCGTTTCTTATCAGTTTTTTATGATCTTAGACATTATGAAAATAATAACGAGTCCTCTTCAACTTTTAGGCTTTAAGTTTTCTTAGAATTTCTCGATTTCATTGTTGAATTTAGCCCTTGAATAAAATTATTATGCGTAGAAACGAGTGAACGAGAGTGGCTTTGTCGGCTTCAAACTCTTAGTTTTTATTAAGTTGATTTGGTATATGTTTTTATAATCTGGTGAACCATGTCACAGTGTATGTGACTTATCTATTTCTAACTTACCCACGTGGATTGGAACATGAGCTAGCTCAGCAGGATGAACTAGAGATCGCGATATTAATTTCTGAACCTTGTCTCACGTGTCAGTGATGGCATGCGTGACACATTTATGAATGGCTCCCATGGTCTTCGTCTTTGTAGTGATTGAACATTTGGATATTGATATCTGATCTATTGGAAGATGTTTTCAAACTTATCTGAAGTATTATTGAATTCACTGGAGTCTTTTTGAAATATAAGATATCGTTATCAGAACTTGTGGAAACGTTTTGAACTTAATATTGTATTGTCCACTGGTACGAGCTACTTGACCTTGTTGCTAATCTGATTTTTGAATTGAAAGTTAGTGCATTGGTTTTGGTATACGCCATGCTTCTTGGTATCGTATTTTATCAATTCCAAGTACTATTATCCATATAGCGTGCTTTGCACTCTGTGGGTGGGTGTGTGCGATTATCTTTACTAGGCTTTGTGCTCACCCCCCCCCCCCTTCCCTTACTTTCAGGCTATCAGCCAGTGTTCGGAATTGTGCAAAGGATTATGAGGCATGGCTAAGTAAGAAGCTTTATAGAGAAGGATTTTCCTTTTATATTATTATCGAATAGATTTCACTTCAAATTTTATTTTGGAGCTCCTTATAAGAATAATTGAAGTCAATGTAACCGTTTTAAGCCTGTATGGCAGTTATTGATGTTTCTTGGAGACTTATTCTTAGATACTCTGAATACCCAATTGGGAGATTTTTGGATATTTTGAGGTTTTCTACCTTTGTTTATTTGAAATTAATGCTTCGAAAAATCGGGGTGTTACACATACACAAACCATGGACACTCTTTATACACAACCTTAATCTTCTTCTCTTCACTCCTCCTAAAACATATCACCTTTTTATAATTCACACCACGCATGTGAACAGCCTCTTTAAATTCACTTTTGCTTGAAAAAATAGTTCATACGTTGAAGTCTGAATCCTTAATATGTCCAGCATCTGTAAAATCTAAAGCAGAATTATCAAACACCTCATAAGTTGGGGACCAACTATCTTCATCTGAACCATTCAAACTCTTCAGCTCATCAGACTCACAATCTACAGTCTCATCACTACAATCTTCAGTGAGGTCATTCTCCTTAAATACATATCCGAGTTCAAAACTTTAAAAACAGAAAGTATCAATGTTTTCATTAAATGTTTCTTGGAGACTTATTCTTAGATACTCTGAATACCCAATTGGGAGATTTTTGGATATTTTGAGATTTTCTACCTTTGTTTATTTGAAATTAACGCTTCGAAAAATTGGGGTGTTACACATACACAAACCATGGACACTCTTTATACACAACCTTAATCTTCTTCTCTTCACTCCTCCTAAAACATATCACCTTTCTATAATTCATACCATGCATGTGAACAGCCTCTTTAAATTCACTTTTGCTTGAAAAAATAGTTCCTACGTTGAAGTCTGAATCCTTAATATGTCCAGCATCTGTAAAATCTAAAGTAGAAATATCAAACACCTCATAAATTGGGGACCAACTATCTTCATTTGAACCATTCAAACTCTTCAGCTCATCAGACTCGTAATCTACAGTCTCATCACTACAATCTTCAGTGGGGTCATTCTCCTTAAATACATATCCGAGTTCAAAACTTTCAACAGAAAGTATCAATGTTTTCATTAAATGTTGCATCATCTCTCTTATCATCAGAACTGTACTCAGTGTCATGAAAATTAGAACCATTATCATTGTCCTTCTCAACATTCTAAACACGTATGTCCACCCTATCCCCATTCACCCTAGTTATATCTTCATGCAACTCAACATTGTCAACACATATGTCCACCTTATCCCCATTCAGCTCAGCAGCTATATCTTTAACACCTATATCCATCTTGTCCGCATTCAACCCAATTGCTACATTTCATGCAACTCAACATTTTCAACACCAACATACACTCAATCTCCATCCGCCCCAGCTATATCTTCATCCAAATTAAATATTTCGTGAAAGGCATCTGCATTAGCCCTAATTCCGTGCACCCCTTCACTTGCATCACATACTTCTACCCCATCTACCCTATCATGATATTGGTTGTTGTCAACACCCTGACCTTCTTGGCTAGTTGGCAATGCACGAACTTCTTCAGCCTCATCAAGTACACCCCCACAATGGTCCACATACACTAGATGTATTCTACTTTCAAGTATATTACAAGTGCACATGTTGTAAGCGTCGTGATCATCTAACAGAATATGTATCCCATCCTTCATTTGTTTGTTAGGTTTAAGATAATATGCTACTACATATGGTTCAATAGCTATTTGTTTTAGCATTTGATGAATCTCAATGATTGATATCTCATCAGGATCTAGGTTGTCTCTATAAGCAATTTGTCCCCATCATCCCCCTCCCCCCACCTAATGGTGAAATTTGACAGTATACATATCAAAAACCATTTGCAAAATGATTAATACTTTATGACATTAAGCAACTTTTCAAGCCCACTCACTCAAGGTAACATAATTAAATCTAATAAGTCACCACAATATAAAATCACAACCTAATATTTTTTACGGTACTGTCTAAAGCATGTCTCAATTTCAAAGAACACAATCGAATAAACAATGGTTATATGTATGAAACAAGGGCGTACCATAAATTGGATTGTGACAGTCATGACTGTACTCCGCGTGACTGTACTCCGCATGTCTTACTTCGTACCCAAACGCCATCTAAATGACAATAATCACGTCTAATCGCGATCAACTTCTATCAAATAGAAACCCTAATCTACTTCTCCCTCGATTTGATGAAGGTGAGACCCTAGATCCCCTGTGTGAGAAGGCTGGTTTACAACGGTCCCCCCGTTATTTTCATAAACTTGATATTTAAAAAATGCCCCCCTAAGTTCAGTCGATTATATTTTTTTGACCGGAATTTGGCCGGAGAGTGATGGTTGCCACACTTGAGAAAATTTGGGGAGCACGTCGTTATCGTGTAAAAACTTGAGGGTGCCCATCGCAATTGACTCCAAACTCCTTATCTCCTCCAGAACAAGAGGCCATCCTTCTCCGCCATCACTAGATTTCAATCCCTTCCCCCACCATCGATCACCCCACCTCTCAAAATCGCCAACATCCCACCTCATCCAAAACCTACCAGAAATAATTAGAAAATCCTCAAGAGATGTCAAATGGGCTGGGCGAACCGCGGGCTGGCCTGGCTGGGCCCTAAAAAAGCTCTGGCTGGCCCGGCCTGCTAATGAATAGTGCAGGCCCAAAAATTAAGGGCCTTGGACCTGGGCTTGGACCAGGCCAAGGTTTCACCAAAAATGGCCAGGGCCAGGTCAGGCCCCAAAAAAGCTCGACCTTAGCCCTAAATTGGGCCCAAAACTGGCCCTAAATTCCGCCCTTTTTCTGGCCCCAAAGTGGGCTGGCCCACTTATTTTCAGATTTTGTTTTCCCTCCCTTCCCCCCCCCCCCCCAACGACTATATTCCCCAATAATTTCAAAAATTCCCCTTTTACCCCCCCCCCCCCCAACAACTATATAAGGACTAGTTTGGGGAGTATTTTGGTCCAAGTTAAATTTTTTCAAATCTTTTAAGGTCTTTTACACTTTTATCCTCCCCAACAACTATAAACGACTAGTTGTAAGGGGTATTTTGGTCTTTTGTGGACTTTAAAAAATCTATAAATTCACACTCTTCCTTTCTAATTTTTTACACCAATCTTCTTACTCTCTCTTATCTAAACATTCTACATTTCTACAAGCTTTGCTACTATTTTTCTCTCCAATTACTACTCTTGACTACTCTTATTTACTAATTAGTATTCTTACTAATTACTACTCTTGTTTACCAATTACTGCTCGTGCTAAATTCTAATTACTAGCTATTCCTCTCATTCATTTGTTACTCTCTAATTATTTTGTTTACTAATTACTAATTACTGAATTCTTATTTATTAATTACTATTTCAAAATTATTTTTAATTAGTAACTCCGGCCAATTTTGAATTACTATTTACTTTTATTCCTTAGTTACTCTTTAATTCTTTTTAATTATTATTTCTAATTACTTATTACTGCTTTAGTTTTATTTTTCAATCTAGTAAAAAAGTTTAGCGTCAAATATGTCTGGAATACTGAAGAAATTCAGGCGTGGATCATCATCACGAAAAACACCACCACCAGGTCAAGCACCACCACCACGGCCATCACGAACACCAATCCAAGCACCACCACAACCATTCGTTCATGGACGAATGAGTACAGGCTATATGATAAATATCCAAGCAGTCGGTCCCAAGCCCGGATAAAAGGAGGAGGGCCTATGAACACATATATCTTCAATTTAACTTTATTAATTTGAATATTTGAATGCTAGAAATATTATTGTTTACGTGCATATTACCACATAGTTTACTGTATACTGTTTATAGAAGTTTTTGTCTAATTTATTGCTAATTGTTTATATTGTTTCAACTTAATTTCTATGATAGATTATTGTGTGCGTGTTTAGGGCAATTTAGTGTTGCTACTACTTGCTTGCATACACATAAGGTAAAAATTTTGTGCATATGACTTCAACAGATATTTATTATAAAGAGAGAGAGAGAGAGAGAGAGAGAGAAAAGAAGAAGAAGATGTTACTGTATTAAAAAATGAAAGAAAAGTCAAATACCGTGCGAACATTTGTGAAAATTTAAAGAGCTACTGTATTAAGTAATTTGATAGATGGAATCGTCATTTTTTATTTACCAAACTTCCGAAAAATGTTATTTATAAATTATAATGTTAGTAGGTCAAAAAAGACTTGTCAATATTACATCAAATTAACAGTATCAATCTCAACTTTAATTTGATGTGTTCTTGTTGACGATCAATACAAATAAATAACAATGAGTTGGGAACAAAACAAAAAATTTGGGTAGGGCCCTGCCCAAGCCCAGCCCTAAATATTGGACTGGACCCATATATCCTAGATTTCAGGCCCAGCCCAATTTCCATTCATCAGGCCTGACCCAGCCTGTTTTCGTTAGAGGCCCGCTGGACCGGCCCAAGCCCGGCCATCGACATCTCTAAAATACCCACAACTCTCAAACTCCTTTTTATCTCTCCTCCCCCCTCCACTAATCGCCGGTTCAAATGGCCGCCCTTCAGCAAACCCTAATCACATTCCAATCCCGATCGCCGCCTTCTCCTCCCATAACCTCCTGCTCCAGTCTACTTTCACCGCCGGCGGCCTCATATCCCTAAGACTCCCGAAACTAGCCGCCAAACTCGCCACCAAGCCGCGGCCCAGCGGCAGCGCGTTCGGTACCAGGATGGCCGACTCGACGGCGGGCAGCTACGCCACCGCCCTAGCCCACGTCGCCAAGTTGAACGGACCCTAGAGTCCACCGCCGCCGACATGGAGAAGATCGACAAGCTGTTCGTCGACCCGAGGTGTTTGACTTCTTCACCAGCCCCATCATCAGCCTGGAGAAGAAACACAAGGTGATCGACGAAATCACCGCCTCGTCGAAGATCCAGCCCCGCATTGCCAACTTCTTGAACATACTCATCGACATGAAGCGGATCGAGTTGATGAAGGACTTAGTCAAGGAGTTCGAGCTGGTGTACAACAGCCCGACTGACACGGAGCTGGTCGTTGTCACCTTGGTGGTGCAGTTGGAGTCGCAGCACCTAGCCCAAATCGCCAAGGGGGTGCAGCCGCTTACTGGGTCGAAGAATGTGAGGATCAAGACGGTGATTGACCCCTCGTTGGTCGCTGGTTTCATGATCAGGTACGGCAACTCGAGGTCGAAGCTGATTGACATGATCGTGAAGAAGCAGCTTGAAGGGATCGCCGCTCAGCTCGACATTGGGGATGTTCACCTTGCTGTATGACCTTTGCGTGGGTTGGATGTGATTAATTCATTTGCATTTGTCCATCGAATAATCGTGTGCAAGCCTTAGTAAAGCTGAACTAACCACTTTTGGACCTCGTTGTTGCCGGATTTCCGAGTATCATTCTATTTTCCTTTGCCAACAAGGGTTGGTTCAGCGGTCTCCAAGATCCCAATCAAGGTTTCTCATCTGAGTTCGAATCCTGTCCGCCGCTCTTGTTGGTGGCAAACTTACATCATCGTCCTGCATGTGCTCCACACACGGGTCCTTGTGCTCTTCGGCCCCGACATAGGTGCGGGAATCGAGGGTTCAGATCTATGTGGTGACCTTGTAGATCCCCGAGGCGCAATACTCCATGCCGGTTGGATTAGAGTCTTACGGTTCAGCCTTTTTTCAATCAAAAAATTTCTATTTTCCTATCCTTAATTGGTTGTTGAAGAGAAAAATTAACGTCACCCGCGTACATTTTAAGTGTTGGAGTACAAAGGAAGCGTCTATAAAAATGGATACCGTCTCTGCAACTGCAACTGCGTGGCGTCTTATGTATAAGAGTCCCTGTAGCTGGTAGCTGCAGCACTTTGTCATGATGAGAATCTATGGACCAGAAATGGACGCACTTCTAAAAGCCGTTGATGACAAGACGCAAGTACCAAACGACCTGAAAATAAAGTTCGCACAACTTCTGATGCTCTTCCCATCAACGAAATTGAGCTCTTTTTAAATCTCCCAGTTGAGAGCAAATATATTTACTTCGGTACATTCAGAGGATCCGGCGGAGGTGGGTGATGGTTGTTTTGAAGCTAGCTAAGCTTTTTGAATTCCTTTTCAAACGCCGCTCGTGGTACGAATATTATAGCCAAAGACGGCTCATTCAAAGGCTGAAATCTGGCCAACAGCCTTGAAGAAGGGATCCAGAGCCGACAACAGGGAGGTTGATGAGAACAGAAGAAGTTTCTTATTTTTGATACATACATAAAGTGGCTAATAGCCCAGAAAAGGAGCTTATCAGATTACACTTCCGGGCCAAACTAATCTCAAGAAATAAAGGCCTGCCTTTGATGCTGAGTTGCATTTAAGGGTCCATCCAGATTTGCCAAGCTATCAGCCCCATTGTTAGCCTCCATCCCATCCCCTTCTTCAGAATCTTCCTTCCCTTGCAAATACCTCTGCCGGAAATCGAAGCTCCCCGTTTGGGTGTTACACTCAATCTCGTTCCCTTATTTATATAAAATCTATATAAAAAGCTTCGCTTCAATGATTTTTGGACTTTTATATTTACGACAAGTAGGATTCAAAGAACTTTCTCTACTTAACAAATTAGCTTTTTAACTTTTTCATTGTGAGAGTCTCCCAACTTATATGGACTCCCTAAAGTTCTACATCTAATTAAAGGTTAAAAGACTTCAATCTCTCAACTTATATGGACTCTCTAAATTTCCACTTCTAAAGGTAAGAGACTTCTAATTAATAACAAAATCTCATAGGCCAAAATGAGCTCCCCCTTCCACGACCTCAATTTATCTCCACGCTTCAACTGAACCTCACCATCTCCATAAGAGGTAAATCTGTTCAGTTACATCTTTTTGCTTATTTTCCTCTCTTCCTGTAGTTTATTTTGAATTACTGGTCGTAATATTGAGACTCCTTTGTCAATTTATCAAACTTAATGTTTTCTCATATCCCTGCCATACGTCTAACTTTGGTATGTCTTCTAACCTAAAGAACTGACCATGCTTTTAGGGTTTAGGAGTGGCTAATTAATGTTTTACCTGTGTGTAAGTTGTTTTTGGTGGAGTAAGATGGTAATATTCTGCCTGCTTTATGAATTTGAACGGCTAGACACATGTTACAAGTCATATTATACTAAGCTTTATTTTCTCATTACACAAATTTTTTATCTTTGATCAGCTTGAAGTGGAACTTTACTCATACATCGTCCCAAGGTGAAGTCTTTTGAAGCTCAAGAATAAGCATAACCAGAGAAATGCTTTTGTGTAAGACACTTTTTTTACCATCTGTAACCCTTTCAAAAAATATTTTCAAAATCTAAAACTCTAACTATACATATTTTTGGTTAAAAAAAAAAAACTAGGGTGGTGTATCTGGTCTAACCTTCTTTTTATTCTAAAAGTGGTGGTTGCATTTATATATTTGAATCCAATATTTAGTGTGTGTACATATATTTAGCCTATGAAATTTCTTTTTATCTTCTTCTTATTATTATTAAGATAGAAGAGGAAGCAGCATCGTGGGTCAACTCTTTTAAATCTCAGGAAACCGGACAACAATCCAAAGCTTCAGATAGAATTTTGTGTAAAACCTTTATCCTATTTACACACACTTTATGTTAAGAATTATTCACAGTCATCTGAAACTTTCTCGCGAATAACCATGCATAAAAGAGTCAAGTAACCTTGCAATTTAAAATGAGATACTATGACATTTCAGCTTAAGGTGATAACATGCAAAATTAATGATAACATGCAATTAGATGAATAATAAAGCAGCTTTATTGATCCTTTGATAGCATTACAAGAAAGTTTGTCCAGTAGAGTTGATAAATGGCCCAATTTAATTTTATTAAAAGTATTCTTGCAAAATTAATAAATATGTAATGTAACCTTCAAAATTGGGATAACATTTTTTTTTCCAATATATGTACTTATTTTCACTTTGAACCAACCTGGTAAATTATTAATATATGTTTTTGTTGTGTGACCTTTATATATAGTTTTCTGGGACACATAAAAGAACACCTTGAAACTCCAAGACAAATTAAAGTCGAGCATTATCTGCTTTATCAGATTCTTAAAAGTAAATTTTCAACAAACCTTACTTATTTTCATAACTTTTACTGTTAGTCCACTTTTGTGCACCAACCATCTAAGAGTCATGTTACACATGGTATGAATGAATTATCTCTAAAGCTGGATCGCAAAAGAAAATTGGAAATCGTTAGAGAATAAGTTGCTTACAAGTTTGAGGAATGAATTTGGACGATAAAAAAATATGAAAACGTAAACGAAGAGATGAAAAATATTTTACCTTTTATTGACAACTAAAAGCACAACAAGTATTGCGGGGGCATGTTTTGGGGTTAGCTTGGGGGGGCCAATGGCGGTATTTATGGTGATGGTACTAGCAAGAAATAAGCAGTAGATATGGTGGTGGTCTATGGTGACCGTAAAGGTTGTAGCGTATGCACGTGGCATTGATAATTATCGCAATTGTAATTGTTTAGGTGGTAGTTGTTAGTGTTGGTTTATTTATTTATTTTTGACATAATCTTCAAGAACTTCATGAGTAACAGTTTTTAACATAATACAAACCTGATCAACTACAAACCTGATCAACTAACTGAGGAAAAAGTAATAAGAAAAGAACATTTAAACCATGCCAATACTAAAGCAATGTAAGGGCATAGTACTGCAAACAATCACATAAATAGAACCCATTGAACTTAGAATCTGGACTGACGGGTCGAATTGAAATGAAAAGGTGATGGAATAACCTATTGCGCCTGCAATTCTCTTTGCCTCCAAGACTGATGTCCTATTGGTAAGTTAAAGTCAACACTACCTCAAGAAGGAATCTTGGTAGCTCAAATCAAACAAGCTTAAGAAAGGTGGTTTTGGGTTTGCGATGGTTGTAAGATTTGTAATAATTGTCCTTTAGCAACAAGAAATGGCTTGGTACTGTTGTATGTTGTGTTATGGTTGTAGTACCTGTCACTATAGTTATAGCATTAATGTGTTTGGAGTATTGTACATTAGACTATGTGATGCACCTAACAAAAAAATGACATAATAATTTTAGGTTTAGCTCCTCTAAGCGACTTGAAGGTACATGAAATCTATTTCTAGAACTAGGAGATCGACGTTAAACAATTCTACATAGAATGACTTTCTTCTTTTAATCAGGATACCGAACCAGATACTGAAATATGAAGTTTTCTTTAGTCAAGAGGTCGTCTTCGTGGTTACCGATTTGTAGCCGTCATGATTCTAATAATTTATTCCATGGTACTTTCATTATGTCATGATAGTAAAGCTTCAAAAATTTTAACACCTGTAGACCACACTTTGAATAATTAATTTTCCTTTTTATTGTGCCACACAAAAATACATGCAAAGTGTTTCTCACGATGAAGAACAATGTAAGGTTAAGTAATTAAATTTATGCTCATAGGGAAGTCAAGCTTTATATATTCATCTCAGCAAACACTCTTTACTACATTCTTAACAAAATCACACAATGATGACAGAAAGATTCAATAAAGTCAGAAACCGTTGATGATTTTGTCATTCATTTATGTTAGTTTTGGGTACAAGATTGGTACAAATAATTAGAGTTATGGTTCTCCAATCGGTGAGCTTAAAGGTCTAAAATGTTCAGTTAAAGATTTGTGCCGAATTATTGTCCACATTTTATGACAAAACATCAGCATTGTTGCTTATGAGAAAGCTTTTTAATTTTTTTTAATGATCTTTTTATTATTATGTCTACTTCTCATTTGTAACTAAAAACGAGTCTTGCTCTAAATCACCATTCTACATGTGTTGTGAAAATTGTAGAAATACTTTCAATAATTTGTGATCTTATGCTTAATTATTTTCTTGCTTGCAATTTAAGCAAAAACATTTGTAACCATCCTGTTAAACAACATTTTGAGAAAATTAGAGAACGTCCCGTACATTGCACGGGTCCCTTAGCTAGTTTAGATAATATGGTAGGACACTTTACCATGAATCAAGTGGCTAGTTGAAAGATACATTAAGCTCTAGTTTGATAGTTTGATAATAGCTACCCTAGTTTTTTTTTTCTTCTCTCTAGAGAGATTTTCATCCACGCTCTTCCTTTGAAGTGGTGTTTATCCATCCATCCATCTTGTTTGAAGGATCTCCCTGAGAAGTAAATCCTCATAGCCCATAACTGCTCAAGTGAGTTATTTCCGTACCTACCTTTCACTATCCGTTACCCATTATTTTCTCTCATCACTCCTCAGCACCAAATCTTTCAACTTCCTCTTAAAACCAGCCCCTGTTGCAATATGATTCACCAACAAATCCACCAAGACATGGAAACAATCATCACCAAAACTAACCATCTCCTCTGTGAGGACCCTCTTGACCTTACTTAACCACTGCCAACCGTGAGTATTCACCCATGCTTCTTGCAAGAATTGTTAGCTCCAAAAAAGTAAACTCCAAGATAGTCCAAAACATCTTAGCCAAAGTCTGGAACCCCACAAAAGGTATGAAAATCCATTCCTTAGAAGAGAATACTTTCTGCATCACTTTCAACCATGAATGGGATAGAACCAGAGTTTTAGACTCAAGACCTTGGTCCATCATGAGTTCCCATTTGGTAGTTAGAGACTGGCCTCCCAATCTGTCAATAAAGGAAATTAAGTTCAACTTCTCCCCCTTCTGGATCCGAATTTGTGGCCTTCCCCCTAATCAAATGACAAAGGGAAATGCGAAAAGAATTGCTGGGAAGATAGGAAATTTGCTAGACATTGATTTCACTTCGAATGGGCAAATCTCTTGGTTTAAATACCTGAAAATCAAGGTCGACATTGATGTCCGCAAGCCCCTCCACACCGGTTTCTTCAGAAACAAGGACATATATCACAGAGCGTGGATTAGCCTCCAATACTAACGACTTCCCGATCTATGCTACAATTGCAGAAGGTTGGGTCATGGGCTTCGCAACTGCCTATACCCCTCGATTGTGATTCAGGAACATCCTAAAAGCCCTTTTGGTCCTTGGATGCGTATGGAATCTTTGGATTTCATACCTGTCGAAACTGAGTGGAACCCAGCAGCACATCCTGGAGAAATCCAGAACTCTCCAACAGAAATCTCGGCATTGACAAAACTGATGACAAAAGCCAGTTGGATGACAAAAAACAAAACCCAGATGCTCCATCATCCTCAAGCCAACCCAGAAATCCTCAACTCACCTGCTCCGAAGAACAGACAACTAGCTCACTTCGCCAGGATTACTCTAAACCCACTATTCACCCCCGTCCGACAACCCAAAACTCAGACAGCATAAAACCCAATACTTACCCATCGACCGAGGAAAAACATCATACCACTGACAAAAAACAAACATCCAGCCCCAACCCTGTCACATCCCAGCCACCCAAACCTGACTCACAAACCAACTCCCTCAACCAAACTCCCTTTTTTCCCCAACTTCAAAACTCTGAAACCTGTGGTACCTATAAAAAAAAGCACCTCTTTGTGTTAACACGACTACCATTCCCGAACCAACTCTAACCAGCCCCAACCATAAAAGGAAACTACCTTACGAGGAAAGCACAAGCCCCAAAAAGCCCAAACTCACTCTCACCAACCCAAACCAATTTCTACCTGGACCAAACCCAAGTCAACCTTACCAATTACTCAAGCCCAAACCCGAAACCCATGGAAAACCAAATGAATCACCCAATCACCACTCCAACCCAACAAACTTCAGAGCCAAACAGTTTAGAAACATAAAATCACAAGCAAGGAAAAACAATTCTCCCGCCAACCATTCTATCTCTGCAACCAAACTCAAGTCTGCTGAAACCAACTCTCTGGTTCTATCCTCTCTTGTCAGGGGCTCAAGCATCAGCTTGCCCCAAGAACCACCATGATTGTCCAAGCTTGGAACGTTCGAGGGCTTGGACGTGTTTCGCATGTCAGGGCCCTCAAGAAGGATGCCAGAACTCTCAATTCTGACATCATTTTCCTTTCTGAAACTCTCTCCCCCTCTTCTAAGATTTCTTCTGTCCTCAATTCTCTAGGTTTCTACAATCAATGTTTCGTCCCGCCTTCAGGAACAAAAAAACTGGCTGGAGGACTTTGTCTAGCCTGAAAAAATAGAGTAGATTTGGAGGTTATCACTAAAAGTTACAACTTCATCAATGCTTTGATTTTTTCAGACCCCTCAAACAACCCATGGATGGTCACCGCTATTTATGGCCCGCCCCACTAAAGTAACAAAAGAAAGTTTTGGGATGACTTAGACTTGTTGGCAAATTCCTTCACAGGCCTCTGGTTATGCTTCGGAGACTTCAATGCAGTATCAAATCAACTTTAAAAAAAAGGAGGAAGACCGGTTCACTCTTCTTCTTCTGGAGGACTTAATGGATTTATTGACAAAAGTCATCTTCTAGATCTCAGCTTCTCTGAAAATCCATATACCTGGAGTAACAACAGACCTCTGGCTACAAACATCAGAGAGAGACTTGACAAAGGCTATGCCAACATGCAATGGCGTACCTTGTTCCCAGATGCTTCTGTGCTTCATCTCCCAGGTAAAACCTCTGACCACCTTCCCACTGTGATAAGAACTCATCAAAGCAGCCTGCCTGGACCCAAACCTTTCCGTTTCGAATCAGCGTGGACAAGAGACCACTCATCTCATTACGTGGTCAACTCATCATGGAGACAAAAGATCAGAGGTTGCCCAACAAAAGTGTTGAACTCGAAAACTACAATTACAAGCCAAAATCTACAAAAATGGAATGTCAACCATTTTGGACATATCCAATCGAAGATCAAGATGCTCACTAAGAAACTGGATTCAGTACAACAACGAGAGCCATCCATAAGGAATCTGGAACTGGAGGCAAACCTAAAAGCAGAGTTAGATGAACAGTGTAAGAGAGAAAAATGTCTTTGGCTTCAGAAATCTAGAATCACCTGGCAAACCGAAGGTGATTGGAATACTAGATTCTTCCACCTCAGTACACTAATCAGAAGAAGGAAAAATGCCATCGATTTTATCAAAAACAAAGATGGAAATTGGATCTCCAGTCGAGATGAAATTGGGGAGTGTCTAAATGAAAATTTCCAGACCCTGTTTCTAACATCGAACCCGTCATTTCCTTCTGATCTCCAAGGTCTTATAAGTCAGGTCCTTTCCGAAGAAGATATAGCCTTGCTATGCGCAATTCCATCCTTTGAAGAAATTTTGAGCACTCTAATGCACTTCAATCCCTATAAATCCTTCGGCCCAAATGGGATGCCAACTCTCTTTTACAAAACATACTGGGGCACTGTCAGAGAAGATGTTTGCAAAGCCATCCAAGACTTCTTCATCAATGGACCAAACCTTCTAAATCTCAATCACACAAACCTTGTCCTGATACCGAAAATTAATGCCCCAACCAAAGTAGAACACTTCCGTCCCATAAGCCTCTGTATTATGATTTACAAGGTGATATCAAAAATCTTGGCCAACAAGCTGAAACGGTTTCTCTCCGAGATGATCTCCCCCTTAGAACCTGCTTTTGTTCCGGGACGAATGATCAACAACAATAGTATCATGGTTTAGGACTTTTGGCATACTACGAGGAAAAAGAAAGGGGGTGGTTTGATGGCAATTAAGCTGGACATGGCCAAAGCTTACGACCGAGTGAAATGGCCACTCATGACTTCGGTGTTACAGCATTTTGGTTTCCTGATGATTTGGATTAACTGGATGCATCAGTGTATCTCCACGGCAAGCTTCTCAATTCTCATCAATGGGATCCCTTATGGATACTTCAAAGCTCAAAGAGGACTTCGACAGGGAGACCCTCTCTCCACATTTCTCTTCATTATCGTCTCGGAGATCCTAACCCAATTAATTAATCGAGAAGAAAATAAAGGATCGATCCATGGGATAAAAGCAAGTAGAGGCAGCCTAGCTATTTCATACATTTTATTTGCAGATGACCTGTTCTTATTTTGCAGGGCAGATTCCACTGAAGCAACACACATAAAAAATTGTTGGATACCTACAGCGCTTGGTCAGGACAGTGCATAAACAAGGAAAAGTCCCAGATTTTCTTCAGCAAATCAACAAATCCCAACACAATCCACGACATTTGCAAATTGCTGGACTTCAAAAGGGCTTCCACAAAAGCAAAATATCTTGGTTTACCCTTGTTTACGAACCAATCAAAGAAGGCCTTTGCTGAAATTGTGAAGAGGATAAAGAAGAGACTAGCAAGTTGGAAATCTAGAATCCTATCCCAGGCAGGCCAAGCAACTCTGATCAAAGCAAGCGCCATGGCAATTCCAACATATATCATGTCCACATTTGTTCTGCCTAAGCAAATCACAAACAAACTAGATGGATGCCTCCAAAAATTTTGGTGGGGATTTAATCATGACGGGAGAAACCATTATCATCCGAGGAGTTGGGACTCAATCTGCACTCCTAAATCTGTTGGAGCTCTGGGGTTCAAGAAGATGCAAGATTTTAACTTGGCTCTCATTGCCAAAGCAAGATGGTCCCTCATTACAAAACCGAATTCCCTGTGGGCACAAACAATGCACTCGAAGTACCTTAGAGGAACCCTTTTCTCGATCACTCTCGAAAAACCTCAGCATCTTGGATTTGGAAAGGGATATGCAAAAGCCGGAGAACAGTTGCAAAAGGCATGGGATCTATCATTGGCGATGGAAAGACTACCAATATCTGGAAAGATCAGTGGATCTCTCAATTCGAAGGCTTCCAGTAAATCTTCAATGAGTAATCCTAGTATTTCTCTAGTGGCTGTTCTCCTTTCTTCTAATGAGAAAACGTGGGACGTGAACAAGCTTCAGCTATTCTTTGATCACACTACTATTGAAGCTATCTTGAAAATCCCTCTCCCAGGAAATCAATCCCAAGACTTTTTAGCTTGGACCCCAAACAAGAAAGGCATATTCACCACCAAATAAGCTTACTTAACAGAAAATGCCCTTAAGTTTTTACCAAATCAAGTCTCCCCCCCCCCCTCCCGGGTTCTGGAAAAGAGTGTGGTCTTCAAAGATTCTAGCTCGTCACAAAATACTTATCTAGAGAATAGCCTGGAAGATCTTACTGCTTCGCGACACCCTAGCCAAACACAATTCTGAAGTGGAAAATGTTTGTCCTCTTTGTGACCAAAATCTTGAAACTGCTACACATTTGTTTCTTAGATGCAATGTGACTCGATTTCTCTGGGCAGCGTCTCCCTCCAACTTTCGTCCCCCCCACGGCTTGGATTCCCCCATCGAATGGTTGAATTACATCCTCAAACCGCCAGGACTCCAAAGAGAAGACCAACTTAGGTACACCCTCTTTGTGACAACCCTATTGGACCTGGTCTGGATGGAGAGAAATAAGATAATTCATGAGAGGAAGATTTTGGAACCCTTGTTCTGGCTGACCGCATCACCAAGACAGCGCACAACTACTTTGCTGAAATAAACACCAAGGGAATCTCAAAATTTTCATCCCAAAGTTGGTCCCCCCCCCCCCCCCCCCCCCCGCAGGTTGGTGCAAAATTAACTTTGATGCAGCAATCAGAGGAGATAGAGCATGCATAGCAAGTCTCTGCCGGATCCCGTCAGGAGTTAGTGAGTTTGGGAAAACAGCCATAATTTTTAATACTAGAATCCCGGAGCAAGCTGAAGCAGCGGCAGCCTTGTTAGCAATACAAATGGCCATTGAACAACAAAAGAATCATATCATCTTCAAAGGGGACTCGGCTTCTATCATCATGATGATCACAGCCAAAGAAGCTCCCTCTTGGAACATCAGAAACTACATTGAAGACTCTCAGTTTTTGCTCCAGAGTGTACCCAGTTGGGATTTTGTTTTTGCTCCCAGAGATGCTAACAGGGCTGCTCATAATCTTGCAGCTAGTGCTTTCTTTAATTTGCATTTTGGCTTTGTTCCACCTTCTTCCAAGCTTTTGTCTAACTTGGAAGAATCTAGGAACTCTGATGTTATTCTTCCTTATACTTAATTCTATGACTCTTTCACCAAAAAAAAAAAAGGTGGCTGGTTGAGAAGCTTCGCGTCCGGCCCATTCTAGCCATTTGAGAGCCATTAGCTCTTGTGATTCTTTGGAAGACTTATGACTCGTCTAGTCTTCCATAAGCAGAGTCCCGACTGTAGCGATGCACATAGAACCTCTCTATTCTGAACTACTATCGATGGTAAGAACGTATTTTATTATTCTACTCAACTTTGACAGATGATCCGCATTACTCACTAGCTGGAGCGAGGAGAGATTGTGAAGTAGGTCTGGAGAAAGGTCAAGACGAGAAGTAAAGTTGCTGCAAGTAAACCAATAGCAGTCCAAGGGCTACTGAGGTACCGTGATATCATTTGCGAGATCGACGTCTTTGCCTTGCTATTGTAGTGCTCTTGGATTCTTTCTTGAACGTTCATGAAGATGGCATTGTTCACTGTGGGAATGCTTATCTCCACATACATCTTAGCCAGCTCTTCATCACTGTTGAGTTTGTTCAAAAGAATGTGGTTTGACCTTAACACTTTCACATCATCTGGATGATTAATGAGTGATTTCATGAAACCAATATAAGATGTCACACTGAAATCGTTAGGGGTATGTGGACTCATTTCGTATGCAATCAAGTTTAGGAAAGTGGCCTTGGCACTGGGAGTGATAACCCTGGAAGGGATTTCAAGCTGTCCATAAAAGCCGAACGAGTTGAAATCGATGTCCGTCAAAGACTTGCCAGTACTAGGCCTAAAGTTGATTCCCTTTGCTTTGAGCTCCGTAGCTGAACGACACGAGTGTGTGTAGTTGGTAAACCGATTCTTACCATCAACTCGAAATTTGGCTTTCGGCGAGTGCTTCTGATTGCTATCAAACCTGAGAAAGGATGTTCGATACATTTCAAGAAGATGAGAAGGCCGCCGCTGAGATATGCTAGTGCTCAATGTTCTTCCTTCTGGCATGCTAGTCCCCTGCCTATGCACTATAAAATCAACAAAGCTGTTCATTGTTTCCTCCGGTTCATTTCCGACATTAGATCTGAAGTTGATTAACACTCGAAGCACTTCATAAGGCACTTGGTTCTCAAGTAAAAACATATCCCGGAATATATTAGCCCACCCCAACGCACCTAGATGCTCGTGATACAGTAGTACCACGGGGTCTACCTCCTTTTGATCCCTGGCGCCGAGTGATGGGGTGAGCTGAAAATTGGTGTTCTTTGTGGGGAGAGTCTGATTTCCCATGTACCTCCTTTGGAATATTTCACTGCATATGACGCTTAAAATAAAACAGGCGTCCAGGAGCATCATTCGGGAAAATTCCTTGTCATCGTATGCATCCGTTGAGCCTTCGACATAGCAACTTCTCGCAATGTCAACCATTGCCAGGACCCTCTCGCACAAATCATCTATGGTTTTGCCTGGACAACTTGCAAGAAACATTAGTAGTGTTCTAGGCTTGAACTTCTCTGCTAACTGGAGCTCCCCTTTATTGTGGTGGTAAGGACCCAAGGAAACAACTACTGGGTCGTACTCTTTTTCGTTACTCTTGTCCGTTCGCAACATTGGCGAAATCTTGTGTATTATTCTTCTATTTTTCTCGTTCGCAACGCCAGTAAATATCTGCTCTCCTCTAATGGCGGCTTCCCATTCTTTGATTGCACGGTAATCGCCGTCCACATCAATTTTTATCGTCTCTGATAATTTCTTGGCAGAAGTCCTATCTCCTCTGCTATCCTCTTCATGGATATCCGCCATTGCCTTAATTCCTTTCTACTTGGATGTACAGTCCTGTGATGTAATTTAGGGAGTCGCAATAACCGTTTAGAGAGTGCTAAGAAGGTTGTCCATAATTTAGGGCTGAAGGGTCTAAAGGTGTCCACCCCCTACGTATCATCAATTTAGTCCATTGTATAATTGACTTGGGCTACAACCCATATAGCAGTAATTTTATTTTATTTTTTGGATTTACCTATTTATCGTCCTTATTAGCATTGCTAGTTATTCTAATGTGCACATTCGCAAACCCCATTGTGCAATCCTTAGTCAGATGAAGCAATTTATTTGCTTAAAACCGAGGACCAGTAGAAATGCAGCGGTTTGTACCGTTTGGCTCTGCACCCTTCCATTTTAAAATGTAGAAGGTCTAAACCCGTTGGATCATTAACGGCCACATGGAGTTCGGCACAACCGACATGCATATGTAAAGTTTTGAATATGTATGGACTATGGACGGAGAGAAATGCCAGAACTTTTGAAGGTAAATATGCTCATCCTGAAGGTTGTATGATAATGATTGATCAGTGGATGAAGTAGAGACTTAGCAGCGGAAAAAAAATAAAGTCAACAATAGAAAACAAGGAACTGTGCAAGACTTGGTTGGGGGTGCCTAATGGAGTATTCAGTGACTAAGCTCATATGTTAGTTAAAGGTTTTGGTTTTTTTTTTTTTTGTAAAGGATGTATAGATATAGATAAACAGTGTATTACAAAACTCTTGTAACTGTTTTGAGCTTTAATGAAATACAGGACATTTGACCACAAAAAAAAAAGACATGCATATGAAAAGTTGCAATTGATGGATGAAAATTGGTTCGCTTCAATAGGCAGCACCTATTTGCTTTTTGGGTTAATTCTTTAGACTTTCTCTATCTCTTCCTACTTACTTTAAGAAAATCGTTTTGGTGCATACAATGGACTCAATTTGCTTACCACTTATGGCGGTAAGGTAACTTGTAGCGAATTAAAAAGTGTGAAATTATGTATAAATAGAAAAAAAAAATTGTAAATTTGGCTAGACCCCACATATTGATGTCTACAAACTAATCACAACATGAAGCCTAGCCAAAGATCCAATGGCTTAAATAGTTATGGCTGCATAAATGAAAGACGTTACCTTGGTGTTAAAAGAAGCCTCAACTGTGTACCGGAAAGACGACTTAACCCAGTCCCTTGACTGCACGAATCATGGGCGAGAGCAAGAGCGGTTGTGAGGTTCTTGAGCAACAACGACTACTCATATGGTAGGTTTTAAGGTAATACACAGAGCAGGTGTGAATTGAAATTTCAAAGGGAGTGTACAGTTCCAGAATCTTACAACTAATAATTTTCCAATTCAGATTTCTGGGTTTGCTAAAATTCAAAAATTACCACTCTTTCGCTACCACCACCACCACTTTTCCTCGGCCTAACCTTATTATTTTAGGGTTGGTTATTTTAGAGCCGCCAAGTCCGTGGTTGGGTTGGTTAAAACCTGCTTAGCCCAATGCACAGGTCACCCCCACTAGTTTGGGACAACCACAGCTTGTCGCACATCTTGATTCATCAAAATATTACTTGCAATAACTTATGACATGACCAAAAGAATAAAAACAATATTCACGTTGTTTAGTGATACGGAGCACTCTCATCTAAGGACGGAGTTACCCGGTGCATCTAATCGACAAATATATTTTCTAGTGCTTATTAGGTGGTTTCGCAATTTTCTCAATGGCATGGAGTGTCTTACTGTCTTTTTGCTTTCTCATTGGTATGGTTAAAAATACTTGAAATTGAACCGCGACACAAAAAAATAGCAGAACTCTACCGATTGAGTTACTCTTGCTAGGTATGATATATGGACTCTTAAAATATACTCCGCATCAATATGAAAGAAACAAGTGCCAAGACAACCGATGGTAGGGAGAGAGGGGACAGAGATACCTTTATTGCTGCGTTTCGAGAAATGTAAAGGGGCTGCAACCGGCCGGGGAGATGGAGAACCTCTTGATGGTGGGAAGCCTGAACAGGACCTTCTGTGAAGGCATCTTACAGTACGCTAGTTTTAAAGAAAGACTCCTAATATTGAATGATTTAGTGCCAGGCGCTGACTTGGATCTTTCATCTCTTTGCTTAGTTTTATAGCGACCAGCTTGCAAAGTTCTGGCATTTTTTGACTTGATTCACCAATTTCTTAGTGCACAAGCTTTGATCCTCTGTAGTTAGGATATACGTGTAGCCTTTCATTTGTTGCATAAGGTGTGTATACACTACAACAATAATCTCATTTAGCCATATGGACGCAATTCTGTCACTAAAAGTCACATTTAGCGAGGGTAAAGGCCGTCGTTAAAGGTCTGTCACTAAAGGTTATTCCGACAGAAACGTCTGTCGGTAATAACCTTTAGCAACGGACTTATACCGACATAAAATTCCATCGCTAGAAGGTTTTTCAAAATTTCTATTTTCAATTGAATTTGAAAATATTTTTGTAAATAAATTAGCGACAAAGTATTACCTACGGATTGGATTCAAATCAGTTGCTAAAAGAAATATTTTAATATTTTTTTAACTTTTGGCAAATGATTTGTGTCCATCACTAAAAATCAAAATTTTTGAAAACGAAACTTTTAACAATGGGCATCATCCGTCTCACTAAGTCCTGAGATGAAAACCCTAATTAATTTTTCTCCCCACCACTCTCTCTCTTCTCTCTCTCTATTGCCGCCGGTGACAACCTATAACTCCCTCCTTTGTCCCCCATCCAGTTGTCATCCCTCCTTGCCGGCAAGTTCCCCTCCCCCACCGTCCAACACAACCACCTCCACTTCACCGTCACCTCTGTGGCAAGTACCCCGCGAATCACCTCTCTGGAGAAGCCACCACTGTGGTCGTTGCCTATCCTTTTGTGCTTATTTATTAAAGTTATCCATTTGCACACTTATTATTCGATGTAAATATTATTCAAAACTAAAGTTATATTTTATCTAAATTGCACATAATCTTCTTACACTCAATATCTAAGTGCTCGTGTTAACATAAGATATAAGCATTATGTTAAAATGAAAACCCGACGTTTTTGTCATTGGTGTATAAGAAAGAATGAGTAATTACACATGGTCTTAACGTAATTGGTCAATCAACGAGAAAAAGCCAGACCAAGAATCCTGAACTTAAGAAAGGCAACGTCCTATCTGCCTTGTTGTGATAGCGGGAGAAATATTGAGTACTAGACTTTCGAGTTATAAGTGTTCTCCTTATTCTCTTTTCTCTTAAATTTCAAGTTTTTATTAATTTGGCTTTTGCTTAGCAGGAGATGAAAATTATCAATGAATGTCACTAAATATAACTGACTATATCATCTGTCATTTTTGTTCGGTTTATGATAAGTTGTGATTCATGAAACGAACCGTAATGATGGTTGATTTGAGTAATGTAAAATCGAATTGTTAACATGTTTTAATAGTTTAGTTTGATTGGTTTGGTGTTCATAGTCAAGGAGTTCGAGCTGGTGTACAACAGCTTGATCGACACGGAGCTGGCCGTTGTCACCTCGGTGGTGCAGCTGGAGTCGCAGCGCCTGGACCAGATCGGCAAGGGGGTGTAGCGGCTTACTAGGTCGAAGAATGTGAGGATCAAGACGGTGATTGACCCCTCGTGGGTCGTTGGTAAGCATCGAAGCCTCTTCAATCCTCTGGCTTGATGACTTTGTCAACTCTCCACAACGTGCAGACGAGTGAAATGCCATGCTGTAATATCATTGACATCCAGGGACACGGCACTGGAACAGATACCCCGGCCTTGTTGCTTCCATCCTTGGAGGGGAAACCCATCGGATCAAGTCTCAGTCAGTTTTAATCGCGGGACAATATTCATCGATTGGAGTTCCTAAGAGCATGAAAGAGAAAAGTTACGAAAAGTTCCGAGAGAGAAGAAAAAGGCAATTGAGGAAGTTTTATTTGACATATTTCTCGCTAAATGAACTAGAAAGCACAGCAGTAAAATAATGGAACACTGGATATTCACACCCAAAGTACAGTAGAAAAATATAGTAGAGTTGGCAGAGATTTTCATACGTCCATCATAAGCAAGAGAATGCAAGTAAATTCAAAAAGTCGGAATCAAGCCAATGTTTAAAGATCATAACAGCGTGCAGATCAAAGTTTCATCATTTATTATCAATTCTAGTTTGGGTCTAACTAAAAGCCAACTCGCCTTGCATATTTTAGACGGTAACTGCTCGAGGCTTTAACTGCAGTCAGCCTTAATCCGTTGTGAATATGATGCAGGACAGGGCAACCAACTTATCCTTTGAGCCCAAGAATCGTATCTCGAATCAGCTCCTGGGGGGCTTAGAACCCACTTTTCACCTAGCAAGGCTGGTCCCTGCCCAGCAGGATAAATGCCCCTGCTGCATTATTCTCCCGCTGAGGAGAATCGATCCTTGAGCTCTGACACCACTTGATGCAAAAAATCATGACCAACTCTCCCAAATGCTTAAGTTGTCAGGAGACGTGTAGCTAATCCTTTTCAATGCCAGGATTCGTATCTCGTTTGAGCTCCTTAGGCCAACCTCATGGGTCCACTTCCTGCCTCGCAGATCATTCCAAGGACCCACCTTGTTGGACCTCGACCATGTGGGCTTTGCTACCCACTTTGTGGCCCTTGCACCTTGCAAGGCTAGTCCCTGTACAGCAGGATTAATGCCCCAGCACTCTAAGTTAAGATGGCATGCTCATGCTCAGATAACGAAATGTCTAAAATAGATATAATACCATATGTTTACGGCTGTGACAGCAGCTAAGCAGTGAAAGCCAACATACAACAGATGAAGCCTAATCTGACCCAGAAGCATAAGCCTCAATGCATGTCCCCCACGCTTCCACCTCGCAATAGATCAGATCAGCTATGGGTTTTGCGTTTCGGAGCCCGCACCCCAGACCCAATGTGCACCCTATCTAGGTGCCATTGCTAATTTCCAACCACCCGAATTTAGGATTTGTTACCAAGACTGCCAGCCCTGCGCAGCCCAACTCCATCCCGCCCCCTTATTTTGCACTAGCATGTGTAAGTATGGCTTGTCAAGCCAAACAAACATAAAAAATGGTGGTGGTGGTGGTGGTTATGCTGTTATATGGTGGTGATGGCCGTGACAGTATAGGCAATAGTGGCTTTAGTACTGGAGGTGCTCCTTGGTGTTGCATGATTCTCCAATATTAGTGATGCTCCCGAGCTTCGCGTCTGCTCCCACTCCCACCCCAAAACCCAATGTTAGTAACACCCCCCATTGCACTTGCTCCAGCTCCTGCCTCCAGAGTTATCAGAACCAAACCCGACACCAGGACTTGTTCATGCTTCATTGATTCAACTGGTGGATCAATCAGTTCAACTGTTTGTACCAAATACAGTTTATCGTAGTAGGGTGGCTAGTATCTATATATATTAGATACTGCAGATTTTATGGACTAGGTACGAGTGTCAGAATTGGATATGTGTCCCAACTCGGATTCGTCTAACTCTCAAAACCCAAGACGTTGGGACACGGCAAAATATTTATATCCATTTTTATTTTTAGTTGTTCTTAAGGTAAAATGGTAATTTACCTGACGCACGTGTTAATTGAATACTTATATCAAAGCAATATAGAATTTTTATAACTATCAGATAGAGTTCGCAGTATCATATCCTACAAGATGTGTCGGATACATATTCCATACACATGTCCAAGTGTCCATTGTCAGACAACGGTACTTCACGCATTTTGAAGAGTCCATGTATAGGTTTTTACTAACAACTTTGTGCTTGGTTCAGCGGGTAAAGACATTGCTGGCCAGCCTCCATACTGACAATCAAATCCTGGGAGAACCATTATGTCACTGTTTAGTAAGTTAATGGGCTGTGCTTATTTGGTCAGGACCACCCGCTTGCTCCAGAATAAAGGCCGGTTCATCTGGTTTTGACCGGTTCAGCAGCTTAAACGATCCAAATGGACAGCCGAACCGGTGTAGTGGCCGATTCCCTGTTGAATCGGCCAATTCCCTGTTGTGTTGACCAGCCAGTAAATGGTCCTGAGAATTATGCGGCACGCGTTTCGTTCATCTAAGGGCAGATGCAGTGGCAGCGGTTGCTTATGATGGTGGTGTTGGGCTGATCATGGTTAATTGTAGTATCCACGTGGGTAATTAAATTTCAAATCAAGGAGGAAGAATACACGTAAGAAAATGATCTCCACAAAATGACTCAGATCCTCCTCTCATGGCTTGCACATGACCATTTTAGAAGGAGAATTAAATGAAAAACTTACAGAAGGGCTTGGTGCACAAGTAAATTCATAAAAAGGCCAAATAAATAACTTTGGAACTTGGAAGGCCAGGGCAGAGTAGAGGTAAACAGTTGGGTGGTTCGGCATAATAAGCTACGTATAGTGCCTTTGAATTTTGAAAAGGTTTCACTCTCAGAGCCAAAATCACCACAATTTATTAGCCTCTTTTTGCTTGAGCCGTTCATGATTCAAGATTGTTAAAAGTGGCCTTTTTTCCTAAATATTCCTGTGCACCAAGACTTTTTGTTAATTTTCAATCCAATTTCAGTTTGAAGAGGTCATGTTGATAGTCATGCCGAGGCGCTATCCACAATCTCAGAGCAGAAAAAAGGGGTTATCTATATTTTTCCCCCCTTTAAGTTCATTCCGTGCCACTGCCCCCATCACCAGCACCACTCACAACCATTAACATTACACCACTACATAGTTGCTCCAAATCTCAAGCGCGAAAAGATAGTCTGGGAGAATGGACAATATGTGCAGAACCTGATGGTGGTAATAATTCGATGACACTGAACTGCAGGAGCGAACTGGAATCGGATACAGTCCCTCAACCTCTAGGCAAGGGTTTTTGGGCTTTCCGTCACTTGGATAGTTAGCTTTTCAGGTTGAGCTCTCCCATTGCCCCTGTTTGCATCAACTGGGATCAAAGCCGCCCCATTCCCAGCCTGGCAGATTCTACATTATTCATGGTTTTTTCATCCACGCCAATAGTACCTCAGAAGTCCCAACAGTGGTCAACATGCCTGAGGAGCCGGTAGCCCCCTTGCAGAGACGTAAGGCTTTGAAACAAATGCCAATTATGCAGTCCCACATCGGCTAGGGAAGGGGATATTCTGGGGCTTTTACGGCATGACTTCCCTCACTAGAATAGCTAGCTCCTTAGGTTGACTTTTCCCACTGCCCCCGTTTACACCAGAAAAACATTAGCCTACGAGTGATAGCCAGGGTGGGGTCGGAGAGAGAGATTGTGCGCGGTCGTGCAGGTGAGTGTGGCTCAACTGGTATTGTTTGCAGATTTCCTTTGGATGATGGTGGTAATGGTAGTGGTGTTGGTTTGGGGTGCACTTTGATGGGTAAAAACAACAGTGATTCTGCAATGGTTGGTGATGGTGGTTTTGAACGGTGGTGGTTTTTGACGATAGACCGGAGGTGGCAGGGGTTTGGAGGTAGAGAGCACTGAGAGTGGGAGTGTTTGTCACCGAGTTACCTCACTGGATAAGTGTTTCTCCTATTTTCACTTTAGGGTAAGTCATACTTTGTGTGCATTTCCACCGTTTATCGCTCACATTTAAGTTGCAAATGGAGAAATGGACAGAAAGCCAAGGGGAAAGGGGTAGATGCATACGCAAATAGAGAGAAAAGGGCTACTTAAACAAACTTCGAGGACTCCTTTGCGTGGAGGGAGATAATAGGGGTAATGGCATATCCTATACTCAAAAAGTTCTGAAGGTCAATGGCCTCAAATTTCAGAAGTTACTGTAACAAAGATATCAACAATATGAAGGGAAAATTACAAAAAAATGGGTTTTGGAGTAAAATATTTGTAGACGAGGGGTTTATTTTGAAAAATTGTAAAAAAGTGGGGTGACTTTTCAAAATTTCTGAACAATGGGTAGACTTAAGAAAAAATGGGTTTTTTAAAATCAACTAATCTGGACTTCCCAAATTACCCTTCCCGTCAAAATCGTTGACCACTGTTTTGGTACAAGTCAGTTTCTGCAAGAATGTAAGTACGATTATGCAAAAATACTTATCAGTTTCTGCAGATATACAAGTCGTTTCTGTCATTCGAACTGATACAATGCTAACTTTGCCTAAAAGAAGGACTTATATTAGAACACCTAAAGATTTACCTGATATGAACATAAATCTTGACAGATTTCTGGGAGTCGTTCCCAAATGACATTGATTCTCCGTAAAATCTATGCTGAAAAATCACTCAGACTAATCTCATTAGCACTCTAATTACATTTAATCAACACTCAACCAAAGAAGCTGTTTCCAAGAACACCCAGATTAGGTTTTATCTAAACTTCTATTTTCTTCTAACTGTAAATGAATGACTAACTTTGTCTAAATGAATGACTTATATTAGAGCACTCAAAGATTTACTTGATATGCACATGGTGGGGTACAATATAGATAGATTTTGAATAAATGTCAGCATACTTTCTCGCTAATGCCTATCAAATTTCACTTGCAAAACAAGCCAACAAAACAAAATCAATATTTCCATACAAAATTTATTTTTTTTCTCCCAAGTTTTAGACCACTTCATATTCCAACCCAAGAGTTCCAAAATCTTCTACCAAAAGTATCTTACTAATGATCATTATTGACACCATGGAGCACTATCTTTTGTCTATACTGATGATGAAGGGAACATTGCTCCAAAATTTCAAGCATTATTGATCTTCATTAAAGTATTATCACAAAACTGTCTATAGTTTTATGCATCTCAAAAGTATTTTAGGAAATACAAATTTATAGTCAGAAGAAAATAGAAGTTTAGATAAAACCTAATTTGGGTGTTCTTGGAAACAGTTTCTTTGGTTGAGTGTTGATTAAAAGTAATTAGAGTGCTAATGAGATTAGTCTAAATGATTTTTCAGCATAGGTTTTACGGAGAATCAATGTCATTTGGGAATGACTCCCACAAACTTATCAAGATTTATGTTCATGTTAGGTAAATCTTTGGGTGTTCTAATATAAGCCCTTCTTTTAGGCAAAGTTAGTATTGCATCAGTTCGAATGGCAGAAACGACTTGTATATCTGCAGAAATTGACAAGTATATTTGCATAACGTTACTTGCATTCTTGCAGAAAACGACTTGTACCAGAACAGTAGTCAACGATTTTGGCGGGGAGGGTAATCTGGGAAGTTCAAATTAGTTGATTTTAAAAAACCCATTTTTTCTTAAGTCTACCCATTGTTCAGAAATTTTGAAAAATCACTCCACTTTTTTATAATTTTCCAAAATAAATCCTTCATCTACAAATATTTTACCCCAAAACCCATTTTTTTGTAATTTTCCCCGGTATGAACACATAATGCGAAGGAATCGAGGCGGTACCTGCTCCAGACCAAAACCACCAAGTTCCCATTTCTGTACCAAAACAGTCCTTAAACAAGGTCAAAGACAGATTCACCTGCTCAAATCAGCACAGGTCGGCAGGGTACCCATTTGCTATGAGTCATATTGCCATCCTTAGCCGCACTTGTGTGACCCAGGAGTACCATCTCACACACACCTTAATATTTGCCTCCTCATTTATGAATCTACCACATCCTAGTTCCCTCCGACTCCAACTCGTTACTTTCAGTAAGGTCTTGCTTTCGACACCTCCTTTACAGCATCCTCCGCCCACATCTACCAGTCTTGCTATGTTAAGATCCAAGTTTTTCGTCAGTCTTCATAGTTCCTCTCGTGACCACTCCATCTGAGAGCCTGCGCGAGGAACAGCTAGGGTTGGGTGGGTGCGCACTAGGTACCAAAGCCCTCGCCAGTGTGGGATTAGGTTGTGTGCCCTTGCTTCAACATATTGCACCAACTCATTACCATGACTCACGCCGAAGCTTGAAAAGTCTAGCCATTTCTGTAAACATTGGCTCTCATCTTATCATTGGAATTGCTCCAGTAGCAACTAATCTAAAATTGCTCTTTGTACGACCTTGTTGGAACCAAATGGCCACCCACTTGCAAATCAAATTTAGTACAATATAATTTCAATTCTGCCGACAGGGAACAGAATCATCAAGTATCATTCTGTCCTAAAGATAAAATAACCATTGCATAAAGATGTGACACTTAGTGTACTATGATTCGGCTACCTTTACTGATTAGAGAGAGAATTTTTCTTGTGAATGGACTTTACAGCACCTGTCGTCTACTTTATAATTGATTTAGTGAACATCCGGAACAAGTTAAGATGAAGATTTGGAATAACGTATCATTAAAACCTGTCCTGAAATACCAAAAAGTGAGGGGAAAGGAAAACAGGTTGTGTTACATCATACAACAATTTAGAATCTGTAATGATTGCAAATCTAAAGAATCTCCACGAATAGATTAGTAATTTACCTGGAATAAGAGCTTGCATGCATATGGCAACTCCATGCTAGAGATATTTTCCCCGTTTTTGCACTTTGAACAAATGCCAGTTTTCAGCTTATAGTTGTAATATCCAAGCAAACCACATTTTCTGCAAACCTGTACCAACACTAATTCTTAAGCTAAACACAGAAGGATAGAAATGATTGAAAGACAACAGCAAATGGTTGTCCCGGTATAGCATGGAAACCTTAAGCATGGCACGTGGATGATCTATAACCAAACCAAGTTGACATGTTTAAATTGGGAAGAAAAGATGCATTACAGTTCTAACAACTTGGAATTACATCTTCCATAAGATTTCTGCAGGGAGGTCAGGACTATTTATATAACTGTTTAGAAGTTACGAGCACACGAGTTCCACAAAATTCAGAAGAAAAACGTGAACACCATGCTCATGATGTTGAAGGACGGACATGAAGGTATGACTTGCTCAAAGGAAGGAAAAACATGAAGATTCCCAGTGTCCTCTGACACACCTGAACCTCAAAAGGATCGCTTGAGATCATTAACCGCTCGTTAATTAACATGCTAGTTCCATAAGCAATCAAACAATCGCGTTCCATCTCTTCTACTCGTAATCCTGCAAATTTTGCAAAAATGGAGATGATAGCAGTATTTGAAATGAAGATAAGTTTGCACATAAGAAATTTGAGAAGTATAATACCTCCATTTTTACTTCTCCCTTCAGTAGGTTGTCTAGTGATCATGACACGAGGCCCATTACCTCGAGCATGCATTTTTGTCTAGGACCTGATGGTAAAAGGAACAATGCATATGTCATTTGGCTTAAAGGTCGAAGATTGAACCCCCTCTGTTATGTAGAATTGAAGAATTGTGATGATCACAATCAAAAAGGAATACTTCCTACTGTACATTACGGTAGTATTGAAACTTTTTTTCAGTTTTTCCTCTAGTTTTAAAAAGTGGTGAAAAACCCTTTTTATACTAGTTTCTTTAGTTTTCTTTATAAACCTTTTTCATTTTTGGCTTGTTCTTTTAAACTCCAGAGAGTAGTTTTGGTTTCAACTGTGGTTTTCAATTTGAGATCACCTGCTCAAAATTTATTGGAAGCAAAACCAAATCCTTTTATCAACCCTCTTCTCCATTAATCACCACCACCAGAACCTTGCCCGTTACCACCCACCACCACTACCACCACCATTACCACCAGCACTGGCATTACCATCACCACGGCCACCATAACTAAGCCCAGCCTCCTCGCCTTCCCTTCCACCTCCGCACCCACAATACCCATCGCAACAGCAGCCATCACCACCAAAACTGAGCCCACTGGCTTCAGTCCAGCCTCCACCACCACCACCACACCCACTACCTCCACGACCCCGAACCATTCAACAAATAGCTTCGCTCTTTGATCCAACACATCTCCACCACCACGCTGCGATTACAAGGGGCCCATGTTAGCTCCATCAATCTCCAATTCTCCGGTGACCTTTTACGTCATCAGATTGGTGATTCCTCTTCTTTGAGGCTTTGAGTCAAATTCTTTGGGGCTTCGATTCATATAAAAGCCTCAACTCCATGGCAGATTTTGTAATTGCAGAGGCATTGATTTGAACTGGGGAAAGCTTCTGTCCCATGGTGGTTGGGGTTGATGGTGGTTGTTGACGTTGGGTGGTGGGTGATTGCTGCGCAGTGATGTCACAACAGGACGAAGAGATAAAATAAAACAGAATAGAACCAAAAATGCAAGAAAAGCAAACCAAAAAATGGACAACACTCGATTCAAAAACCCCACTCTCTATTTGGTAAAAAATGAACACTAAAATGGTTCTCGTTTTTGCTATTTTGAAAACTGAAAACCTTAGTTGCACAGAGATGAAGCGGGGACGGGGGCGGGAGCTGGATCCTATGTTACATGGACTCGGTGTCGGTGTTCGGATCGGGTACGTGTCCGAGTGTCAGACTTGCTTATTTTCGAAATTCTAGGATACGTGGACACCGTCCAAAAGTTGGACACGGGTACGGAAACACGTCGTACATAATACATATATTACATTTATATTCCTACTAACTATAGTGCGCTACTAAACACCATATATAACATATAACTATATAAGTATATAACTAATTACTAATTTACTATAGAGTATAGTCTATAGTATCATAAATATTCTGAATAGAATGTTAGGAATCTGAGGCGGAGCATCAACATATGAATTAAATTGGACTATTAGAGAGGGTGGCAAAGAAGTACCTGTTGGCTGTTGCTGAGTTGTTGTCATCAAGATATGTTGAGTTGTTGTCATCAAGATATGCTGAGGGCGGCAAAGAAGTACCTGTTGGCTATTGGAGAGGGTGGCATCAAGATATGTATGTCTGTATGTTTTCATGTTGAACTTGGAACTTGCTGAATTGCTGAGCATTACGCCATTACCAAATCAAAGATAAACACAACAATACTAGAGATAAGATAGAATGACAAATCTACAGCTTACACTGAGTTATCTTAGAAATTAGAATGCATAAACTCATAAACACCAAAGCATCTATTAAATATCAATATATCATCATTTCAGAATTACAAAAATTTAACTGGAAGATCAGATATGGACCATATGGGAATGGGACACAAAAGGTATATTAGTTATAACTTACAAGTTATAACTTATAAGAAACAAAAGACTATCAATCTTCAAATCTTCACTTATCATGTATCACAATATGTCAATATCACATACAAAAATAGATAAAACCTGCTGCTAACTCTTGTTGCAGACTTGTAGCAGTGAGCGACCTACTCCATTTCGTCCCCATCCAAATTTTGAGCTCCAAGTTCGTCAACTTCAACTGGTTGTTTCTCCACATTGTCATCAAAGGTGACTGCTTCAAGATCTGGTTCATCTAGGGATAGTTCTGCTAGCTCAGTCAACGCGTGTCCATCAATATCAAACTTGTCTCCACCTACAAAAGATTGCAACCATTGTATATTCTTAACAAATGCTTGATCAATGTTGAGTCCTCTATATAGACAAAAGAATTTAACCAAAGAACTTACATAGGTCCCAATACTTTGTAGCTCCCTCAGTGTATGCCTTCTTTTTTCTAGCCAATAGTCGAAGATTGCAGTGAACAAACACCAAATCCTCAGCTCTACTAGTTGCCAATTTGTTCCTTTTGATACTTTGAATCACAGAATACGTGCTCCAATTTCTCTCAGAGCAGGACGATGATGCAGGCTGTGAGAGTAGCTTGAACGCCAAATCTCGCAACAATGGTGTGGAAGAACCATGATTAGCCCACCACATAACGGTTCGTCGTACCTTCTAGCCTCAATGACATGAGCTTGGTTCAAATATCCAAAGCCACTTGAACATGCAATATACTCGATACAAACTTTCCGAATATCTTCCTGATTTGGGAAAAGCCGCTTGAAGCATTTCATCCTATTCATTGACACCTCTTGATCTTCGTGGGGATATTCTCTCACTCTCAGTTCCGTTAGTTCCTCCTTCAAGCCACCCAACATTGTAGTACTTTGGAACCAAGGAATGTGCCATACAATGCAACGGAGTGTTGCTTTTGTTCCATCTAGCCTCCAAAACATTGTGGATGACATAAAAAAAGCTGATTTACCTATGATTTTGTTCTCTCCTTCGTGGTCAAAGATTATCAACTTCACCTTCTCGATCATTGTATCCCACATGTCATAGATTAGATGTAACACTGGTGCATCGGTATCGGCAGCTCTTAACATGTCCATTAATGGCTCTGTAAAGCTCAAGAAAAACTCCAGCTTATCCCACCAAGTATCATGGACGATGCATTGCTTCACTTCTTGAGCTTTGATTTCTGTTGGGCTTTTTCCATCGCCTCGATAGGTCTTCCAACTAGAATCCATAACCATCTTCTCTGATGCTAGCTTCACATCTTTCAAACGTCTTGCCATGACAATACTTGAAGCAAATCTTGTTTCAGCAACCTTTAGCAAACTTAAATCTGAGCAGCATTGAAAATGGATAGTGCCATACCATGGTTAACAATAAAGTTTCTTATGCTTTGGACATCATTTACGAGCTCAGCTATCCATTTACACTCAGAATATTGGGACGACTTTTCTGAAGGATCACACATGCTCTTAATCGCTAAATTCAAACTATGGACAACGCATGGTGTCCAAAAAATACGAGGATACATCTCCTCAATCATCTGCCCAGCAGCTTTGAAGTTGCTTCCATTATCAGTGAGAATTTGAACAATATTCACTTCTACAATAACCTCTATCACAGGGAGAAATAAGCTTAGTACGTAGTTTGCATCCTTAATATTTCCGCTTGCATCAACTGCACTATGAAGCATAGCTCCTCCAGCATTCGCAGCCATCATATTTATGAGAGGTCTCCTTTGTCTATCCGACCAACCATCAGAGCACAATGATGTTCCTTTCTTTTTCCACGTATCTTTTATGGGCTGCAACTTGCGAAGTATGTGTGCTTTCTCTTGTGCAAGCAAAGTAGTGCGAAGCCTGTCATAAGATGGTGGAGAGTAGCCTGCTATGTTGCTGTTAGCGTGTGTTCGAGAATATTTCCTAAAATAAGGGCACCTAGCTAGGTTGAATGACAAAGCTAAAGCATAAAACATGCGGGCTGCTCTCTTATCGACAATATTTCTTTCCACCACGTTAAAGGCTTTCTCTAGAGGGCCACTTGCCTTGTGTTTTTTGTTTTGTAACAAATCTGATCCATCAGGTAACGTGAGGTAATCAGCCTGTTTTCTTGCTTCCATAATACGTACGTTCTTTTTTCTTTCGGCATCATCGTGTTCTTTCTTGATTGCTTTCATGATCTCTGCACTCAAATTGTTGCATGCAGTAACTCCACAAAGAGGGATGGCCAGCAGATGAACCTTCACCTTTGAGTATGAACCTGTTACCTTCTTGTTGCAGTAGTTGCACATCCAATGCCTATTGCTACCTCCACCAAAGGCACCACCAGTGACTTTCACATGGTTCCATAGTGGTGAATCATCCACACCCCCAACTTGAATCTGGGAGGGACGCAGGACAGCCTTGCATTTACCCTTTCCAGCTGATCGAGATGAAGACATACGGCCTTAAAGAAAAAAGACTGAATTTCTTTTGGAAATACATGCTTGAATGTAGAAAAGGAAGATGAAGACTTAATATCCTAAGAGAGACATGAGCTTCTTATGGAATTATGCACTTGAATGTAGAAAATGAAGATGAATACATATCGTCAATCCCAAAAGAATAAAAGATTATGAGCAGCTTATGGGAATATATGCTTGATTGTAGAAAAGGGAAACTCAAAATCAATATTACCTTTGTGCTGTGATTTTCTTGTAGTATTGCTTTTATCAGTTTCTCTCTTTGCACATTCACTAGAACTTCCTCTGTTTCTGTTGTTTGTGGGAATTTGGACACAGAAGAGTGAAGAAGAAAGCTGAATACTGGCAAAATTGGTGGGATTTGGCGGTATGGGAGTGTGATTTGGTGGTATGGGAGAGGCTTGGTTTGTTCAAGTCCATAACATTCTTTTCTTATTTGGAACCTATGTCTACTGACTTAGACAACTTTGTTTCTTCCTACAAGAGTTCGTCTATCATCTATGTGCTTTGGTTCAAATAGTCAGGTGACTAAGGTCAAGTCTTGATCTACTCTAGTAAAGAGTACTGTTTGGCCACCGAAATATTTGCTAGGAATGCCAGGGTGTTGCACCCAAAAAGTTTTTTTTTCCTAAGGCAAATTAAATTTAATGGTTATATCAAAAATTATCTAATTTAATTTTAATTTGACTAGTTAATCGTGAAATTCTTTGTTTCAAAATTTTAGTCCCTTATAATACTTTAATAAATTTAGTAAACTATACTAATACTTGAATGACACAATCTACTTGTGTAATTTCATGTTGCATCTATAGTTCTTATTATTCTACTATGATTAAATTCTACCGCTAAAAATGATAGTGTTAATTATATGAGTATATTTTTGTGTTATCCATGTACATTGGACATACATCAGCATGACATACGAGTTGTAATCACAGTGTAAGTTATGGTGTAGCGGCACTTTGGTGAAAGTGATCAGCGTGGAGTGGCATTAAGTGGTGGGTAGCAAACTGCAATGTTAGTAGTCGTCGTGTTATTAAGGCGTCCTTAAAGGTGAAAGTGATTAGCGTGGAGTGGCATTAAGTGGTGGGGTAGCAAACTGCAATATTAGCAGTCGTGTTATTAAGGTGTCATTAATGGTGGTGCGGTGACAACAGTGGTGGTGGCAATTGTGGGCTGTCTAATGAAGGTAACATGGTAATGGGGATTTTGTTATTGAAGTGTCGCTAGTGTTGGTGATAATGATGATGGTGGTAACAGTTTCTGTTAGCGGTGGTGGTGATGGTATCACATCAATAGTGGTGGTGTTGGGTGGTGTAGTGATGGTAGTGCTCGCGGTATTCAAACTCGCGGTATTCAAACATTGCTGGTGGTAGTGTTGGTGACAATGGCGATGCAATGGTAGTGGAGGATAGTCTCGCAATAGTGGTGGTGTTGGGCGGTCTAGTGATGGTAGTGCTCTCGGTATTCGAACGTCGCTGGTGGCAATGTTGGTGACAATAGCGACGCAATGCTAGTGGAGGATAGCCTCGCAATGGATATGGTAGTGGTGGCGACAACAATAATGGTGGTATTAAAGAGTAGCTGGTGGCAGCATTGGTGACAGTAGTCAGTAGTTATAGTGCTCACAGCAACAACGGTAGTGAGAACTGCAGCAGCGACAATGACAATCAAGTGGTGGTGATGGTAACGATGGTCGTGGTGGTAATGTAACATCCTATAGTGGTTGTTGTGGTGATTGGCGGTGTTGGTGGCATCAGTGTGGTGAAAAAGATATTACTATAGATAAAAAGACCCTATTGTATTAAAATTCCTAATTAGTTAGCAATACGTTGGATAACATGATTGTAGCAAGAGTTTTTGCAATTTTATGGGTAATCTATATTTTTAAGCTGGCAAATCGTGGAATTTCTTGTTCTCTCATTGTTTTATTAAAGTTAATCAGTTTTTTTCGGTGTATCGCGGTTAATCTAATTACGATAAAATAATGAATTAATTAGCTTTAACTTCAATTAAATACGATAAAAGCTGTTAGAAAGTGTGATTTGTCATAAATTTGAGTTTACAATCTATTTTTTTTTCTTTGAATACAGCTATTCATAATAATGGATACATAAACACAAGCACACACGTCTATACACATATATCTACACGCAGAATATAAACATCTATGACATATGACAACTGTAACAAACTATTTTTCCTAATAATCAAAAGTTCAAATGATAGGGCACCTAATTATTTGATGTGAAGTCATTTTTATATTAACCCATATTTTAGATTTTTCATAGGTAGTACATTCCACTATATTTGAAAATAACATTCATTTTCAGTATTTAAACTCCTCGTTTGAACCACATATGCCATATATGGTTAACGCTAAACATATCAATAGTTGTCTAATAAAATCTTATTTTTGTTGTTCAACCGCATAATATATAAAGCAATATTTTTTGGGTAGTTATGGCCTATGGGTTATGGCATAGATTTTTTTTCTTAAAGTTAATGGCATAGAAAAATTAATCATGAGAATGAGACTGCCTCAATAATTCTTTAACATTAAAAATGTACAATATTACAATGAGTTTGTCAAAATTTTCTATTTTTAATTACATTAGTCAAACATTCTGGTAAAGGATCGACAATTGCACTCTTTTTTTATCATTTCTATTGTAGCTGACACCTAAAAATACCTCGTAAAACTTAAAATTGCGTGCAATTAAAAAGAATGATTTAAATTATAGTGGCAAAAGTGAAATGTAACACAATGTACTAAATAAAATGCAATTTTATATGCAATGTGAATGTTGAATTACATTTTTTTTTCTAAGTTTTACATACCCAATATATTTTGAAGAGATATATGAATTAAAAAATTAAGCTGCAATTAAGATTTATGAATTTAAAATTTGAGTTGCCATCGTCAAAAATAACATATTTTAAATTTTTAACGTAGTTGGAGATATTGTACATTGTTTTCAACTCTAATCCAAATATTACATAAAAAAAAAAATCTGGAGGCCGCCGCTCCCCGTCCCCATTAGTTAAGAGGGCCATGCTTTGCATCCCATCCAAGGATGTGTGGTACAGTACTACAGTAGTACTAGTACCGGGCTTGTGGCAGATTACACGGCAAAAATGAAAAGAAGGGTCTTCATTTCAACTTGCAAGAGTGCAAGACAAGTTTGTGCGTCTCTCGAGGTGAAGGTACAGACCCTTCTCTCTCCCTTCTGCTGCTCTTCCTCCTCTTCCCTCATCTTCTGCTTCTCCTTCTCTTCCATCTCCGGCCACTCTCCTTCCCTTCTTCTTTCTTCTGCAAGACTGCAACGCAATTGACAAACAAATGAAACTAGTTCACAATAACAAAGATCAATCAATTAAAGGATTTCATTCATTAATTTGACGAAGAACAAAGAGGAAAAATGGGTAAACAAGATCTGCAGATTCATCTTTTCCTTCTTCATTTCATCCGGATTAAAGCCCAAGAATCTTCTTCATTCTCTAAGTAGCGACAAGGAGATAAGCCGTGTCCGTTCTCAATCCAAAGGGTCCGGTACGGCTCCCGTACCCGTGTCAAGGTCGTGTCGTCTGGACACCGCCCCCTTCACCCCAAAGTGAAGGGTCCGTCTAACATAGCAATTAGTTCATCATTTATATAATTTTCCATTTCAGTTGAAGTAAAAAACATTGGCATGGTGCTACAGCAAAATAGCTCCATTTGCCGGGAGGTCAGTTGTTCATAAAGAAAGCACGCCACAAACAGAGGCAAGGAGCCTCATTAAAGTTGAAGGACAAAGGGCTAAAAGGTTCTTCTGCACTATATACTGTTCTGGGTCATCCCAACTTTTCTATGAGAACGGAGAATACACACACGCACAAACACGATAGATAAGGATATACGAACATATACTACATATAACGCCGACCAACAGAATACTAGTGAGAAAGCATAAGGAAACAAATAACAATCCTCATAATCCTCTGGCGCATAATAATAAGGAAAAGCTCAACCAGATATGGATTGAATGCCGTATGTAAGTTCAGCAAACCAGTTTAGCGAGTCCAAAATTCAAGCATTGCAAAAGAGATTTATTGCATGTTCTCTCAGTAACATATGTGGAAGGACGTCCTATGTGGAAGGATCGCCCATTCAGTTATGCATAGCGGGGGTAATGAGAGATGTACAAAATTGATTATAGGTACTTTTGTTATACATGCACTTGAACATCATTTTAAGAACACAGGGATGGAGCAAGGCAAGGAATTCATTCCAAACCTTTGACAAGCTTCCCTTTCTCCACATACCTCATAGCCCTAAAATATAAACCTTATCTACGTTACACGGACCCTTCACTTTGGGGTGAAGGGGTGGTGTCCAGACGACACGACCCTGACACGGGTACGGGAGCCGTACCGAACCCTTTGGATTGAGAACAGACACGGCTTATCTCCTTGTCGCTACTTAGAGAATGAAGAAGATTCTTGGGCTTTAATCTGGATGAAATGAAGAAGGAAAAGATGAATCTGCAGATCTTGTTTACCCATTTTTCCTCTTTGTTCTTCGTCAAATTAATGAATGAAATCCTTTAATTGATTGATCTTTGTTATTGTGAACTGGTTTCATTTGTTTGTCAATTGCGTTGCAGCCTTGCAGAAGAAAGAAGAAGAGAAGGAGAGTGGCCGGAGATGAAAGAGAAGGAGAAGCAGAAGATGAGGGAAGAGGAGGAAAAGCAGCAGAAGGGTTCTGAAGCACGGACACCTCTTCTAGGTGGAGGTTTGGTGTGCTAAACGGACGGACACCCCGACACCCTCCGGACACCGTCCGACACGTGTCGAACACCGCCAATCGATGTCGAAATTTATTTTTTTTTTCCGACACCGTGTCGGACACTTCGTCGAGGAGTGTCGGACCCGGCAATCGGCAGTGTCGGAAGGTTTGGGCCAATTTCAGATTTATTGAACTATTACCGTCTTCTTCACTCTCGCCTCACGGCCGTCTTCTTCTCTCTCACCTCGAGTCTGATGTCTGCCGACCACATCAAGGATGTCGCTGGTGTTGCCGGAGCTGTCGCCGATGTTGCCGGAGCTCGGTCATCGAAGATCCGAAGCCTAAGCCAACGGATCTGACGGCTACAGTAGCCGAAGGAAGAGAAGTTAGCTGCTGCCGCTGTCGTCGTCGTCGCAGAGTCTCGCCGTGGTCGCCAGAGTCTCGCCGTCGTCGCAGAGTCTCGCCGGAGGTCCTCCACCGCCGACCTAGGTCTCTTTCTTCTCTTCTCCTGTTCCAGTCCTCTCCTCTCGTTTCTTTCTTTTTATTCTTTTCTCCTTTGTCGTCACTCCCTCTATTTCTTTCCTGTTATTTTTTCTTTTCACCCTTTTCTCCTTTCTTTCTTTTCTTTTCTTCCTTTTCTCCTTCCTTTCTTTTCTTTTCTTTTCTCCCTCTTTTCTTTTCTTTTCTTTTCTTTTTTTTCTTTTCTCCCTTTGTCGTTGCATTTCCAGTACATTCGACTAAATAAATATTGACCAAATAAATTATGACTTGTATTTAAATTCCTTATTTTGACAGTTTTTCATTTTTTAGATTATAGAATATATTTGATATTTATTATATATATATATATTAAAAAATAGCGGTGTCCTGCGGTGTCCAAAATCTGATTTTTTGAAAATTGCAGTGTCCGGTATCGGTGTCCAACACCGACACCGTGTCCGTGTCCGTGCTACCTAGGAGAAGGGAGAGAGAAGGGTCTATGTACCTTCACCTCGAGAGACGCACAAACTTGTCTTGCACTCTTGCAAGTTGAAATGAAGACTCTTCTTTTCATTTTTGCCGTGTAATTTGTCACAAGCCCGGTACTACTACTGTAGTACTGTACCACACATCCTTCGATGGGATGCAAAGCATGGCCCCTCTTAAATGCAAAGCATGGCCTCTTAACTACTGGGGACGGGGGAGCGACGGCCTCCAGATTTTCTTTTTTTTTTTATGTAATATTTGGATTAGAGTTGAAAACAGTGTACAATATCTCCAACTACGTTAAAAATTTAAAATATGTTATTTTTGACGATGGCAACTCAAATTTTAAATTCATAAATCTTAATTGCAGCTTAATTTTTTAATTCATATATCTCTTTAAAATATATTGGGTATGTAAAACTTGGAAAAAAATGTAATTCAACATTCACATTGCATATAAAATTGCATTTTATTTATTTCGTTGTGTTACACTTCACTTTTGTCACTATAATTTAAATCGTTCTTTTTAATTGCACGCAATTTTAAGTTTTACGAGCAATTTTTAGGTGTCAGCTACAATAGAAATGATCAAAAAAGAGTGCAACTGTAAATCCTTTACCAGAATATTTGACTAATGTAATTAAAAATAAAAAATTTTGACAAACTCATTGTAATATTGTACATTTTTAATGTTAAAGAATTATTGAGGCAGTCCCATTCCCATGATTAATTTTTCTATGCCATTAACTTTAAGAAAAAAAAATCTATGCCATAACCCATAGGCCATAACTACCCAAAAAATATTGCTTTATATATTATGCGGTTGAACAACAAAAATAAGATTTTATTAGACAACTATTGATATGTTTAGCGTTAACCATATATGGCATATGTGGTTCAAACGAGGAGTTTAAATACTGAAAATGAATGTTATTTTCAAATATAGTGGAATGTACTACCTATGAAAAATCTAAAATATGGGTTAATATAAAAATGACTTCACATCAAATAATTAGGTGCCCTATCATTTGAACTTTTGATTATTAGGAAAAATAGTTTGTTACAGTTGTCATATGTCATAGATGTTTATATTCTGCGTGTAGATATATGTGTATAGACGTGTGTGCTTGTGTTTATGTATCCATTATTATGAATAGCTGTATTCAAAGAAAAAAAAATAGATTGTAAACTCAAATTCATGACAAATCTCACTTTCTAACAGCTTTTATCGTATTTAATTGAAGTTAAAGCTAATTAATTCATTGTTTTATCGTAATTAGATTAACCGCGATACACCGAAAAAAACTGATTAACGTTAATAAAACAATGAGAGAACAAGAAATTCCACGATTTGCCAGCTTAAAAATATAGATTACCCATAAAATTGCAAAAACTCTTGCTACAATCATGTTATCCAACGTATTGCTAACTAATTAGGAATTTTAATACAATAGGGTCTTTTTATCTATAGTAATATCTTTTTCACCACACTCATGCCACTAACACCTCCAATCACCACAACAACCACTATAGTATGTTACATTACCACCACGACCATCGTTACCATCACCACCACTTGACTGTCATTGTCGCTGCTGCCTCCGCACCATGTTCTCACCACCGTTGTTGCTGTGAGCACTGTCACTACTGACTACTGTCACCAATGCTGCCACTAGCTACTCTTTAATACCACCATTATCGCTGTCGCCACCACTACCATATCCATTGCGAGACTATCCTCCACCAGCATTGCGTCGCCATTGTCACCAACACTGCCACCAGCGACGTTCGAATACCGCGAGCACTACCATCACTAGACCGCCCAACACCACCTCTATTGCGAGACTATCCTCCACCACCATTGCATCGCCATTGTCACCAACACTACCACTAGCAATGTTCGAATACCGCGAGTTTGAATACCGCGAGCACTACCATCACTACACCACCCAACACCACCACTATTGATGCGACACCATCACCACCACCGCTAACAGAAACTGTTACCACCATCATCACTGTCACCAACACTAGCGACACTTCAATAACAAAATCCCCATTACCATGTTACCTTCATTAGACTGCCCACAATTGCCACCACCACTGTTGTCACCGCCACCACCAATAATGACACCTTAATAACACGACTGCTAATATTGCAGTTTGCTACCCCACCACTTAATGTCACTCCACGCTAATCACTTTCACCATTAAGGACACCTTAATAACACGACGACTACTAACATTGCAGTTTGCTACCCACCACTTAATGCCACTCCACGCTGATCATTTCACCAAAGTGCCGCTACACCATAACTTACACTGTGATTACAACTCGTATGTCATGCTGATGTATGTCCAATGTACATGAATAACACAAAAATATACTCATATAATTATACTCCGATCTCATTAACACTATCATTTTTAGCGGTAGAATTTAATCATAGTAGAATAATAAGAACTATAAATGCAACATGAAATTACACAAGTAGATTGTGTCATTCAAGTATTAGTATAGTTTACTAAATTTATTAAAGTATTATAAGGGACTAAAATTTTGAAACAAAGAATTTCACGATTAACTAGTCAAATTAAAATTAAATTAGATAATTTTGGATATAACCATTAAATTTAATTTGTCTTAGGAAAAAAAAAACTTTTTGGGTGCAACACCCTGGCATTCCTAGCAAATATTTCGGTGGCCAAACAGTACTCTTTACTAGAGTAGATCAAGACTTGACCTTAGTCACCTGACTATTTGAACCAAAGCACATAGATGATAGACGAACTCTCGTAGGAAAAAACAAAGTTGTCTAAGTCAGTAGACTTTAGGTTCCAAATAAGAAAAGAATGTGATGGACTTAAACAAACCAAGCCTCTCCCAAACCACCAAATCACACTCCCATACCGCCAAATCCCACCAATTTTGCCACTATTCAGCTTTCTTCTTCACTCTTCTGTGTCCAAATTCCCACAAACAACAGAAACAGAGGAAGTTCTAATGAATGTCCAAAGAGAGAAACTGATAAAAGTAATATTACAAGAAAATCACAGCACAAAGGTAATATTGATTTTGAGTTTCCCTTTTCTACAATCAAGCATATATTCCCATAAGCTGCTCATAATCTTTTATTATTTTGGGATTGACGGTATGTATTCATCTTCATTTTCTACATTCAAGTGCATAATTCCATAAGAAGCTCATGTCTCTCTTAGGATATTAAGTCTTCACCTTCCTTTTCTACATTCAAGCATGTATTTCCAAAAGAAACTCAGTCTTTTTTCTTTAAGGCAGTATGTCTTCATCTCGATCAGCTGCAAAGGGTAAATGCAAGGCTGTCCTGCGTCCCTCCCAGATTCAAGTTGGGGGTGTGGATGATTCACCACTATGGAACCATGTGAAAGTCACTGGTGGTGCCTCTGGTGAAGGTGGCAATAGGCATTGGATGTGCAACTACTGCAACAGAAGGTAACAGGTTCATACTCAAAGGTGAAGGGTCATCTGCTGGCCATCCCTCTTTGTGGAGTTACTGCATGCAACAATTTGAGTGCAGAGATCATGAAAGCAATCAAGAAAGAACACGATGACGCCGAAAGAAAAAAGAACGTACGTATTATGGAAGCAAGAAAACAGGCTGATTACCTCACGTTACCTGATGGATCAGATTTGTTACAAAACAAAAAACACAAGGCAAGTGGCCCTCTAGAGAAAGCCTTTAACGTGGTGGAAAGAAATATTGCCGATAAGAGAGCAGCCCGCATGTTTTATGCTTCAGCTTTGTCATTCAACCTAGCTAGGTGCCCTTATGTCAGGAAATATTCTCGGACACTTGCTAACAGCAACATAGCAGGCTACTCTCCACCATCTTATGACAGGCTTCGCACTACTTTGCTTGCACAAGAGAAAGCACACATACTTCGCAAGTTGCAGCCCATAAAAGATACGTGGAAAAAGAAAGGAACATCATTGTGCTCTGATGGTTGGTGGGATAGACAAAGGAGACCTCTCATAAATATGATGGCTGCGAATGCTGGAGGAGCTATGCTTCATAGTGCAGTTGATGCAAGCGGAAATATTAAGGATGCAAACTATGTACTAAGCTTATTTCTCCCTGTGATAGAGGTTATTGGAGAAGTGAATATTGATCATTTTCTCACTGATAATGGAAGCAACTTCAAAGCTGCTGGGCAGATGATTGAGGAGATGTATCCTCGCATTTTTTGGACACCATGCGTTGTCCATAGTTTGAATTTAGCGATTAAGAGCATGTGTGATCCTTCAGAAAAGTCGCCCCAATATTCTGAGTGTAAATGGATAGCTGAGCTCGTTAATGATGTCCAAAGCATAAGAAACTTTATTGTTAACCATGGTATGGCACTATCCATTTTCAATCGCTACTCAGATTTAAGTTTGCTAAAGGTTGCTGAAACAAGATTTGCTTCAAGTATTGTCATGGCAAGACGTTTGAAAGATGTGAAGCTAGCATTAGAGAAGATGGTTATGGATTCTAGTTGGAAGACCTATCGAGGCGATGGAAAAAGCCCAACAGAAATCAAAGCTCAAGAAGTGAAGCAATGCATCGTCAATGATACTTGGTGGGATAAGCTGGAGTTTTTCTTGAGCTTTACAGAGCCATTAATGAACATGTTAAGGGCTGCCGATACCGATGCACTAGTGTTACATCTAATCTATGACATGTGGGATACAATGATCGAGAAGGTGAAGTTGATAATCTTTGACCACGAAGGAGAGAACAAAATCACAGGTAAATCAGCTTTTTTTATGTCATCCACAATGTTTTGGAGGCTTGATGGAACAAAAGCAACACTCCGTTGCATTGTATGGCACATTCCTTGGTTCCAAAGTACTACAGTGTTGGGTGGCTTGAAGGAGGAACTAACGGAACTGAGAGTGAGAGAATATCCCCACGAAGATCAAGAGGTGTCAATGAATAGGATGAAATGCTTCAAGCGGCTTTTCCCAAATCAGGAAGATATTCGGAAAGTTTGTATCCAGTATGGTGCATGTTCAAGTGGCTCTGGATATTTCAACCAAGCTCATGTCATTAAGGCTAGAATGTACGAAGAACCGTTATCGTGGTGGGCTAATCATGGTTCTTCCACACCATTGTTGCGAGATTTGGCGTTCAAGCTACTCTCACAGCCTGCATCATCGTCCTGCTGTGTGAGAGAAATTGGAGCACATATTCTGTGATTCAAAGTATCAAAAGGAACAAATTGGCAACAAGTAGAGCTGAGGATTTGGTGTTTGTTCACTGCAATCTTCGACTATTGGCTAGAAAAAAGAAGGCATACACTGAGGGAGCTACAAAGTATTGGGACCTATGTAAGTTCTTTGGTTAAATTCTTTTGTCTATTTAGAGGACTCAACATTGATCAAGCATTTGTTAAGAATATACAATGGTTGCAATCTTTTGTAGGTGGAGACAAGTTTGATATTGATGGACACGCGTTGACTGAGCTAGCAGAACTATCCCTAGATGAACCAGATCTTGAAGCAGTCACCTTTGATGACAATGTGGAGAAACAACCAGTTGAAGTTGACGAACTTGGAGCTCAAAATTTGGATGGGGACGAAATGGAGTAGGTCGCTCACTGCTACAAGTCTGCAACAAGAGTTAGCAGCAGGTTTTATCTATTTTTGTATGTGATATTGACACATTGTGATACATGATAAGTGAAGATTTGAAGATTGATAGTCTTTTGTTTCTTATAAGTTATAACTTGTAAGTTATAACTAATATACCTTTTGTGTCTCATTCCCATATGGTCCATATCTGATCTTCCAGTTAAATTTTTGTAATTCTGAAATGATGATATATTGATATTTAATAGATGCTTTGGTGTTTATGAGTTTATGCATTCTAATTTCTAAGATAACTCAGTGTAAGCTGCAGATTTGTCATTCTATCTTATCTCTAGTATTGTTGTGTTTATCTTTGATTTGGTAATGGCGTAATGCTCAGCAATTCAGCAAGTTCCAAGTTCAACACGAAAACATACAGACATACATATCTTGATGCCACCCTCTCCAATAGCCAACAGGTAGTTCTTTGCCACCCTCTCCAATAGTCCAATTTAATTCATATGTTGATGCTCCGCCTCAGATTCCTAGCATTCTATTCAGAATATTTATGATACTATAGACAATACTCTAGAGTAAATTAGTAATCAGTTATATACTTATATAGTTATATGTTATATATGGTGTTTAGTAGCGCACTATAGTAGGAATATAAATGTAATATATATATTATGTACGACGTGTCCCCGTACCCGTGTCCAACTTTTGGACGGTGTCCACGTATCCTAGAATTTCGAAAATAGGCGAGTATGACACTCGGACACGTACCCGATCCGGATACCGACACCGAGTCCATGTAACCTAGACCCTTATAACAAAATAAGTGCATTTGAACTTGAAGAGACAAATGACATACCGACAGATAATAGGGCCTTCCTCTTCATCAGTTGTAACATGAGTCATCAAGGCCAAGTTTTTCACCAATCCACAAGATTCGCCTTCCGGAGTGTCACAAGGGCAAAGCATGCCCCACTGCAATGGAGTGATTCAGCAAAAAAGAAGAGTGAACCTAGAAATGTTTAGAAAAGCAAATGAACTCGCTTGATAGCTATCGAGTCTGAAAGAAATAAAGGCTTCCAGACACATTTAGCCCTACTTGACTAGGTTGTAAAGCTCTTGGTCCACTAACTTTTCTTGACTTCTCAAACTGTGGGCAGATCTTTGTCATGTGGCCCAATGTTCCTGTGAAGGATAATCTAGCAACTACCTAGGAAAAAATGAATACATCGTTAGCGAAGTTACTAATAAATGACCAAAATGGAGAAGAGCAATATAAATGCTAAACAGATGAGAGAGGGACAAGAAAGAACCTGCGTCATGCCTTTCCGCTGCATCCTGAACCGTTTGATATCCCAGTTTCCAGTACTAAGAAGTCTTTCTAGACCACTAGTACGACTGTCTCTCGCTATGTACTGGGGAGTAAAGCACAGTTTATAATGAACGATAAAAGCTAAAGTCACTCTTGATTAGCAGAACAAGTAGATGCATTAGAAATAGTGATAAGTAAAAAACTTACTCACTAAGTGAAGGTTCTAACTTTGGATACAGCTAGACGGGAAAAAAGTATTTCTTTTGGAGAATTGGGAAAAATGGAATGCACTGTTAAACCTGAAACGACACATACAACAAAAGGAAGGCATGCAGCCAAACAAAAAACCTACCAAAGACAAGGAGAAAAGGGGGAGAAGACTGCCATGGACGCCACTGATGGGCCCCCACTGGTGTCTCTTGATAAAGGACTAAGACTTGGTCTAGAAAGTTAAAGGCGAGCTCTTTCTATTTCTAGAACCTGGATACTTGTTTTCTGATTAGTAAGAGTTGAGTGTTAGTTAATCTGATTACTTGAATTCAATGGAAAAAGAATTTGATGGGGCTTGTCCAATCTTATCTCCTAGGAATTTATTGATTCTAGGCTGAAACTCCCTGTTGAAAAGGGTTCATAACGCTTGGAAGTTCTAGAACAAATTTGCAATGCTTTTTGAAAACAAAGGGCCCATTGGGTTAACTGTTTCAGCATTTCATAATCCTAATAGCAATTTCAACATTACTCATAACCGTAAATCCTAATCCTAATGAGCACTTTCATCCACTGTTAAGCTTGAACCAAACCTGAGTGTAGGTTATCATATTTAAGACGGATAGGTATGCTGATTTGGTATGCTCAAAAGAGGCCTTCATACACAATTGACGAACACGAAAAAATGAATTTTAGCTTAAAATTGCTAGAACAGCCAAATATGTTAACGTTATATCTCAAGTATATACTCGGTACTTCTAGTCAAATAATTTTGAAGCACTTTCCAATTCTTGACATCAAATATGTTTGTCATTAAGATTTTAACATTTGTTCTAGATTCCACTTCAAACCAAAAACCAAAATGGGCATCAATGGTCCTGGTAAACAGAAACCAAAGAATCAAATTACCTGGAAAAGAGTTTATTTTTTTCTTGCATGTAACTAGTGTTAGGTTTCTCATTGTTAACGTAAAGCAATAACTATTAACTATATTGTCATAGTCGGTGCTTCAATTCAACAAGGTACTGATTAAGTGTATGTTGTGGTACTAATCTAGTTACTCCTCCATTCCATTAGATTTTCCCCCTTTCAAGGTCAACTTTTTTATGAGATACTTGAACTTTTTGAAATGCCCTTATACCATCTAGGTAAATTACTACTTCATCCCTCTCTTCATCCACCACCATCCCTGTATCTCTAAAGTTCGTGTAATCTGCGAGTGTGCGTTATTGTGTCTGTGGGTGCGATTGTGCGAGTGTGTGGGATATCGTGTCTCCGTGCGTGAGATTCTGTCTATGTGCGTGCGTGTGTGCGTGCGTAATTGTGCATGCATGTCGTGTGTGTGTGTGCGCGCCTGTGTATGTGTGAATGTGTAAGTGCACACCAGTGTGTGTGTGTGGGATTCTATGTGGTGGCCTGCGCGTGTCTGTGGGTGGGTGAGCATGTAACTGAGAAAACAAAATAAGAAGCGAGGTAAGGATAGATTTGGAAGTTATTGCACTTTCTATAGGAATTTTACAGGAAAATTTTCTTGGAACATCCCAAAAGAAATAGGTGGAGAATCCATTGGAATGGAGGAAGTATCAAATTATGGATCCAAAACATTAAATGCCAAGCTAGTGGAACAACTAAGAAGGTGCCAGGTGGTGAAGAGGCTGCAGACGAAAGATAAATTTGCATCACCAGTTATATTATCATCCATCCCAGTTAAAATTGTAAAACGAAGGGATAAAATTCGAATAGCAATGTTGTTCCTCGTTACAGGATGACTGTAATGGAAAAACAACAGCTGTGTGGAAGGGAATGAATAGCGTTGCCCTACATCATAATGCCCATTAAAGGCTAACTTGTGAACCAAACTCGTTTTCCTTTCTTTCATTTATGGGGCTCATTACACCATTAGGAGGTTCCCTCTGGAAGCATAAACTAAGATTGTGAGTTACATCCCATATTCTTGGTTAAAAAGCAAAGTGTTTATAGGGGCCATCTCTAAATATAGACATCAAGTTGTATGTTTTTGGTATGTTTGGTCTACGTTTCGCCAAGATTTTGAAAAAAAAAAGATAGTACTTTGGAAACTAGGAGATAATCTAGGCTGTACTTCTGCTCCATTGGCTATATCTTTATCTCGTTCGGATCATGAGTTTGAAGTTAATTTTTGGCCCAGGAAGCTCTTTGAACAGTCAAACGTGGCAATCTTCCGTCTTTTGAGTTCATTTCCCCAGAAGAGTAGGAAAAGAAAATGTAGCATTTATTGAATGTTCACTTCACCACTTCTATTGAGTTTAAGAGATGAATTTTGAGAATTTGGGGAAAAAAATATAATCGAAAGCTAGTGTGATACAAGACTGAAGTCTAAGCCCAGGCACATTTTTCTCCTATATAATCACCAATAAATCCAGCAGAAGGGTTCACCATTTTTGTTCATTTTATGGTGGGACTCCATTTATCTCTTCAGATAGACTCTTAAAGCGAATGTCAATGCTTAACCTCTGGCTTTTTCATCTCTTCTTTTTTTATTCCCCTGCACTAGTGTAAGCCCTTTTTGCACCAATGCCCATTCTACAACTGTAAAAAGATGATATACGTTGTTGGGCTGAATCTCCAAATATATTTAACTTTCAGAGCAAGTGCTAGCTTAACATGGTAGTTTTGCGAGGTCCTGGGGTCAAGTCTTCCTAGCTTGCATGTGTTCCCTTTATGTTTGTGCTTGTGCCCTGCTTGCACTTTGTTCTGTTTGCACTTGGTGTGCGAGTTTGATTAGTTTCTCCACATGCAAATAGGTCATGATTGAGGGGAGAGTTAAGCATGAATACATGGTTGGCCCAATTCTCTAATAGCTCAAGCTTTTAGAGTAAGTAGTGACCCGGTTTATAAGTATATCGTTTAACTGGTTGAAGCCTTTAAATGGACCTTAAACTCTGATCCTTTGACACCACAGTCCATTTGTACATAAACCATCTCAAAATTCAGTTGATAATTGTCATTGTTGGAGTTTGCCCTAAAACCTTGATATCTGCTTCTTGTTATTTCTGGAATTTAAAATACTGCGTGTTTCATTAAATGGTCATGTGTGTTATTCTTTTACCACTACATTATACGTAATACAGTTTATGTGAATGAAGATGCCTATACGCAATCTAAATCATGTGATACGTATAACAAAATAGTTATGCTCACAACCTTAGATGAATGAACTGAGAGGAATCATCTATAGGTTGTAGACTTGTAGTGCTTAATGAGATGGTTTATCTTAACCATGGATGTGGAGACTTCAAGTTACGTACTAGTGCTTTAGTGTTATGCATTATACAGGATCAATGAGAATAATATTTTATTCTGTTATTGTCTTGATAAAATATTACTCACAACAATACAAGTATGCGAATGTCCGTAATTTTGAGATAGTGATGAACTCAAATGCATAATATATATTGCTTTGATATTCCAATGAGTGCGAGTTATTTTATAATGATTAAAGGTTCGGCCGGTGGGTAATGTGCGTTACGAATGTTGAGAACATTATCTATTGTTATAAAGTTCTACATTCTCTTTTGAGAATATGATATCCCTTAATTTTAGTTATTATTGATCATTAAACTTGGCAGAGTCTTTTATCAAGGTATATTTCTAGAAGGTTGATTTAATTTGTTAAACCAATAGATATCGAGGTCACGAATTAGGAACACAACGATTAGATATAAATGCTTCAAAACTACTGTAAACTAATTTGATCATTAAACTTGGCAGAATCTTTTATCAACGTATATATTTCTAGAAGGTTGATTTAATTTGTTAAACCAATAGATATCGAGGTTACAAATTGGGAGCACAACGATTAGATATAAATGCTTCAAAACTACTGTAAACTAAATTGAGACTTCTATGAATATCTTGTAGAGGGAAATTTTACAGATAACGGCTTAAATTATAAATTTTAGACTAAAGTGCAATTACAGTCATTTAGTGGTAGATAAGGTTATGAGATAATCTTATGATTCTAGAATCCTATTGTAGCAAGAAGAGGAAAGCCTTAAGTATCCCCCTCCTATCATTAATTGTGACAGGATCAGAGAGAGAAAGATTAGTCCTAGTATCACAATTACTAGGCTAATCGCCGTTTTTTGGGATGACCATAATACATATTTCATTTCTTTGGAGAAAAGCTTGGAAGCCACTCTCCAAGGTCCTAGAAGGTCATAAGAGGGGAAAACTAAGGAGAAGCTCAGTCCATGGCAGCCGGATCCTGCTAGAGCAGCCAAGCAGTTAATTAGTTTCCTGTTCGGTCTTGTTTTATATATTATCATGTTCATGCAATACCATAAAGGAGATCGTGGGGCAAGTATTGGGTTAAGTTTTCTTTTAAAACTTAATATTGTTTTTGGAATTTCCAATAGTCATGTGCCCCTTGAACGATCTCCTCTAAACGGGTGAGAAAAAAATCAAGAAAACAATAAATATTTTTGTTTGTCTTGATTGTAGATTGATGAAGAAGAAGAAAAATTGATCTCATACAAAAAAAAAATGGAAGGAAAATAACTATTATTTGTTTTCCTATTAATTGCAATGTTAAAAACCTTATACTTGCATTAGTTGACTACAATAAGATAGCTTTAGACAAAACCCTCAAATATATAGACATTAAGGTTTACAAGATAATTTTAATATTGGGTCAAAGAGAGGCAGCAAAAGGAAAAACCTCGGAGTTGAAAATTTCGACTTACAAGTTCATTTTGGTAAGTAATCCTAGATCAAGTTTATCTATGAGGTTGATTTTGATGTTACGATTCTGTGTGGAATTGTGAATTTTATATTTATATTACCATAGCTAGAATAATTGGTTCTGTTCGGTTTTGATTAATTGGAATTTGTACGTATTTTAAGGTAAAGTTCACACTCATTAATCCCCTCTCTCGGACTTATGAGTTGTTGTAGTAGAACCTCTCGAATAGATAATTACATTCATCAATTGCTAAATCATTTGACTCGTAAGCTTGGACTATCGTTTTTGAGAATTCATTCAATTTCCATTGCATCGTTTTTTGTTTTCCAAACGGTTTAATCCATTATACACCGTCTCCACATTGGATCAAGAACCCGGTCAGAGGGATCAAAAATTGCTATTTCATACGACCAATTCTTCCTAGTTCACATCTTTGTTAAAACTTTCTTCGATTACCAAAAGCAAGAAACAACTTTACTTCTCATTATTCGTTAGTTAGCTTTCCGCTGCAATTACAAACATTGATGGTCAGACGCAAGTACATTGATTAAGATTCTAAACTTAGAGCTCTGATTACCTGTTTTTGAGGTTACATATGTGAGAATGTTTTGGTACTATATCTTCTCTTAAAGCAGGAATAACTTTAAAATCTGACAGGATGCACGCGCAAAATGCAAAGTATCGTGTTTACCAATGTTCCCATGTCTCATCGCAAGCAAAACCAGTCAAAAACTGCGATGAGGAATCACCTGTACCCAGACCATGGGCACTTTATCCGGAAATTTCTGTCTTTTATTTAACAAAAACTGGGACTTTGAGCCGCAAGGATGACATAAAGCATAATATAGAACTGCTTTGCAACAGAATGACTTGAAATCTGAATATTGACTACCACATACTTGAGAAATGTCAAACCGGCTGGACCGACTAGGCTTTGCTAGAATGATATCAACGCCCCTCCTGATCTCATCATTCATCGTCTTGAACAAATCCTGCAACGAATAAGTGAATAACTGAATGTAGGATAAAACTCTCCTTTGTATCTTTCCGGAGTATGTAGGGAAGTAGCCACCTCAAACAGTAAAGATATTAATTGGCCTGATAGCTCCAATCTCTTGTTTCCAACATAATCCTACAATATAATACAATCGAGAATGACATTCAACAACAATTAATCCAGTTACATCTCCAAGTTAAAAAAAATTCAAACATTATGACTAACGACTTGAAAGTTAAGCCATGCAATGTGATCTATGAAAACTTTTAACAACAAATGAAAAAGTAATTTATTGGCATCAAAACCAACTCGCGGAAAAGAAAGCTTATATTAAGATAACCAACAACGATTTAACAACAACAGATCTGGAAGCTGTTCTGAAAAACTATTTTGCAATGCAGGGTTCCGCAAAAGGTAATATCGCCAAGCTCAGTTAAGTCACCAAATTTCAGAAATGTTCAAACTTGGTTCGTCTTTCTTGTGCCCTGATCTCAAATTAGCAACGCTGTCCCACTCATGACAATGAATATAGAACTACATTCTACATTGGACCATATTCAAGAACTAGGTCTGGTTGCGTTTCCCTGTCTTAATGAGCAGTCGTCTGTATAAACAGTAGATGCTTCTGATGATATCTTCTCTGCATTTGAAAATTTATGGTCCCTTGGACTTTTAGTAAGGTTCAAATAAGCATCAATATGCTAACCGTACAGAAATTGCCTTCTAGACCTGAAAGTTCCTTCAAAGCAAGAAACTAACTTCACCCCCCACCAATTATCCAACCAAATCGAGCCAACAACTCATTTCCAAACCTAATCCAGATAAGACTTAAAACATGGTATGTAACTCAAGTTTGCTCAATTTGATCTGAATTATATCTGCAAGTCAAGTTTGTGCAATTTCTCAGATGGCACGAAAAATTTCAATATTAACAGTTACCTTTTTAAAGCCAACAAGTAAGCAATGATGAAGACTGTGGGAAGAGATCACGAATCAAATAACTTCAGTACATGCAGCAACGAGATCCAGACCATGGTGATGACTGGAAATCTCAACCAAACACTAAAGGGGAGACAGGAGGGACGGGTTACACATTACGAACAAAACAGAGGGGAGACGCTGTCTTGGTGAATGGTGAGGGAGACAAATGCTTGAGAAGAGAAAAGAAGAGATCAGGAAAAGAGAGAGGTCTGAAGTTGAGAGAGAAAATCCAAGGAAGAAAGGGTCAAGCTTGGTATGGAGGAAGTTTTGTTAAGGTCCCTATTGCCTTGGCAGTAAGACCATCTTCCTTTGGCAATAAAGGCTGCCTTAGCTATTAGCAGGTTCCTTAATGCAACTTGCAAGCTTTTTCATGTCAAGTAGTTTAAGGCTATTTTGTCATTTTGCTATAGATTAGGATTTTGTTTACTAATACTGCATAGGCTCATGTAATCCTTCATTTTCTGTTGAGACTCAATATATGATTTAGACTTTGGTGGAACACTTTAACTGCACATATATACCCCTCCGCATTACACACCCCCGTTTAGAAATGTGATAAGCTCCACATCCCCCGATTATTAAGCTCTCGCGATATCCCTGCATCACCTAGTACAGATGCACATTTAACAACTATCTTCCTTGCAGATGAAGGTGAACATGCACAATTTGAGGAGCCCTCAGTTTGTCACAGAACTCTAGAAGCGCAACAAACTAAAGATAAAGACTTCTCAATCGGTACTCAAAAAAATTCCGATTCTAGGCATGCCAAAAACAACCTACTCGTGGGACGAAGACATACGTGGGATTTTCCTTGCAATAGCTAAAGAATTCACCCTCAAGATATATGCCGTGCAAATGTCCAACTGAAAACATTCCAGTATTATGATGAAACGCGTGCTACAATATAAATTTCTGACGGACAAACAGATTTTTTCTCAGCTATCTGAAAGAATAACCACGACAGAGCCAAGATTGAGCATATTCAGGCTCAGACCGATAATATTGAGCAAAGTGCTCAAAGCTACGGGAAAGATCAGCACCACTCAAGGTAAGAGAGGGGGCAGGCTGTACCAGCAGTATCTTGAGGCCGTGGAGGGTATTCAGCCCTTAGTTGCACGAAGCGGGAGAGGGGGAAGCAGCAGGAGAGCGTCTGGAGTGGGAAAAATCCTAGTTGAGAGCGCCTAGAATAAGTTAATCAGTTAGATTCGCCATATATACTTATTTGATGGGTACAAGCAGGAGTAATGTTTTAGCATTGGATCTTATAAAATATACCAAACATGTCGTCTAACAGAAAGTTAAATGTGGAATGTAAAAGGAAAATTTAAATACGGATGGATTGAAGTTGTAGTATGTTTAGATATGTAAAACCTATTTATTAATTATTACCAGTTGTAACTACTATATCAAACAAGCAACACATGATTTCTCATTAAAGTCAATATCGGGATTTGGGACTCATTAAACCACGCCGCCAGCAAGCGAAATTATGAGAAGGAAAAGTTCATTCACTTTGCATCCACTGTTATCTTCAACAGAGAATTCATGGCTAAATCTTCATAATGTCCAGCTTCTCTCGCGTCTCCTTCACTGCAAAGAGGGTACTTTGCTGCTGCCATAGGTCAGAATCTCTCCTTTTCTTGACTCGCGATTCCACCTTATCTTGTACCGAGCTGCCATTAAGATCCTAAGTTGGAGTGAAAGTTCACTAATCTCGCAGAGATTCACCACTCAGTGAAGTGAATCCTTTCAGCCGCAGGCATCCTATGACTACAACAGCCACCTGAGGGTGAAGACTATGGTGAAGACACTAACGACACCCCATCCAGATAGAGAATTAGAAAAAGGCCAAGAGAGTAGAGAGAACGAGATGGACACCTTCCTAAGGCCCATAGTCTACTTTGAAAGACCGTACTCTTCCCTAACATGGAAATAATTATCATAAAGCTTTTCAATCAATTACAGACATCTAACTAGCCAGTAAAAGCACAAGTTCCTCTTTGAAACATATATCCAAGTACCTTGTCATCCACTGCATCCTTGTTCAAAATTGCTTCCATCATACGTCTCAACATTACAGCCACATAGATGCATTTCGAGCGAAAATTATTTTCATGCACCTGTAATGAGAGATGAGGGGTTTGGTGGGGGGGTGTATGAGTTTCAGAGGCAAATTAATGTTGCAAGTACTTGCAAAATGAATTTTACTTTCAATGTAAGACAGAACTTACTGGGACGTTAGCAACCAATATATCCCGGAGGATACCTAGAGCTCTACCTTCCTGATTAAAATATGAAGAACTGCTGTGTCAAGTTTACGAAATTGTAGGCGGCAAGCTAAAGAAGAAATAGAAGCTTCAAAAGTATGCAGAGTAGACCTTCTCAGCTGAAGCCCTAAAATATAGTAACTTTTTAACCTGCAATATCGATATGTACAGAACATTATAAAAACATGTAAAAGAATGACTAAAAACAATACCATACAGATTTTGAAGTTTATTCTTTTCAAGCACTCCATTGCTACCTGAAACGCACTTGATAGGTGTACAAGCCACATATATGCATGCTAATAATAACATCATCTTATGCAGATCCTTGATGTAACAGTGGCTAAAAACAATAGAACAGACTGAAGCACAGAGTAATAACTTTTGCAGTCCAAAACCAGGAAGCAATAGCAACTAAAAAGTTAAATGCAGGTCCTTAATGCGACAGTGGCTAAAAATGGAGGAAAAGATTGAAGCTTAGAGTTACAACATTTTAGATCCAAGACCAGGAGGCAGGATCAGATAAACACCACAACTTAGTGAGCTGTAAAGCCTGACATATCAAGCTAGACACAGAACATCCTGACGTCTTATTTATATTCATCAATACAGAAATTGACTGCATTAGAGACGTTTGGATTAACACTTCTCCGGATAACATACGTTTCCGCATCACAGACAAATCGTTGACTGAGACACCACTTAACAACATAAAAGAACTTCCGGCAAAGTATAGAAACATGTAGGCATCTTATAACACTCAAGAAGTTTATCAGCAAATGCCTCTCAGACAAATGCCCGTAGCTGCTACCATCAACTTCCATCAGTTTCACCACTTGCTCCTAGAATAACAACTCGACTGTCTGCTGACACAAACTACCTAAATCCTTATAAAAGACCTTCGGATGAAACCTTTATAAGCTTAGGCCTCAAGGGACAGCATTTCATCTTTGCAAAATACATTAACATCGTTCCAAAATTATTTGGACTTCTAAATGGTGAAGTTGAAGTATCCCGTAGTGTTGTTGTTCCAATGCTCCAATGATTTGCCCCTTAAATTCTAAAATTAGATTTGGTTTTGCATTATCATCGTCAAAGAATGATGCACCAATTCGTCCTCAACTTAGCTTCATGTTCTCTACAAACATCAACGTGGTGTTTAAGATGCACTTAGGGGTGAGTATTAAACCCTTGACACAATCCAACCGTGAAAACCAAACCGACCAATCCGGCTAATTCCAAACTGACCTCAAAAACAATCAGTTTGTTTTGTTCTTTTTCCAAATCTCATGTTTCGTTCAGATTTTTGCCTTAGTTATACTTAAGTACTCACACAAAAAGTAGTAACCCTACATCCCTCTAACCCTAAGATATAATTTTCACCCGCGCCAGCATCTCAAATCTAATTGTACTCTGCTCCACCAAGCCTCCGCCTCCACATATGCCGACCGTGCTACACAATTGCGCCTCCGCCTCCGCCTCTCACTCCCATCACGCCTACTCTTTTCGTTTCCGCATCTCAATCGCCTCCCACTCCTAGTCATTGCCACATCGATCTCACGTCGACTCTGCTCTCGCCGCGCCTCCACATCTTAACTGTCGAATGGTACTCCTCCACCTCCGCCTCCACTCCCATCACGCCAACTCTGTTAATGCGTTATTGAGCTTGTCAGCTATGTTACGTGGACTCGGTGTCGGTGTCTGGATCGGACACCTGTCCAAGTGTCGGACTCGTCAATTATGAAATATCAGGACACTGGACGCGGATCCGTAATTGGACACGGACACGGGGACGCGTCTAAACTTATAGGGTTGAGTTTGAATGTCGAGGGCATACATGTAATGTTATGAATGTTACATGCATTACACGGTGTTTTTTTAACTTAATTTGGGTTGTGTTTAATATTTGTATGAAACTTGGGGTTGAGAATAATATTTTGCCCAAAAGAAAGGGGGAAAAATAGTCATCATCAATTAGATATGTCAACAGCCTCCCACCTTTGACGTGATAAAAGGTACAGCCTCTCTCTCTCTCTCCCTCCCCCTCCCTCCCTCCCTCTTCTCCTCCTCCTCCTCCTCTACATGTAAATCTTTCTCTCATCTCCCCTCTTCCTCTTCTTCTTCTACGATTACAGACCAGATATGCAGCCCCTTCTTCTTTCATCTTCTTCCACCAGAATTGTCAACGTGGCGTATCCGTCCGGCAAATGACGAGTCTGACACGGATCCTGTACCTTAGTTGCAGGCTCTCTCGGAAACTCGCTTTTGCGATCTCAAGTTAGGAGCTCAATGGGATCTCATCTCAAACTAATATGGAAACTCGATCCCGTTAACTGGATAGAGATGCATAGAACAAATGAGAGAGTACCTAAAAATCAAGCCATTTTCAACTCAATTCCTTGTTTATCTCTTCCTTCAAGTCCTTAAAGTCTCCTTGTCTGTTGTTGCTGGTTATGTAAACTATACTAAACAAACGATAATACTCTTTACGCATTTATTTATTCAAGCCGCTCCCAACCTCAAATTCTTCTTGGTGCTTACGCTCCCTCGCCCCCGTTCCCGCCCCCGCCCCCGCCCCCGCTTTGTGCAACTAAATCCTGTACAGGTGTCCGTGTCGCGGATCCCGTACAAGTTTCTATTTCGGGTCATGTCATCACCGCCCATTCATCCAAAAGTGAACGGTCCGTGTAACATAGCTTGTTAGCATGTCTATGTTTTTGTTTAGGCCTAAAATTGAGTCTAGCCCAAACCGAACCGTTCAATCCGTCCAATCTATTCCAACCAAACCGTTCAGCTACGATTTTGTTCTTTTATTTTCTAAATCGAGGTTGGTCGGCTCAATTTGGTATTTAGCCTCCAAACCAAACCAACCAACCGTGTTCCCCCTCAATGCACTAATATTGTTTGACTAATCTTTTGTTGTTGATAAAAAAATACACTATCGCTCGTAGGACAAAACGGAAGAAAAGGAAGAATTTAGGCTCTGTTTGACAAGATTTTTTTTTCAGTTTTTTTTTTTAGTTTTGGAGACTGGAAAAAATAAACGCGTTAGGTAACCAGTTTTCTTTTTTTTTTTCTTCAATTTAAAAAACCAGTTTTTAAACCAAGGTTGTTTTTGAAAACTCAAAAAATGAGTTTTGGTTTTCAGTTTTGGGGTTTTTTTTTTTTTACACCACCACCCTCCCACCTCCGGCGACAGACAGGCAGCCACCTCCGACGGCCACCAGCCACCACCGTCGGCCATTGCCACCGCAAACTACCACAAAATAAAAACTGGGTAATCAAACACCCAAAATAAACTCAAAATAAGAACTGGGTTATCAAATACCCACTTGTTTTTGTAAAAAAAAAAATTTAACTGCTATTTAGTTTTTTTTTTTTTGGAAACTGAAAACCAAAACTGAAAGTGTTGTCAAACAGAGCCTTAATTAATCCAAACTAGTTAGGCCGAAAACCTTAGCTGAGTTGTGTTGAATAGAATTATAATACAAGAGGGCCAACAGAAAAGGCGCCCTCTATCTCTAATCGTAGCCCTCTATCTCTAATCATAGTCGCCTGAAAAATTCCTCTACTATTTCCAATTTTGAAGTAGATGTGCAAAACGTGTCATAGACATACTCAACATCCTGGGAGCTTTTTCTCAGACTAGCTTAGAGTATTACGTATTAACTTCTGCTTCTCACCTCCAAAGACATGCCTACTCTGAAGCACGGACACCTCTCCTAGGTGGAGGTACGGTGTCCTAAACGGACGGACACCCCGACACCCTCCGGACACCGCCTGACACGTGTCGGACACGGCTCATCGGTGTCGGAATTTTTTTTATTTTTTTTTTAATTTTCGACACCGCGTTGGACACTTCATCGACGAGTGTCGGACACGGCGTGGAGCAGTGTCTTACCGTTTGGGGCCAATTTCAATGGATCTGGTGTTGCCGGAGTTAGTTGACGGAGATACCGAAGCCGAAGCCAACAGATCTGGGCTACGGTCGCCAAAGGAAGAGAAGCTAGCAGCTATCGCCGTCGCCCGTCGTTGTCGCCGGAGGTCTCGCCATCGTCGCTGGACTCCTCCTCCGCCGTCACTGACCCACAGGTTACGGCGGTGCTGGAGCTTCTTTCCGTCATCCCTCCGTCCTTCTCTTTTTTTCTTTTCTCCCTTTTCTTCTCCCGTTTCTGTCCTTCTCTTTTTTTTCTCCCTTTTGTCCTCTGTTTCTGTCCTCTCTTTTTTCTTTTCTCTCTTTTGTCCTCTTGTTTCTGTCATTTTCCTTTTCTTCCTTTGTCCTCCCAATTTCTTTCTTTTCTTTTTTTTTCTTTTCTCCCTTTGTTGTTGCATTTTCAGTATATTAACTAAACAAATATTGATCAAATAAATTATAACTTATAGTTTTTCATTATTATTTGTTATTTTAGATTGTGAAATATATTTGATATTTATTAAAAATATATATAATATAAAATATATTTAACAAATAGCGGTGCCCTGCGGTGTCCAAAATCTGATTTTTTGGAAATTGCGGTGTCCGGTGTCGGTGTCCGACACCGACACCGTGTCCGACACCGACACCGTGTCCGTGTCCGTGCTACCTAGATGGTAATAGGTCAACCAAGAAACATGCAGTTAGTAACTTTTCTGATAAGAATTAATCCATTGATATTGCTGAAATTTCATCCTGTGGGACTTCAAGTAATAATTTGTGGCATAAGGCAACCATGCCATAGCAGTAACTTCTAGGATAATTGTGCAAGTTTTAGGCATTTATATAAAGAATCTCTATCAGAAAGGAAAACAGTCTGACGCTCTATTCTCTCACTCTTCAACATTATATACGTAAAACATTTCATACATATAAGAGACGTAAAGGTTCTTTTCTGCTCTCGTCTTATCTTTTCGCTTTTTCTTTTCCTTCCTTTTTCACCATGGAGGAGCTTCATAATACAGGATGTGCTTGCTAGATCACTAAGTGCTCTAAAGAACTTAAGTTGTTAAAAAAGGAAAAACAAGGTAAATCATGATAGAGCATTCAACCTCAGGTGCAAACCTCACTCATGGAGATAAACCAAGGTAAACAGAATGCACAGATTGAACAAAGTGCAAAATGTGCTAACAAAATGGGGAACAGGGAACCAAATGCAAGTAGAAATATTTGTACCCAAAACCACCAAAGTTCTAATATCAGTTAGATCCTAAGAAGCACGAACTTCGGTGCAGGTGCGGAAATGACAGGAGTGCGAATACGCGGATACGGCATTTTTGAGAGGACACGGCTGCGGCTAGGATACGTTGAATATTATATTACTAATGTTTTCATAAGTAGGAAAGCAACATTTTAATTAAAAGTGTCTAGTTTTCAACAACAAATTAAATAACATTTAGACTTCTTATAAATACATCATCTATTTATGAAGTAGCTGTAGTAGTAGTAGTTTTTTATTTTCATGAAAAATTGTTTACATGTACAAAGTAGTGATTAAAAAGAAATCACTTTTGAAAATTTAACAGGTGTGGAAAGCAGCTACTACAGGTGTTACTATCACAAAATATAAGAGGAGAAAGTATTAGTCTCGGTCAAAGACTTGGGACTCAAGTGCCAGAAGAAGAGATCGCCACATTCCCCTTCGCCAGAGTCACCGATGGTTGCGCTCAAAGCAACTTCACCGCCGTTTCTCTCTCTCTCTCTCTCTCTCTCTCTCTCTCTCTCTATATATATATATATATATATATCTCCCCCACCCCCCATCCCCCCTCCCACCCCATCCCCACAAAAGATCTGCCCGTCAAAATATCTTAAGTATGAGTTTCATTTTTTGTGATTTGACCCCCTAAACTCCTGTTTTATTTTTAACCCCAAAAGATCTTCAGAAGATTGTGTTTCCGCCCCATAAGATCCAATCACACCCAATCCGTATCCAGGCCGCACCCGGTATTTAGGAAATTAAAATAATAATTTGAAAATTCTGGATCTGCACCAGACACGCACCCACACCGCACCCGACCCACACGTGCACGATGCTGGTGCTGCATCCATTTTGGTGCACCCGTGCTTTAGATCACTCATTGCTCTAACGATTTCTTAATAAATGGTCCCCAACCATTTATGCATGCTTTAACAGACGTTCTATATTCTCTTATTTTCCTAACATTTTTTTAATCACCAAGTGGTAGCACTATGTAGGTCAGTAAGTTGCATCACTGTCAACTGGAAGATATTCCCAGATAATAGTTTCAGGTAGCCATTACACTAATGCTCCGAGTTTTCTCAAATATCCAAAAGCAGGAGCTATCACATGGACTTGGTCAGGATTTCAAAACAGACACTGCATAAACTGTTAACAACTTACTTAAAACTGGTGCCGAAGAAGTAATGAAGAGAAAATTTAACAAATAACATCATTGCAAAAGAGGAAATTGCTTTATTTCTGAAAATATGTCAGCAACGGAACAGGTCAGTTGCAAGTAAGATAATTAGTGGTTAGTTGATAGCATCCATAGAGTGGGACATTTAACTTTGCGATCTATAAACTACAAATAAGTTAGGCTATGTTTGCTAATTCATTAGAAGACATTTTAAATTTCTGAACAGCATACAACAAAAGTGGACGGCTTTCAATATTGTACAATAACCCAATAGCCACTTCAAATAGTGAAGCCAGAAAATAAACTAACAATGAAGGAAACTTAAAGTAAAAGACAGATATCACGCAGAATGTAATCTACTCACCATCCCTTCTTATCAGTATCAATAATTATTCTGTTCTTCGAAAGTTGCTCTTGTATTAAAATAACCTGGAAGATATCGATGGTGTGAGAGCCATGCTAATATAGCAGAAAATTAGGAGTGTACCACATACAGAGATTCCATATTAACAGAGGATATACCTTCCCCCACGATTATGGGGAGACTGTTTCCGTGTTTTAAACCCGTGACCTAGCAACCTTACCATTGCACCAAGGGAAACATTTAAGAGAAGGATACATAATTGTAACTAGATCTAGCGTATTACAAAAAAGGGTCTAAAGTTTAAAAAACATTCACTGTAATACTAGTGACTAGCATTAGACTTTTTCTTTCTTTCTTTCTTTTTTCATTTTTGATAAGTAACTAAGATTAGATATTTACATGAAGCTTCTCTAAGTCCTATTTCTACTCTAGCAATGGCATATGCTACCAACCAAATTAGCCGGAATCCTGGATATGGCATTATAATGCATACTTAAGTTTCGTTCTCCATCTCTAATGCAATAATGGTGAGCCACTGCAGCTGCAATTCACAGATCATCAAATCCAGCAGTCCATGAACACGCAATATTATTACAGCATATTGCCCTTTTGTCCATGAGAAAAGTACGAGGAACTTATCTTTACAAGTTCTCGAAGGGATCAATTTGCAGCAGGTGGTCCAACTAGTTATGATTGTAACAAGCTTGGATACATCTAAGAGTATACTCCAGCTTAAGGCCGGGAGATATGGTATTAGCCATCACGTGTATTATTTATTTACTGTATGAAGTTGTGTACGTTGGAGACCGTAGAATATACGCAATTAGGAGAATTTAGCATATCAAAGTACAAATTAAAGATGTTTCTTTATTCAAGCTTTTAAGTAATCTAGGCCAGAAAGAGGATATTACTGTAACAAACCAGACACCACAACCCCACCACCGAGCATTGCTTTCCAAGAAAGGCCAAATTCAAACTTACATAACCCATTTGAGGATTGGGCGTTACCATCTCCCCTCCATTATCCTTAGCACCCTAGCTAAGGCAAACATAACCTTGTCATACATAAGTCCATGAACTCCCTCTCTAGCCATCATCATCTAAGCCTTTCTCCCAAAATGGTCGGGGTTGGCTACATGAAATTTTCTTCAATCTCCCCTTTCTGAGATGAACTCCTAGAAATCAAGTATTTTTCAACTACTTCTCCCTTATGTTATCTTTGGTCTACCCCTATGAACTTGGCACAAATCACTTCTCACAACTACGTTGGATATCACCAAACCATCTCAAGCGACATTCTCTCCTTTCCTCAATTGCAGTGTTCCCCACTTTCTTAAAAAAATCGCCACTTCTTATTAATCCCTCCTTGTGTAGCTGCTGTTGTAATTGGTGAACAAACTACTAGTATTTCAAAGCCAAAATTAAATGTTTTGATCCTTGAATTTGCCCTCAGACTTACTTGCTTGAACTTGTCTAAAGTTGTGCAAAACTCCAATCTCACATTGGAGAGATTTCAATAGTCATATGAGTTTATAAGTTGCTATGCATGTTGGACTTAGTAACAAGCTAGTAAAGCTGGACTCTCACGGGCACGTGAGCCAGGTTTAAGCCCAAGCCATTCCAAGGACAATATCATAAATCCACCAGAAAACTAGCTAATCGGGCGCGTCACGTATTACTCACACAGCCGGCCCAAAAGTCCTCGCAGGCCTACCCGATGGTGGCACTCTTTTGCTAAGATTATATAAAATCTTTTCTGTAGTATTCAGGGATTTTCGTTTCCCAAACTGCCAACACATTTCACACAAGCGAATTTATGATCAGACAACTAAATTAATCCTACTCAGTCAGAAAATATCCCTTCATATAGTCAGTCAATTGGCCATTTTTTATTGCATTCACGTGGTTGTCTTTTGCTACTTTCTTCACTATAAAAAGACGACCTCACCTGTGATTTTTGCACACAAAAAAACTTTAGAACTCTCTCTTCCTCTCTTAACTTATGTTCTCTCTAATTGTCGATAATAAAAGAAAGCAGACGGCTGTTCCTGTAACCTTCATTATTTTAGTGTGATAGCGAAGAAGAAACTGTTGCATCCTGGAGGGTAGCCGTCCGAGACCTTGAGCACCAAGATATTATCTCCAAGGGGGCGAAACTACTCTTAAGGACAGCGCATCATATGCCTCAAACTACAGCTTTTCTGTTCTTAACATAGTAGTTTCCTGTTATTTTCAACAGCCTCTCATCCACCCAAGGTGTAATGGGACTATTGATTCATAATCTTCTTCTCGATGGAATCATCAATTTAGTAACCCTAGTCCATCCTCCCGTGCTTGTATTTCTGTATGCTCATTTTTGCTTAAGCAACACCCTAGTTTTCCACTCATCTTATGTGTATGGTGTTTCTTAGATGCCCAACATTCTATACCAGACAACAGACAACGTTGTTGGCCCCTTACCACCACCATCACATCCGAAACCAGAGAGATAGAGATAGAGATAGAGTAGAGATAGATAGAGAGAGAGAGGGGGGGTAGATACCGGAGACAAGAATTCCTACAGGAGAAACCAAAACAGAAGAACCGGATGTAAAGCAGAGCCTACTGTTTCCCAAAACTAAGTAGCGGCAACGACTAAGAGGCATAATAGCTGGAAAATGAAGGCATTCATCTATGTCAAAGCATGATCTCTACGTGTTGTCTTCTGGATAAGCTGATCCATCTTTTTCACTTAAAATGCACTATAACAGATAGATTATCACCTTCTCAGTTCCTTTCATAACAAAATATCCTCCTGGGTCAAGTGGGCACTCACCTACAACAAATTCAAAGGTCAGTATGTAGGCTACAGTTGCCCTCAAAAGTTGCTCAATATGTACAACACACATATATAGGGGCCCTATATATGTGCATGTGTGTATGTCTGTCTGTGTGCATGTAACACTAATATGCTTTTCTTTTTGGACCACAAACCGCGTCTTGCCAATTCCTCTTCATCCTTCTCGTATAAGACACAGCGGCAACTCCTTAACATTATGGGCATTCTTCCGATAATAGCTTTTTCTCTCTGCAGAGGAAACTTACATCAAATCCAGGTATATACACCTGAGGTAAATTCCAGTGCATAGGTCATGAAAAGTTACCTTCATCACTGGTAGTTGACCATGACTTCCATTAGAGTACACTATGTTGACACATATTGGAGCAGCATACCTTTCGAAAAAAATGGAGTATAATGAGGGGACAAATTAACAAAGAAAACAAAATGAGGCAGATTAAAATTTGCCACAAGATTACCAAGGTGCAAATTTTTGGCATGAATTATATAGGTATGCTAGCAATAACATAAATATCTAAAAAAATCGTAAAAAAGTGGTAACCGCAAGAAGTATCAACAGAAACAACATTTTCAGAACAAAGGAACTCAAAACGAACCAGCAGAGGCAGCTAAACAGTTGCAACTTCCAGCCCTCACAAAGATGTCTGCTAATAACTTGAAGAATGTACCTCAAAACAGAAAATACTCTAATAGCAACAATAAACTCCCCGGTAGTTCATTCTTACGAAAAATATCTAAGAAGTGAATTAAGCATGTCAGGATACTTGCATCAAGGCCATTGGTATGTAGTGGTGTTACAGAGGTGGTGGTGGTGGTGCGGGATAGAAGGATCATACTGTTTTGGTCGACATTGGCTGTCTAAAATGTTGAGGAATTTTAAATTCTGAGGAGTAGTGATGGTGATGGTTCAGCTAAGTGGCACCTACCCCAAGTACTGGCTTAATGGGGTTGAACATTTCGCATGAATAGAATGGTTACCAAAGTGGTGCAGTCAGAATCCCGAAATTTGGCAGTAAAAAAGAAAGAAAGGATAGCAGCTTGTGTCAAAGAGATAATGCCATCCATCATTTTCTGTAATTAATGACCCAAAAATTCATCAATACGCACAGCCCAAGGCGCTAATAGATCTATTGTCGTAAAAGACCTTTTACCATCCCTGGGTGTATAAGTATTCAGGGTCCCACAGCTCTTGTGCTGTGAAGATCATGAAAGAATCTCATCACAACCATATGTACCCCCCCCCCCCAACCACCCCCCAAAAACACACACACACTGCCCGACAAAAAATTTCTAATACACTCTCTCCCAGATAATACAGGTAAAAGAACACTGACTTTTGACTGAGACAAACAAACAGTAGAATTTGATAAGCATCCCAAAAGTCTTCACAAATGGTACATTGCGCCCTTAACGTTCATTGCATCACTTTCCTTCTTTGCATATTCTGCATTTACAAGACTTAAATCTCACGAAAATGAGAAGTAAAAAAATGAAATGCAAGGAATGTGTTCAGAAGAGTGGTCCTGAAATTGGGGGGAAGGAGCGTGAATTTAAAGTACTTAGGTTCCCAATTTTTGTACAAGTGGGATACAAACATGAAGTCGCAATTGAACTATTGATGGTGATAAAATGGGCCAACAGGTTAACGATAATTATATATCGAAATAAGACACATACGTGGTTTCAGATAATCGACACTCATGGGGATTGACCCCCCTAACGTCACTGCCACTTCCAATCGAAGGTTTACCGATCCAAACATCCGTGTATCTGTTACCCACAGAAGCAAAAGATAGAAGGAAAAAAATCAATCATTCTGCGTCTTAACAAAAATCGGAAGCAGTTGAATGCATTCATAGCGGTATTAATCTGAACACGGCCCAAATGGCGAAACAGAAACTTTACCTGAGGTAGATTTTCGGGTCAATCTTAGATTCGATGTAATCATTAGCACGCACAATCTTCTTTATTCCCGTTGTGACGAAGTAATTAAAAGAGTCCAAATGTTGCTTCACCAAACCTCGCACCTAAAATCAGCACAGATAAAAAAATATATATGAATAACAAGAAACAAAATATAAAACCTCTATCGCCATATGATGCACGCCAAATAAAATAAGGACCCCAGATTCGACTGCCAAAAGAAGTTGAAAGAAAAAAAATCAAAAAGAACATCATATTACCAATCCAAAAAATTGGGAAATGATATTCGCACTCCACTTTTAACTTCATACACTCCACTTTTACCGACAAAGATGCTTTACACTCCCCTGGGTGGGTTCATTGCGTTTCCCCATTGACATTCTAAGAAATCCTAGGATAGGTATTTGTTACGTAATCTTCGCAGATTACGAAATCATATGAAACGGAGGGACTCATAGATATTTATTCTAGTGCGAAATGTGGAGCGTAACTTCATAATTGACCCATCATGGATTGCAGTCATCGATTCACGAGAAGTTTTCCACTAAATTTTTTGAATTATTACCTTCAAGAACTCGGGAAGAAGTTAAAACTTGTCAACCGGGGGACTTGTAGCAACCAACTGCTTGTTGACCCTGGACTCGAACAAGATTGAAAGAAAGAGTGAATGATTACATAGGTGGGAAGAGAGTATAAGACTCTACAGATTAGTGTTGATAGAAATAGAAAGTAGAAACAGAACAACGTACGATTGCTGTGGGTGCGGCCCGACGGCGTCGTCTTCATTGGCTACCATGATTAGTCAATTGATTGATCCACCTCCTCGAGGATGAGGAGAAGGGGAAAAGAAAGGTTGTTTAGCGTAGCCGAGATGAATGACAGGGTGGGACTGGGAGAGGAGGGAAGTTCTTGCAAAACCTCCCCAAAACCCTCTTTTATTGTTCATCACCAGAGCAGAAGGGTCGGATCCGGGTGGGTCCAGCTCGGGTCGAGTACCAACTAGAAATCAACCTTATGGTAAATTGCACAAATGGTCATTTGTCTACCGGGTTAAATGTGGTGAGTGTGCGCCATTCGGTGAACATTTCATTGTTATCATGTATCTCTTGTCATTCTCTCAACTGTACGTTCAAACTTGAGCTTGGCATCCGCGTCATGTACCGCTTAAATGCATTAAAAATTTTCCAAAGGCAAAAAATACACGAAGGAGTGTCTGACCGCGTTAGGGGACACCCCGTCACCACGGGTCATTGATACCTTCCCCCAATGGGTATATATGCCTTTGACCCACTACTCGTTTAATGTTGCAGCCTTGGATAATTGGGCACTAAGATACTCCATGATCTATGATGGGCATCATTGCACCCATGCATCACGATGTATGTCTGTCTGTCACTCCGCACCAATGCACAGCATCTACCCACCACCCCTTACGCCGCGATGAGCAGTGCCCCTGCTCATGCAACTCATTCTTCACTAGGGCTGTAAGTGAAGTAAGTTGTTCACGAACGACTCGTTATTAGTTCTCTCTGGAACTCGTTCATATAATAGGTGAATCGAACACGAACGCAATTTTTAAGTCCCTTTATTAAGCGAGTCGAGCTTGAACATGAGTTGTTTTTATTTATTATTGTTTACGAACGAGACGAGTCGTTTGCTTAACGAGTTGAGTCCAAGCCGAGCCGAGCCTTATAAACGAGTATCACTTCGTTTACTCATTGAAAAATTACAATTCATATAAATAAAAATTCTAAAGATCTCATCGAATGTTGTGCATCACCAGATTCCTAGCCTAAAAAACCCTGCTCTTTGGCCTTTTTGACCATAATGTAATCTGCTCAATTCTTTTCTCTTCTCTCACTCACATTCACTTACCTGCTACCCATTTCCTTCCCTCGTCACAACTGCCCACAGCCGCTTTCTCTGTCATCATACAGCCATCACCGACAATCGATCCTTTTTCATCACACAACCGATGAGCACACCTTTTTCACAAGCCACAAGGCCCACAACCGACAGATGCCCTTCTCTCATCATAGAGCCTGTAGTTGCTCCCCTTCTACAGATTGTAAGGTCAAATTCATAGAGAAGGGACAACCATTGGACCAGGCACTTAAACACTGTTGGGAAAGTTAGCATGTATCATACAAGGTCAACCTTCGTGTGATATCCCAAATCGAAGGTGGGATACTTTGTGACTGGACTTATAAGGCACTGCCCGTGAACTCTTAAGTACATATTAGGCTAGCCCTTTAAGGGAGGCATTGTCTTGTGGTGGGGCTGAGGACTGGGTCATTACAGATAGTATCAGAGCCGACTCTCGAAAGCTCGGATTGGGCAATTCAGTAGGGTTGCCAATGGTTGGGGGAAGCAATTTGCAAGCCCGGGTAAATCCTACATCAAAACAATGGTTGGGGCAACGAATAGTGAGTCGGGTATATTCCATATTGGCTAGAGAATAAGATTCTAGGTTATATGTGATCGAGCTTTAGCAAAAACGCTAAGGCATAAGGTGGGGTGATTGCGATATCCCACATCGAATGTGGATAATTTGTGATTGGCCTTATTAAGCCCTGTCCATAAACTCTTAAGTATATATTGTCTAGCCTTTTTAAGGAAGGCATTACCTTATGGTGGGATTGTAGACCGAGTTGTTACACTTCGTGACAAGGGAGATCGTGTTCCAAGAAGTAATGTGTGAATTTATGTGAGGTATACATTGAGGACAAACAAAGTTTCTCACACTCAAAGTAATTGGCTTCGGGCTCTTTGATCACTAACGAATATTTAAGACATGGTGCTCCACCCATTCCACCACTTGGATAAACCTTGCACCTGTATATTGGGGCGTTTAGGTCAATTAGATAAGCATGGGCATACCATACTGAAATAAACCTTAGCAAAAGCTTCTTGTTGCTCATGTTCCCAGCTTGATTACGCATTTTTTTTTTGTAATAAATGTTGAAAGGGCAGGGTTAGCTCAACGAAGTGACAAAGATAAAGGACCATATCGGTGGGAAGATTATAAATTGCTTGGTATGTCATGGCAGAGGCATCTTTTGGATACATTTATGTTTAAATGGGTTGACATCAATGCCTTGGGGGCTACAGTTAAAATAAAAGGATCTTGATAGATGCTACCCTATATTATTTTGAAGAGGTTCATCTATAAGTTGTAATTGTGACAACATTTGGTAAACTATCAAAGATCACTCAGTTGGTCACTCTCTTTCTTCGACTTGATGATGAGTTCATTGACATAGTCTCCCACAAATTTGTGTATCATGTCATAAAAAATCAAGGTGGCCTAGTGGTAAGTGGGATGAGCATTCTTAAGCCTAAAGGGCATGGCATTTAATTACAAGTTACCTATTAGATGTTTAGTAACTAATATTGGTAGAGTTGACCAGACTAATTCATTTATGGTCATAACTAGCAAAACCATTCACAAAGAACAAAGAAAGTCTTTTGCCAGATGGTCACTTCAGTGTAGATGTTGATATTAGGAAGCGTGAGCTCGTCTTTGGGACATGAAAGCAATATAGACACATATTTCTCCACTCTTCTTATACGCAGGGACTACATTCGTCAACCACATAATTTGAATTATAGGTTTAATGAGGTTATCTTTGAGAAGGAGGCCGAGAACAATTTGTCATCACGTGAGACAAGACACGTCTTGGGAACGGCACCTTCCCAAGGGTACAACATGTGTTGATGTTTCACTTGACAACTTATAAACTTTCATACCTATTTGTCTTGCCCTCAATAGCTTAGCTTTGTCCACCATGGAAGTTTGACGCACATAATGTCGATGTGGTGGAGGAGTCCCTTGATCTAACCACTTATCCAATACACTTGTTGAGTCCGATAAGGGCACCAAGAGACGTGGAACTTACGAGTGGCGGGCAGGCCCGCGGCTAACTTGCCAGGAAAACTAGGCGCAATATCATTTGAAAACGTACTTCCATCCTAGAGTGACCTAGAGGTCATGATCCTTAGAGGTTTCGATGAGCATCGGTGACATAGGTGCGAATGGATCATCGGCCAGGCATCTCTAGTGTCACACAGTCACTCTAAGCAGATGTAGTTATCTGGAGGAAAGTTTACCCCACAAAGGAGAGTCTTCGTCCTGGAGCACTTACAAGTACATCTTGAAAGGAATAGTCATAAAGACAAGGAGTTCTCGTGTTAAGGCACTATGAGTGAAGCCCTTCAAAATGTTGCACCTTATAGAGCAAGTCAACGCACGTTACACGATCAAGACAATATTTGCCTGGTGGTAAAGATAGAGACTGTCGCAGTGTTAGAGGAATGAGGCATGCCTCATTCTAAGAGTTAGCCAACTAGAAACTTATAAGCTTTTGAAAGGGTCTTTTAAGTCTAACATCAAATACTAAAGATCCACGTGTGCTAGGGTGTTAAATTTCCTTTTTCTTAGCCTTAGTGTCTCCGGTGAGGCCAACTTGACCTTCAGACATAAACCTAGAATCTTCCGCTTCTGCCGACGTGGGATTTACTCAACCCTTCTCACCCTTCATTAGCCCTAACCATTCTCTTAAGGTGGAATATACCCAAGATTGCCATGTTTTTAGGAATGAGAATCCAAATTGGCTAAACCAATCCAATCCACGAAACTGAACTGTCTAATTTGACTACTCACAAGCCAATTAAAAAAAGGGGAAAGTAGAGAATGACCCCCTCTACTTTACACGTTGTGCGATTTGCCCCCCTCCACTTCAAAGTTAAGCACTAAACCCCCCCACAGTTACAGAAAATGGGCACCTTAGACGAAAACCGTTAAATATAACAGCGCGTGGTCAACACGCGCGCTGACTAACGATTTCTTTTTATAAATGACATTTTTGCCCATTGTCTCTTTTTAGAAAAGAAAATCAGAAAAAAAAACCCTAATTCTAACCACCCCACCCCCCCGCCACCCAACCCCCCTATCCCCCCAACCCAATTCTGTCAACTCCCCCGACCACCGCACCCCTTCATTTTCCCGTCTGCCTCCCTCTTCCCTGTCGCCGCACCACCCTCCCCTTCCCCTTCCCCATCGCAGTGACCGCCCTTCCCCTTCCCCTTCCCCGTCGCCGCGATCGCCCTCCCCCTTCCCAAGGCCCCGTCGCAGCGACCGCCCTTCCCCGTCGCCGCGACCGCCCCCCCTTCCTAAGGCCCCGTCGCAGCGACCACCCTTCCCCTTCCCCGTCGCTGCGACCGCCCTCCCCCTTTCCCTTCCCCTTCCACGGCATTGATGAAAATTTGAATTGAATTGAAATGGAATTGAATTGAAATCGGCAGTGTGGGTTTGCCAAAGGGCTTGCCGGCGTGGTGGGGTGGGTTTGCCAAGGGGCTTGCCGGCGTGGTGGGGTGGGGCGAGTCTGCCGGATGGTGGGCTGAGAGAGGCTGCCGGCGGCGTGGGGTGAGGATGACGCTTGGGCTGCCGGCGGCGGGGTCAGATCTGGAGAAGGAGAAGAGAAACCCTAATTTTCAAATTAAGGTTTTGAACCCTAATTTTAAGGTTTCAAAACCCTAATTTTTAAATCAGGGTTTCAAATCCTCTAATTTTAGGATTTCAAAAGCTTAATTTGCAAATTCGTTGCTAATCCTAACGGCAATCGCTGTTCCTTTTTTTTTTTTAACTCCCTGGTGGTCGGAGAAAAAGACCAGTGGTTGTGTTCAGTGAAGTGGTTGTGCTCAGTGAATCACCAATTGTAGCGGGGTTGACTAGAGGAGGAGGGTCATGGGCAAAAATTGTAATTTAAATTTGAGGCGGGGAAATTGCACACCATGCATAGTACAGGGGGTCATTAGCTAATAAAGAAATAAGGGTATTTTGGTCATTTCACGCTATTCATAACGGATCCGTCTAAGGTGCCCATTTTCTGTAACTGTGGGGGGGGGGGGGGGGGTTTAGTGCTTAACTTTGAAGTGGAGGGGGGCAAATCGCACAACGTGTAAAGTAGAGGGGGTCATTCCCTACTTTCCCCTTTAAAAAAATTATTGATTGGTTCACTTTTTGAAAAACTGGATAATTTGGTTTGAAATTTTTTGAACTGATTAAACCTGATACGATCTGAACCATCCAAACTTGATAAATATTAAAAAAAATTATCGATTGGTTCACGTTTTGAAAAACTGGATAATTTGGTATGAAATTTTTTGAATTGATTAAACCTGATACAATCTGAACCATCCAAACTTGATAAATATTTTTCTCAGAAAAAAAAGTTTATAGTCATACATATTAAATTGGAAAGCCCAAAAAGACCAAAAATGGCTATAGGCCAAAATCGATCAAACGAGTGCACCGTTCAAAACATTGACATTTATTAGTGAAAAAAAACATTATTGACTATTATTTGGTCCCTTTTTCTTCCCCCCCCCCCCCCCCGCGCGCGCGGGGGGAAAATAGTATTGGTCTATTCAATTCCCTATTCAACCTCCAAACCTAACTAATCGATCCGTCTTCACCTTAATTTTCTAATTTCTCCCAACTACCAACAACCTAACTGGATAGCTAACCCAAACTTTCGAGAATCAACGTTGATATCATCTATAACGACCTGATCTATGACCGTTGCACATGACAACGTCTCCTACAACATGACTTGCCAAGTAAATACTTATGAAATATTTGACAATTTTTTTTTAAAAAGCAAATCTCGAAACCAACGTAACTTTATAGCGGTAAAAGAGGTCCACAGAGGTAGAATTCACTGTTGCATAATAACAAACCACCCTTTACCATTTTCTCTTAACCGAACGTCTTTTCTTACGCGCACGTATGTAACGATAGTATTATTATGTTACTATTCAAATTGAAGGTACTCAAGACATTTAAATCTTATCTACTTTCTGTAGACTCTCTTAAAATTTCTGAATCTATCACTATTTGTCCACTCTGTTGATGACATAAGTGGCCAACTTATTATGAATTCAACATAACCCCCTTCGCTTTCATCGGCTTACATCGTCACTCTAAAATAAAAATAAAAAATGATTTTCAAATGAAAATCTAGTAATACTTTGACACAATTAAGAGAATCTTATTATTATATCTTTGTCAAAAAAGAGTACAATGGCAACCAATCTATCTATTAACAATTAACAAAAAAGAAAAAAATGGGAACTATCCAAATCGTGATTACGCAACGTAGAAAGCGGGACGAAAACAGGAACTCTCTCAGTTCTCACCCCCGTACCCATGTTCCGTACTCCTGCATCTACCTCTCTAGACGGCCATTTTCTACTGCGCTCATCATCATCACCACTTTTTATGCACGCACCCCACCTCCTTCACGATCCACCATGCAACTTCACGTTCCACCCCCAATCCACAGCCGTGATCTGTAGACCCAATCTCCACCGGACCCCACTCCCAAAATCATCACCTAAACTTTCTTGCCTAAAATCGTAGTTTAATCCCAGCACCCAACCAAACCGCCTGTCCAAGCTACTCTCTCTCTCCTCTGCGTTTCTTTCTCTCTATCTCTCTCTTTGTCACGTTAATGTTAAAAACTTTTGTTTGCTCTTTTGAGGAATGTGGCTGAGTTGGGTGCCTTTGTCTTCATGTCCTTTTGCTATCTCTTTCTTTCCGAGTGTTCAAAGGGGAGTATGTTTTTTGGTGATGCATGAAAGGCACGAGTAGATCTCTCGTCTTTCTCTTTTGACATTTTCCTCGATGCCAGAGCCACCAAACGGGGAGCGGAAATTATTGTGAGGGAAAAGTTGCAGCGTACATAGCATTAACAAACGAGGGGAGAAAAGGGGGAAAAAGATAGAGAGGTTTTGAGAGGATGAGTGGCCTTGCGCATCTTGAACAAGATTGCTCTGAGTTTGTTGAAGTTGATCCAACTGGAAGATATGGCAGAGTAATTACGCATCTTTATCTGTTTTTACTCTCTCTTGTTTCAATATCTTAAGTTATGGGATTTGTTTTTCTGTGCAGTACAATGAAATCCTTGGCAAAGGAGCTTCAAAGACTGTGTACGAATTAAACCTCATCTTTCTCTTTATTTTACTGCATATCAGTTTCAGTTTCTTTAACTGTTGGGGGTTTCCAGGGGACCTCCAAAGATTGGTATCTGAGAGATTTTTCAGACCCCCTTCACAGATTCCTTTGCTAATTTAACTTTGTTGAATCTCCAGCGGAGTTTCCGGAAATGGGTATCTGATAAACTTGTAAAATACCCATTTTAGATTGGGGACTTTATTGTCTTTTGAATCTTCAGTTCGATAAATGGGTAGCTAATAGGTTTCTAGGATCCCCAATCCCCATTTGAGAGCCGACTAAATGATTTGATCTTTGGGTGTGGGTGTTTCCCCCCCCCCCCAAATTTCTGGTAGATATGGGTTTGTCAATCTGATTCATTATCCTTAATTGACGCAGTTACAGGGCATTTGATGAGTATGAAGGGATTGAAGTAGCTTGGAACCAGGTCAAGCTTTATGATTTCCTGCAAAGCCCTGAAAATCTCGAGAGGCTTTATTGTGAAATTCATCTACTTAAAACTCTGAGTCACCAAAATATTATGAAGTTCTACACTTCCTGGGTTGATACTGCCAATAGAAACATTAATTTTGTCACTGAGATGTTCACTTCTGGGACTCTCAGACAGTAAGTACCACTGATTTCATTGTTCAGTATTCCAAAATTTCTCAGTTTCTCGTCTTTTTTTCTGTTTCACTTCGATTCTGATATGGGGTTCTTTCCCTTTATGTAGGTACAGGCAAAAGCACAAGAGGGTGAACATTCGAGCAGTGAAACATTGGTGTAGACAGATCTTGGAAGGGCTTCTCTATCTTCATAGCCATGACCCCCCTGTGATCCATAGAGATCTCAAATGCGATAATATCTTTATCAATGGGAACCAGGGGGAAGTGAAAATTGGGGATCTCGGCCTCGCAGCTATACTCCGAAAATCACATGCTGCTCACTGTGTAGGTATCATTCATCTCTGATTCCGACTCCTCAAGATATCTATATATCTTCTTTGATATGCACATCTACAAGTGAAATTACTGAGCTATGTTCTATTGTGATTTGCATTGTGTAATTCAGTTGAAACTTATACATTATTTGGTTACCTTCTAATTAGGGACACCAGAGTTCATGGCTCCCGAAGTCTATGAGGAGGAATACAATGAATTAGTTGACATTTATTCTTTTGGAATGTGCATATTGGAGATGGTGACCTTCGAATATCCCTACAGTGAATGCACACATCCTGCCCAAATTTACAAGAAAGTTATGTCTGTAAGTACATCCCATCCCCTTCTCCCCTCTGTCTTTCTCTCTCCATTGACATGCTTCACCTCTTTAGGGGAAAAAACCAGATGCTCTATACAAGGTAGAAGATCCGGAGGTACGTCAATTTGTTGAGAAATGCTTGGCCACAGTGTCGCTAAGGCTCTCTGCAAGAGAGCTACTAAATGACCCTTTTCTTCGAATTGATGAATGTGAACCTCATTTAAGGCCAATAGAGTGCCGGAGAGAACAAGATTATGCCGACCATGTTCTAAGGCAGCCTTTTCTTGAACTAGATACCGGGGGAAACTCATTCTGCAACAGCTCACTCAATGGCTACTCCAATGGGGTTGCATCATATGCAGACCAAAATGGATGGGGATATCACTCTATAGATATTGAGGAAAGTGGAATAGAACTTTTCGAGTACAATGATGAACACGATGAGCATTCTGCGCATCTTGACATAACTATTAAAGGAAAGAGGAGAGAAGATGGCAGCATCTTTTTGAGACTCCGAATTTCAGACAGAGAAGGTTAGAAGCACTATCCGATAACTTTCTTTAACTGCTTGAGCTTTTAGAGCAATTGGTGCCACAACAGGTATCAGAGTTTTGCTTTTGGAAGGTCTTCGTCCCATCTTGTATTTGTTCTCCTTTATCTTAGACGAACTTACACTCTTCGTTTACATTCTGCCTTCCATGCCCAGTAATGGCGGGAGACTTATGAATCGATAAATGTTGCCATTCATCCCTATATAAGTTCAGCCGCTTGGCATGTGAGAGGGAGAGTTTAGTGCCATCAGGGCCATGTTCTAAGAGCTTTATCTTTAATACGAGCAGTTCACTTTATGATTTGTTTGCCTTCGCTTGCTATTGCAACTTATTTTCCATCATTGTGATACCATTTTATCGCAGGCCATATCAGGAACATCTATTTCCCGTTTGACATTGAAACTGATACAGCATTAAGCGTTGCAACTGAAATGGTCGCAGAGCTGGATATAACCGACCAAGACGTTACCAAAATTTCCGATATGATTGATGGAGAAATCGCTTTGTTGGTACCGGACTGGAAGCTAGGTCCAGGAATCGAAGAAACCCCTCGCTTTGCAAATAAAAGTTTCTGCGACAATTGTGCTTCCAACCATACCTCTACTGGTTCATTCATGAATTTCCTCTCAAACCATCCAAATGCCAAGACTTTGCAGATATCGCATTGTGCTGGAAATGGATGTGCTGCTATGCATGGCCGGTTTGAAGAAGTCACATATCAACTTGATAGTCCACGACATGTTTGTCTCGATGGTGCAAATAATCCAGTCTCATCAATCCAACCCTATGGTTTCCACAGTACAAATATTTGGGATCGGCATGAAAGCCTTGAGTGCAGTTCGCTCGGCTCTGGTGAGAGCTACTCTATCGAAGAACAGGAAAAACTGGATCAAGAAATACCAGGAGAAGATGACAAAGAGATAGAAATGGAAACCAAAGTTTCGTCAACTGTCAGAAATTTCATCAAATGTTTATCAGCTGGTTCCCATTCAATAGCCGTGCCTCCATCATGGTCATGTGACTGGTCACGCGATTATGATCACGAAATTCAGCAGGAATTAAGATGGCTTAAAGCAAAGTATCTGATGGAATTGAGGGACCTTAGGGATCAGCAGTTAGGACTTGTACCAAAATCTTATGTACACCATTCTAGTTCAGGTAGTGGCAGACAGAGAACCAAGAACGGGCTTTCAACTAATTTGGTGATGCCAAACAAGTCGCAAGGACACAAACTTGGAACTCCCCTCAAATCCAGTTCTGTTTTGCATGGACATTTTCAGGGAAGCCAAAGGGCAAGAAAATGCGAGGCGATCAAGGAATGCCCTAGTGAAGAGGACATGGTTACTGCCATGAGTTTCTCCACGGAGTCATTCCTTCCCAACACCATACACAGGACAACATCCCTACCAGTTGATGCTGTTGATATATAAATATCAAGGTTCTTTCTTTCTTCTTCCCACATTCTTTATATTCATGATAGAGGCTCTAAATCATCACCACGTCCTGTAGATGTGCAGCAAACAACCCCCCCCCCACACACACACACAGAGAAAGAAGAAAAGGTCTATGGGGATTGCCTGTAGCACTGCATTAATACAGTTAAAATGGTGGTGAAGCTTGTCAGTGAATTACGAGAGTTGTAATTGTTGAGGCTTGTAGGATCTCCAAGTGTAGTGACTTGGTTAGAGCTGTATCCATGTACATTACCCCTTCACCTTAATGTTACCATAATAAGCATGTGTCCCCATTGGGGCCTTTGTTTTATTATGAGAGAGAAAGGGGAGTTATTATTTTATGGCAGGCCACATGCCATTGTTCAAGTGAATTATTTGGTATGTCAGTTATGGTTGGCCAATGAGAGCTCTTTCTGATAACTTTTTGGCCAGCCACCAACTTGGCTATACCATCCCATTCCAACTTAGCAGATTGGTTTTCAAAGTGAATTATTGGTTTGTCCCACCACCACATTCAAAAGTTTTTGGTGTCTCTATTGTGCAATCTATATCCCTTTTTCAAAGTGAAATGAATCATTTGCATATTATTGTTGTCCATGCCTGTCAAATCCAATTCAAGTATATCTTCAACTTTGACATGATGCACTTCCTTTGTTTTGACGTCATTACGAGCGTAACGAGCTCTATAATTAGAGAAACGAGATGTTTGATTCAGAGTGTAGTCCGTATGACCATTACACTGTAATAATCCCAGACATTGGACACGTTCAAAGACCCTTTTTCATTCTCTCATCCGGAAGTTTTTTTTTTTTCCAATATGGCTAAGACCGTAGCGAAGAACACCACCAATTTTCTCTTGGCAACTAGAAAGGCATGATTATATTCACTCATAGGAGGTCTCTCTATCTGAAGCATTAAACCTATCTTTCCGGTCTACTTAGGGTCTGATTCTGTTTGAAATTACTTCCACTTTTTTTTTTTTGTTTCAAAAAAAAACAAAAATTAGTTTAGTTTTTATTTTTTACAAAAATAAATGCGCGTTTGATTACTTTATTTTGAATTTTTTTTTTGGATGTTTGATTATCTAGTTTTTATTTTGATTTATTTTTATTGGTGGTGGCAGTGGCCCACGGGTGGTGGTGTGAAGGGGGGGGGGGGGGGGGGGGTCTTAAAACAAAAATCAAAACTGGAAACCCAAAATTCTAAAATTTAAAATTCCTAAAAACAGTCTTGTTTTAAAAATTGGTTTTCAAAATTGAAGGAAAAAAAAAATTGTGTCAAATGTGTTTTTTTCCTTCTAGTTTGCAAAACTGTAGAAAAAAAATTAAAAACAGAATAGATTTCAAATGTTACCTTAGATTCTATGTAGTACTGGCCGAGGAGAAAATGGACCAATGAGGCTGAAGTAGAACGAAATGGAAATTCCTGAATGAGCCTGCCCTTTACGATTAAAACTTGTGCCAAATTAATGCAAAAAGGAACAATGTTTTTGAACAGCTGTAGAACATATTATGACGGTGGTTGTAACAATAACATGCGTCCCATTCTCTTAAATCTTTATCTGATTGCAGTCTTCCTTCATGCTACCGAACTTTTTAATGTAATCGTCAATGCATTAAGGATGAAATATTCAAGAGTGAATCGATCGTGCTTATTACGAACGAGGGTACAATTACTTTTACAATAGTGACTACAGTATCGCACAATGTTGAAAACAAGAAATGAAATGGCTAGAGAGTTTTAGCGAGGAAACCTTGGGGCAATGGAATGAAATGCTTGACTCAAGCTCGGCAAGGTCTTAAGATGAGTATATACACAAACTCATCTACCTATTCGACTGGAAATTATTGGGTGGTCTGGGACCATCGGTCCCGACCATCTAGAACTACTAGATGTAAATTAAACTAATTCCCGTCTTCCTTCACCCCTCTCGCCTCCTGTCTTATTAGTCCTCCTTCATCCAACATCACACAAAGTTTGTGTATTCAACACTAACTCTTTACTAAGCTTTGTAGTTGAGGCTGCATCTTTCTCGCATTCGAGCATGTTTTGAGGGGGTTGGGGTGGGGTTGGTGAATGGTAGAAACATTTTATTATTTAAGAGTTTTTATAAGAGCTGTCCCGGTCATTTAATAATTTATAAATTTAAAATATTCAAAAATTACAAAATTGAAACTATATTCTGTTCAGATTAACGAAGTTACATGGAAGAGTAATTAGCCGCGAGGTTCATGCCAACTTTCTTGGACATGTCTTTCAAACTTAAATCATGCTGTCAAACAGAGGATTTGATCATGGTCTTCTTGTAATATACATTGCAATACAATACCCGTTCTTGTAGAAACATTTTACTATTCTAAGAGTTTTATAAGAGCTGTCCCTGTCATTTAATAATTTATCAATTTAAAATATTTAAAAAATTGCAAAATTGAAACTATATTCTGTTCACATTAACGAAGTTACATAGGGGTAATTAGCCGCGAGGTTCATGCCAACTTTCTTGGACATGTCTTTCAAACTTAAATCGTGGCGTCAAACAGAGGATTTGATCGTGATCTTCTTGTATTAAATATTGCAATACAATACATGTTCTTGTAGAAACAATTTATTATTGTTAGAGTTTTATATAAAGAACTGTCCCGGTCATTTAATAATTTATCAATTGAAAATGATTAAAAATTTCATAATTGAAACCATATTCTGTTCACATTAACGAAGTTACGGAGAGAGTAATTAGCCGCGAGGTTCATGCCAACTTTCTTGGACATGTCTTTCAAACTTGAATCATGGTCAAACAGAGGATTTGATCATGGTCTTCTTGTATTATTTATAGCAAAGTTTAATACCTGTTCAAAGATGGTTGTTTTGTTTCTTTATAGCTTATATAAGAGTAGGTAACATCATCCCCGGATAGGCAGTACAAATTCTTGGCCTCTGCTCAATGATTATCCAAACCGACGACACCAAAGCTCATTCTTTCAATTTTCAGCTCGTTCTTTCATTATGAATGAGTAAGCTGTTGAAACGATTATAACATTCATCGTGCTACCACATAACACGTAATGGGTTCGAAAACATACCGTACGAAGTCTCCGAAAATTCCGACGTAGGATCCTTGTTGTTACGAGCCTCCAACACGCTTGATATTTTTCGCAGGTACGAAAACGGCTACTAGAGTCGAGTTCTTCGTCCACGAACCAAATCCTAGAGTTTGGTGATTGCTCTAGAGAGAGTGCTATAGAGAGGGATTATTGCTATGACTTTCTTAATTTATTGGGATATCTCTAACCTTTATATAGAGATACAATTAGAGACTGATTTTACCTCAACTCTTAGGAGATAAAGATGTATTTACCTCAAACACTTAGGAGATAAATATCCTCTAATTAACTGTAATTATCCAGACTAACAAATACACATTATCTGTTAGTGGGCGGATAATGGGTCCATTGACCCAATTTATTAACAGCTCCCACTCGCCCACACACAGGGCAAATAAATCGTAGTCCCTCTTTATCTCTCGTCCACTCATCTCCTCATACAGGAAATGGAACGTGCGACCTACGAGAAAGGATGTCCAGTTGAGGAGTATTGTATTAAGTTATCACCAAACTAACACAATACATCACTCCAATAAATCTCGTATGTACCCCAGATAGTTCAATTACACCAGATTAAACACTCTCAAATCCCTCATAGTGAGCAGTGTTAAACCTCTCATATGTTATGTATTCATGACTCATATCGAAACGAAAATCGACAAAGTCGCCCGGGCTATGAATCACACAACATGATGTAATATTGAACTTTCTTCCCAAAGCCCTCATGTCATTCCAATTAGACCCAACCGCTTTCCTAGACATGCCCCGCGAGACCGCATCATCCATGATCCAAGGGTACATGCTAAAGTAGCGACATTGAGTATCCTCTTCATGACATAGTCTAAGGTGAAAAGGGTACCATATAGGATCAAAAATTTCGATCCAAGTGGCTCACACAGTGACGAAGCAGGGATTCATTCGTCACTCCCACTGTCGGTCTGCATTTAGCACATGCAGTATGATTTGCATGCTATGGCGTAACCCGCAAGGGCGTGTCACATAAATGTATAATAAAATACGCCATACGAATCTAAGTCTAGTCGCTGTACAAGCGCCTAACCTGAGTTTTTCAGCCCAGTCACTCTCATAGTGCCTACCTGAAATCTCACATTCGGCTGTAAACAGGCTACATAGAGTTGTGGAGATACTCTATGATCGACCTATATTTATTAGGTCTCATCTTAGCTCCAACTAAGGCGACATGTTTGCTTTATAAGCTGTATCATCTTATTCGCCCACTTGGCGCTTAAGACAATTATGTCTCATCTTGCTCGCTATCTTAGCGCCAAGGTGAATTACCCGTGTGAGTGGGTCAATTCGAGCCTGGTGACACTCTCAATAAGGATGTATATGTAATCACAAAGATTATTCATTCATTCCATAATAAACTCAAATCAAGGAACAAAAATTTAATATAATAAATGTCAAGCACATAAGATGCCATAAACATGTCAAAACCTACGGAGTCCCATACTCCTAATGTGAGAAAGGAAAACATCTCTAGCAATGGGCTTGGTCAAAGGATCAGCCACCATTCTGCCAGTAGGTATATGTTTCATGGACACCTCTCCTTGCGCAACTAAAGTTCTAATGAAGTGATAACGAAGGCCTATGTGTTTGGCCTTCCCATGATATTTGGGGTCCTTTACAAAATCTAGGGCAGCTGTATTGTCACAGTGAACAGTGACAGCCTCATCTGCATGAGCTGTAACCCCTAAAGACTGTAAGAATGACCTCAACCAAACAGCTTCCTGGACTGCTGCTGAACAAGCAACATACTCCGACTCCATCGTGGATAGGGCGATGCAAGTCTGTTTCTTGCTGCACCAAGAGATAGCTCCACCTCCTAGTATGAATGCATAACCTGAAGTGGATCTACGCTCATCTCTATCACCACCCCAATCAGCATCGCTGTATCCTCTCAGTCTCAAGTCTCCACCATGATAACACAGGACGAGATCAGCGGTTCCACGCAAGTATCGAAGGATCCTCTTCACCGCATTCCAGTGAACGGGTCCAGGATTACTCTGATAACGACTCACCATTCCAACGGCATAGCAGATGTCTGGACGCGTACACAGCATAGCGTACATCAGACTTCCTACTGCAGCCGCGTAAGGCACTTTGGACATCCGATTCTTTTTCTCATCATTCTTTGGGCATTGGTCTGTGGTCAAAGTACACGCCTTGTCCATTGGAGTGTCTATGGGTTTTCAGTTATGCATACGAAATCGTTCAATGACTTTCTTGATGTATGTCTCTTGAGACAAAGCGAGAAGTCTCTTTGGACGATCACGTATGATTTTAACCCCGAGCACATAATTAGCTTCTCCCATGTCCTTCATCTCAAAAGTTGAGGACAGCCACTGCTTAGTGGCGACAATGGAACTCATGTCATTCCCAGCTAAAAGAATGTCATCCACATACAAAGAAAGGATTAGAATATTTTTCTTGGATCGTTTTACGTAAACGCAATGGTCTTGTTCAATCATTTCAAAACCTATAGAGGTAATGGCATGATGAAACCTAAAGTACCACTGCTTAGACGATTGTTTGAGACCATATATAGAACGTTTGAGACGGCAAACTTTGCGCTCATGTCCTTTGACTTCAAAACCCTCGGGTTGAGCCATATAAATCTCTTCGTCTAGTTCTCCATTGAGAAACGCAGTCTTAACATCCATATGAAAAAGTTCTAAATCCTGCTGGGCGACAATAGCTAGGATCAGGCGAATTGAAGCAAATCTCACCACTGGGGAGAAAGTATCTTCATAGTCCATACCCCGCAGTTGGGTATAGCCTTTCGCCACAAGACGTGCCTTATACTTGTCGATTAACCCATCTACCTTGCGCTTGACTTTAAAAACCCACTTGTTTCCAATAGTCTTGCGCCCTGGCGGAAGGTCAATCAACTCCCAGACTCGATTCTTTTCCATTGAGCTTAACTCATCCTTCATTGCAACCATCCACTCATTTCTAGCAGATGAAGATAAGGCTTCTTCCACAGAAGTAGGCTCGTCTTCATCATTTGGAGTGCACATAAGAATTTCTCCGTCAATCTCAAAACGACGACGTGGAACTCTTCCTCGTGCACCTCTACACAGTTGATAATCTTGTTGACCTAATGGTCCTTGTGGTATGCTCCCACTGTCTGGGATACTCCCACTAGGTTGAAGGTCACTTACACTATCTTCAGCGACAACGGGATGAGGAACTAATTCCCCACCTTCGCTTGAAGATGGTAAAGTGGGTTCAACCTCCTCTAACTCATAGAGGTCAAGATTCTTACTCGCATCTCCAATGCTAGGAAAATCACTCTCTATGAAATCGACATCACGAGACTCTATTTCAGTCCTTCCACCATTTGGATGTTCACCATACATTACATAGCCTTTAGAGTTTTTAGAATACCTTAGAAAGATACTCTTCTTTGCTCTAGGCCCTAGTTTTCCATACTTATGAGAAGTACTGTGAACATAACCTGCTGAGCCCCATGGGCGCAAGTTATCCAAATTTGGCTTTTGGTCATTCCAAAGCTCATAAGGGGTGGATTTGACTGACTGTGAAGGCACACGATTAAGTATATAGGCTGCAGTCAAAAGGGCATCCACATGATAATTTAGAACAATATTATTGCACCATACAATAGTGTGCAAGGACTCCGTTGAGCCTTGTTGGCATTCTAATAACTTATGCTAAGAAAATTCTGGCTTCAATAATGTGCGTGCGAAATTACATCCCCGTACAAGGCTTTCTCAAAATATACAGGGAAATAGCAGAATACAACATCTTTGAGAATCCTACTACAAACTACTCCAATAAAACAAATGGAGATGCCGCACAGCACATTATTCTCAAAAGAATTTTCTTAAAGCAAGAGTAAAACATAAACATAAGTGTCTATAGAATGCCAATCTAGTATTCATCCATTTAACCTAAAACTAGCATGCTCAAATAACAAGTTAAAGGGTAGTAAAATGCATGAATATGCCACATTCTCCTTCCAAGGAGAACGGGTGTGAAGGCCTTGAAGTTAGGTTTAAAAAGGGTGGGCTTGCCAAAGCCCAACAAATATACCTCAATAAAAGCATATTTAAACCATAACTCTAATCAAGGCAAGTAAATAAAACATAATTTATCTATGTCATATAGCTCTCCAAAAATATTTATTTCTACCCACGAAGTGCAAAAATTAATATTTGCGCATTATTCGTATTTTTGAGAACATAAAAGTACCACAAAAATACTCCCAAATAGCCCAAAAATAAGAGATAAATCCAAAAAAATTGGCAAACAGTAAATTTATCCCTAATTTACCCTTTGCAATTAAAGAAAAAATTCTGTGTGTATAAAACAAAAATTTTAAGCTAAGTTCAATAGAAAAAGTCGTTTAAAAATTAAATAGAATACACACAGAGGATATAAGGGTAAATTTAACACCATAGAAACAATTTCTGGGCCAATCTGGAGCTTCACTCGCCGGCGGTGACAAACACTGACCAGAAAACACCTGACACGCGCCTCCACGCGCCACCTTGCGCGTGGGGCAGCTTCTGGATTTTTTTTTTGGCAGGGCGTGGCATACACGCGCGCGCGTGGGAGCGCGTGAGTCATGCTTGTCGGCGCAGCTTCGCGCGCGTGCGTGGTCGGCTGACTGGCGCGTGACTCACATGTTCGGCGCGGCTTGAGCGCGTGGCAAGCGTGAACGGCTTGGGCGGAGTGTCGCAGCTCGGCTAAAGCGCGTGACGCGCTTGATTCCACTGTTCATCTTCTTCGTAGGAAAACCCTAATTTTCCCAGCGCTGCCATGTCGCGATGCCAACTTCGGGATGCCATATCTCTCTCGTTTTTAAGCCAAATAATGCGTACGATATATCGTTGGAAAGCTTATACAACATAGATTAATTATGTACCAACCGATCATGATAAAAACAGAATATCATGCTCCGAATTTGAGTCCCAAAACTCGAAAAAATTACATTTTTCTTGAAAAATAAAATCGTGATTTCTCACAAATCATGCATTCAAAAATCACGAAATTTTATGGAGTTCATCCTCAACCATAGGAGAACAAAACTATATAATTATTTTTCAGAAAACATGCTCAATAAATTTCGAATTTTTATAATGGGTCTCGTTCATGTATCCGAAAAAAATCGCAACATGCACATAAATTAATCTAGCATGTTAAAGGCGAATCAACAAGTAATCATGCTCTGATACCAATATTGAAACGATTACAACATTCATCGTGCTACCACGTAACACGTAATGGGTTCGAAAACATACCGTACGAAGTTTCCGAAAATTCCGACGTAGGATCCTTGTTGTTACGAGCCTCCAACACGCTTGATCTTTTTCGCAGGTACGAAAACGGCTACTAGAGTCGAGTTCTTCGTTCACGAACCAAATCCTAGAGCTTGGTGATTGTTCTAGAGAGAGTGCTATAGAGAGGGATTATTGCTATGACTTTCTTAATTTATTGGGATATCTCTAACCTTTATATAGAGATACAATTAGAGACTGACTTTACCTCAGACTCTTAGGAGATAAAGATGTATTTACCTCAAACACTTAGGAGATAAATATCCTCTAATTAACTGTAATTATTCAGACTAACAAATACACATTATCTGTTAGTGGGCGGATAATGGGTCCCTTGACCCAATTTATTAACATAAGCATTGAACTATGTTCGAACTATTAGTTTCAATTATATAAGACCGTTAAATAAAGATGAGCCGATGCGATAAGAAGAGAAAGTTAAAGAAGACACGTGATTATCTTATGATATATCAAACGGTCACGCTTCTGACAAGCCAATACTTTTAGTCAGAAACGGTAGCGAGCTGCCAAGTTCCATATCATGTTAGTTTTCTACTCAAAAAAGAAATTCAAACGAAGAACTGGACGATGGTCTTCCTGCATTATTTGAAAGAAAATATGCTAATATATAAGATCATTGGGGAAGGCACCTTAGCCCACAAAATTGACCATTTGGATTACGCCGTTAAAAGAGAGGTCCACCACTGGCTTACAATTCCGGATTCGCGCGTGAGACTTCCGGTTCCAATATGACCGCTAGAACTTGCTTGAAGCCTTGCAGAATTCAAACATAGCGGCATAGTAGACAGGGTCTCCGTTCTCCAAATTGATGGTGTCTTTGACAACTCTCCAGTGATCCCCTTCTGTGTAATGATGACTTGAGCTTCGGCCAATGACTTCCCCTCCAAGGGCTGGGCTGATGTTTGCATTTTACTTTTCCTCATCCATTTATTTCGACCGCTTTATTGTTATTCTGGCAAAAAAAAAAAGTTAAAAAAAATTGATGTAGCGTTTAACAGAATTTACACTTTTTCGGTTTTTTTCCCCTTGAAAGCTGAAAAGAGTTTTCGTTTTTTTTTAAAGCAGTTTAAAAGACTCTTGGACGTTTGACAGAGTTTCGGTTTTTAAAAAAATTGAAAACAAAAATCTGATATTGCGTTTGATAAGAAAACTACTTTGGGTTTTTTTTTTGGGTATATTGTGACATAATTAAACAAATATTACCAAAAGTGTGTAAATCTCAGAAAGTTAACAAGAACAATACAAATACTTTATACATTATAGCTTACAAATTTGCACGATCAAAACCCATAACATTTCGCAAGTCTCGTGACTTTCTTACATCTATAGTCCAAGGTAAGCCTCAACGGATATTGAATGAATATCAACAATAAATCAACCTCTTCTACACCAAATCTTTCTAGCAATGCAGTCTCTAACTACCTTCATCTTTGTTATTGTTGACGATTTCTTAAATCTATCGAGATTAGATCTTGTAAACTGGTCTCAACACCTTGAACAATCATATCTTCCTTTGCAAAATCCTGAAATTATCAATCATCTCGATGTTGTCTTTTGATGAAGTTGTGGAGAGTGCAACATAGTGTTTTACCCGAATAAGGTGCTATCTTACTTAAAATCGAAAGCGTCCCTTTAAAACTCCTTGGGACCTCTCAATTATATTGTGCAGTGATGAATGTCTACAATTGAACAATTCCTCAATACTTGCTGGTGGTCCAAATCTTTGAGAATCAGCTAAGTGATATCCTTCTCTACGATAAAGTGCCAAGAATCCCGTTAGGTTTATGTAACCAGAATCAACAGCATAATAACGGTATGAAATCTTCAGTAAAGCTTGTGAGTACAACTACATATCAAGAAGAAAAAAATCACACTTACGTAAATGTTTGCAAATCTTTACCTCCTAAAGACAATGGAAAGTTATTTGCGGGGTTAGTGATTGTTTCAAAAATCACTCCGGAATTATGTGCAGCTCCTTTGTGACATAGGTGAAGCACATGTCAAAATGGCACACAACACATTAATTTTGTGTCGTGTCAATTTTCTTTAACAAACTTGCAAATCAGTCGGTTTGCGTGCATCAATGTGAGTACTGCCAGTTGATCTTGAGGCGAAATAGTTTTGGTGTAAGCTTGTAGATTTTCTTAAGAATATGGTTGAATTAATAAGACACAGTCTGCCCACACTACTGGAAGTGCTCCGCAATTACGCGGGTCCTTTCTTTCCGCGTAAGTACAAGCAGGAAAATTGCTAATTATTTTAGTGCAGTGAGTTGTCTAAGAATTTTCAAACCAGTTTTAGCCTTTAAAAGCTCACATAATGATATGAAAAATAAGCGGGTTCTTCTTCAACATATCATAGCACCTATGTTGATGACCATTAATTAGCTTTAAACACATAATTATGCCCTTTAAGTACTGAAGTCCTCGTGGGCCTTTTATTCGTGCACATGTTCTATTACGCCCATAAACTTTGCCTCCTCAAAAATATCCTCTTCCTTAGTCTCATCTAACTCAAAAAATAATCACCATTACAAATCCTAACTATAATTGGGTCCATCCTATTCAATAACATAGGTGCAATTAATACGTTACAGTAACACAAACCAAAATCCATTTGTTACAATAACAAGCGAGGAAAATCCCCACTAGTTCAGATACACCAAATAAAAGAGAATATAACAAGAAAATGCAACAAGTTGTTATAAAAAACCAACATATTGGTATTAAAAGCACTTCGATGTAAACTGCGTTAACACCCTGCTATATTACTTCAAGTAACCGACCACGTCAACCTTCCTACTTGAAATATCCATGAACTTCTCCCTCCAAAGTGCGTCATAACATGGTTGTTGAAAACCTTTTGTATATTCTCTTTACATCAATCCTGTAACACCCCGAAGCCTAAAATAATTTTCAACAGTTTAATCTAAAACTTTTAACGGTGATTTATTTTTTATTACATCGGTATACTGATTAGCGACAAATAGGAAGCGGTGTAGCGTATCAAACTCATTAAAAAAATTTCGGCACATAAACTATAGTAAATAATTTATTTTTGGTCTTTTCGTAATAATACAAAATTTCGGGTAAGCTTTAAAATGACTAACGAATATTTAGGGGATTTTTGGTAAATGTCCAAATTAGGGTTTGTAATATATATGTACCTGCATATTCTTTAGAGCAGCTGACCCTAAATTTTATGGCTGTTTTTCTGAGACACGGCTGAGACAGGAAGAGAGATTTAGAGAGAGAGAACGAAGGAAGGAGATGGGAGAAGGTTTCCAGCGATCGCAATTGTTCTTCCGGTAAGTTTTTCTAACCTTTTTCTTTTTAAAACATTCACGGATTTATGGGTTTTAGGGGACATCTACCGAGTGATAAACGTGTGTGTTTAGTGATGCCGTGAGTGTAACGTGGTGCAAGCAGACATAACCACGGCAGCAGTTTTGCATCGTGTGAGGTTGTGCGTGAGTGCTATATATTGAGTGTGTAAGGGTTGTTGGAAATTCCTTTCTGTGCAGATGTTACAGTGGAGTAGGTTTGTATATGTTATAGAGCGGGAAGCTAGAAAGCTTTGTGGGTTTGTGGCAGCCATGGCTACCAAGAGAAAGAGGGAAGCTTGGGCAGCCATGGGACTGCCGCCATGTGAGAGAGGGAGTGAGATGTGAGTGTTGTGTATGTGTCGTGTGTTTCTGTGTGGGTGTTTGTGTTTATAAGTATGTACATTGACAGCTAGAAGAAGAGCCTGCCAGAGCTGATGTGCAGTGTGTGCGTAAGAAACTATGTAAATGTGTAGGTACGAGTGGTGTTCGTGTGTGGAAAGGGAAGATAGTGGGCTATTGTACAGCCGTGAAAGCAGGTAACTGTGTGAAGAAAAAGGGGGTCATGGCTGTGCTTTGACTTGTGAGATGTGGTAAAGGTGATGCTTTGTAGAGTTGTAATGTGCATTGTGGGTGTAGTTATATGTGGACAAGAAGCAAAGAATAGGCTATTATAATGGAAGCTGTGGATATGTGGGTTTTTAGAAGGGAAAAGAGAGAGAGACGGTAGTGGGTTCTGATGTGTTTGTGAGCTTGAACGAGTGGTGTGTGTATTGTAAATGGTATGTGTGCTTGTGGCTGTGAAGTGCATGAGTGTGGTGAGTGTGTTCTGTGTGAATATATGGTGTGGTGGGATCCGAATCCCCTGCTGTAACTAGGGTTACAGTAGATATGCTGTAACTCTAGTTACAGCCGTCAGATCAAAATGGATGCACCAGATTATGCCACGTCATCAAAGCAGCTAAAATTGGCCAAAACGCAGCGTTCGGAGGAGAGACGGCCGTCTTCCCAGCGTGAAGTCCACAGCAATACGTACCCCAATCTTCTCTCTGCAATCGATCGCCGGCAACACACCTTTACCTTCATGTGACCACAAAGCGGGACAACGCCGTCTCGTCTCCCTCTCACCCCCACGTCCGGCCACTGTGCCGACCACCGATTTATACGCAAAACCAGCATCGCGATCTTACCTCAGAGGCACCCCCATCTTCTCTCTCTACGATTGATCTGCCATTCAACCTTATCCACAGTTGCCGATCCGCATGACAACCACCGATCAAGAATCCCTCTTTCTCCCTTAAATTGATCCATGGGTACTTCTAAGTTACCCAGATCTGGCTCCAACTGAATCGCAAGTCTTAATTCTTCCTCTTCTATCTTCGTTTTCCTCTGATTGCGACGTCGGTGGTGAAGGTTAGATATGTGTAGATGTGGCGTAGTAATAGATGGTTCGGTGGTTGGGGATGGCGAGATAAAGTGAGAAATGGTGGTGATGGTGATGCTGGAAGTGTCACCGAAAGATGGAAGATCGTCAGATCTGGAGAGTCTGAGAGAGAGAGAGAGGAGATCGGCAGATCTGGGTAACGGTGGAGTGCCGTCCGTTAACACGACAAAACGCAGCGTTTGATGTATTTAGTAGAGTTTTTGACGTGGCTTGATTTTGTACGTTCATTTGGATCCAACGGCTGTAACTAGTGTTACAGCATCTCTGATGTAACCCTAGTTACAGCAGAGGATCCAATTCCAGTGTGGTGAGGCTGCCAAGGGCAGCTTGCATGTGCTGTGTGCGTGCGTGTGTACTGGGTGTGTGTGTGTGTGCTCTGTGTGTGGGTGTGATAGTGTGTACATGTGTCATGTGTGGGTGCATATTGGTATGTGTAATAGGTGCATGGGTGTGAGAGGAAATGTGTGTGTAGCTGTGTTTTGTGTGTGAAAATGAGTGCTTGTGTTTTGTGGGTGTATACAGGTAGAGGTGCAAAGGCCGTGTGCATGTAGGTGTATAATGGGTTTGGGTGTGTAAGGGAAATGTGATGTGTGTGTTTAAATATGCATAAAGAGAGTGGAAGGGGTGTGTAGTGTAGTGTAATGTGTGTACGCATGTGTGTGTGTGGTTGAAAGTGAATGTGCAAGAGAATGAAGGGATATCAGTGAACGGGGTGTTGGGTTTTGGACTGTGAGCAGAAAGGAAGAAGAAGAGAAATACGGAACGGGTATTTGGGTTAGCGTTAAGTTTGACACGTGGATAAACTAGTGCACGGTCATTTTAGCATATAAAACTTTACAGTATAATACGTTAGACTATATTATAATTTTTCGGTAAAATTTTATAATTTTCTGAAATTGTATGAATTTTTAATATTTTCTGTAAACTTAGACTTGTAAAATCTTTTGGAGCCTTTAAACTCATGAAAATGTTTTGAAAACATTTAAGTAATGTTTTTATGGTATAAATAAGACTCAGTTTGAATTTGATTATTTTTGGAGTTGATTTGCTATAGTTTCCGTATCACATTGATTTTAGCAAAATGAAAATTTTAAAAATAGTTTTGATGTCTTTAAAATTCATATTTTTATAAGTATTCTAAAGTTGTTATAAAAATTATGGGACTTTATTTTCAGCTAGAGATAATTATTGCTATTTATGGGTTTTTACTGCATTTAAAGAAATTATTTAATTTGAAAATATTCAAAATTTCAGAAAATTCACATTTTGACTTTTTATAATGTTTTAAGGAATAAAAGTGTTTTATTGTAATTTAGTATGAATTTTGAAACATCGTGACACATTAAAGAGCGTACAGGGTTCTCGGTTAGGTTAGTCGTGTGTGGGACAACTTTGAGTTGCGCGATTTCGGAGTTAGAAGTGAGCACGTGATGAGTAGTTGATATTATGTTTATAGTATTGTAGTATAGATTGTGTTCTAACATATAGATTGTCAATCTAAGTTTATTTCGATCGAGGTTTGGTAGCATTGTTTAGTTTGGACCGAGGTAAGGATTTTCTCTCCGAATCCTATCATTATTTTGAACTCAGATGTTTTAATCTCAATTGTTTTGCAAATACTATTGAACTATGGTTTTATTAAATTTTCATGATAATATTTGGATATGTCCGTAAAACCCTAATTTGAGCCGTTAAGCGATCGTTTGAAATTATGATTCCTACTTATCTGTTTATTGACTTAATCATCGTAAAATATTTTCAATTCTATTTATTACTTCTCAATGTTGACATGAGTTAGTAATTTGGGAATTATAAGGATGGTGCGTTTTGGCGTTATAAGGATGATCTGTTGGTTAGTTTAAACTAGTACTTAAATGGACTAGTCAGTGTACATATGCATATGCAAAGCGTATCAAGCACTGCTGGGGTGGCTTTGCTACATCGTACTACTCATGTTCAATGTTTTCTGTTTCTGTTTTATTGTACCTGAAGTGTTTTGAAATGATTATATCCGAACTGTTTTGAATGACTACTTATTTAAGGGATTGAGTTGATACTCATCCTTACGTTTATATTGAAATGCTGTGGTTTTATTTGAAAACCCTTTTAAAATTATCATTTGATTGTATATAGAAAATCATTTAAATCGTTATGTTTCTCCGTTTTAAAAGTTGTTATTTGGTTTAAATGTAAAATCGTCCGAATCGGTTTCGTTATTTTTAAATCTTTGACCAACTTTACTGGGCTTTCGAAAGCTCACTCTCCTTTGATTTCCTTTTCGCAGGTAATAACCAGCATTAGGTTGAGGTTGCCTGTGTGGATCAGAGCCGAGTGTAAAAAGAGATTTGATCTTATATATATATATATATATATATTAGAACCCCTGCGTGGGTGAATAATATTATTTAAATTTTAAGACTTAGATTGATGTTTCGCCTACGATAACTTACTAAGATTATGACTAATGGTTTAGTTTCTCTGACAGATTTATATTGTTTGGTTGAATTGAGGAATTATTATTTTAGTGAATTGATCGAGCAATTGTCTAGCGTTTTGAAATTTTTGGGATGTTACAAATCCCCTCAAGATTACCTAAATAAGCATTATTCTTTAACCTTTTTCTTAGGGAGTGTTTGATAACGCTATTCAGCACTTAAAACTGAAAATTTTCAGTGATTTTAAATTAAGTGCGTTTGGTAATACACTTTTTTTACCACTTAAAATTATAAGTGATAGGTTAATTGAAGACCAATATTTTAAGTCACCCATATTGACTTATCACTTATCATTGAACACGGTCAATGATTTGGGATTAAAAACATTTGCCAATAAAGGACAGATTTGCCCAAGCTGCCTCCTCTTCTTCCAATCTTCTTCACCTGCTCGCTGCCTCTACCGCTGCCGCTGCCGCTGCTTCTTCTTCCTGGTTGATTCGCTGACTCTTCTTCTACTCTCACAGTACTGCAGGTGCGTGATTTCATGGTGCTTCATTACATGGGTGTCGCTTGATCTGTGAACGTGATTAGGGTTTTTTTTCCCCAATTCTCTATTTTTTTATAATGGATCGATTTTCCTGCCTCTTGAATATGATCGATTCGCTGCCTCTACTTTTTTCATCTTCTTTTGTTTTGATGTATTGGTTTTATTCACCTGTTAGTGGTAATGGCATTTCGTTCTGCTGAAAGTCTGGAAAGGCTCTTGTGTTATGATTATTGGCAAAAGTCTGAAGTTACGCTAGAATCACCTGGGGAAGGTCCCCTGACTCTTTGGAAAAAACTACAGTATTGAGGAGCAAGATCCTGAATAGAGAAGCGTTTAGAGGATGACAAAGCCTCGCTCAACTTTTCCCAGCGATCGCTCATTGTTTTGTGTGCAAAACCAAATATCTCTCTTCCTTCCCCTTCAAGAACCACTTTGAGTAGCTTCAATAACTGTGTGTCGCAAGAAAGACCAAAGCAGTTTTCATCCGTATACTTTAGCATTTGCTGATATACAGCCTCATCCTTTACCAACGCCCACCTGAAGATGCAATACATTTCAATGGCGGTATAAGTCAAACAATGAGGACATGCTCTCTTGTGGGTCTTGGTTTATTGTGCCCACCATGTGTTTGATGAAATGCAATAGAGAGAAATCTCTTGCTGCTGTGTCCTGCTATCGATTTTTTGTCAGAGAACATGCAAAATCATTATATGGACAATATGTTCTCAGCACATCTCACCTGGTTCCCCTTGTTAGCATTTGAAATGTTTTCATCAAGAAGGGCCAAGAGGGATCTATTAAGCTCATTCTGCTCCACCATGTCCAATAACTGCATAACAAGATATAAGCTTTTCAGTTGAATACATTCTAGATATATCCTACTTGAGCACTTTAAAGACTTAGGATCATGGGGATAAAGGGTAGCACATACCAGTTCCTTCCAGCAGAGCCTTCTGCAGTGTTTCCAACTCGATCAATCTGTCTTCTATATAGCACATTGTATCAAAGGATTCTGTTATGCAGTGTTCACTAGTGTTTTACACGTTGAGTGCAAATAAATTGTAGGCAACTGTTGTACTTGTATGCTTTGGCTATTCCTGTTATACAAGTGATGCAATATGATAGGATGTTTTGACTGGAAGTGTTTTCCCGTCTTTTAGGCCACCTGTTCAGTGTTTTGGTTCATATGCCCTGGAAATATTGGGATGTAGGCAGAAAACAAGGAAGTTTTAGAATATTGAGAAACTATGTCCACTAAATCTAGAACTCTTATATTGTGCAAGTAAATGTGAAAAATAGAGTTAAAACCAAGAACCACTAATAGCATATTTGTACTCCTATCACCTGTCCTAGTTTTCTAATATTTCTGCTTGGGACTTCTATAGCTTTATTGTCAACCCAGATACATATTCACTTCTTTAGCTTTATTGTCAACCCAGATACATATTTTGTATAGTACTCAAACAACAAGACATGAAATTTAATGTCAATTAAATTTCAGCAGAGCCTTTTGCAGTTCGCTTCTATGCAAATTAAAACTCACTAATAAATACCAAGTCTCTTATTAGAGACTCTCGTATGTCTTGGTATCATTTTTTGATTATTTTTTTCCCTTTGAAAAATAGCTTGGCAATATTTCTTGTAAACCATACTACTACTGCTACTACTACTAATGCTATAATACTTGTATAGGAATGGCTTCTGGTGACGGTTCTAGAGCAAACTGGAAGGATCCAGAACTATATAAATTTTTCATAGATGCATGCCTTGTAGAAGTAGCAGAAGGTGAAAAATCTGGAGGTAGTTTGAAGAAGGCGTCATGGGATACTCTAATTAAAAAAATGAAGGAGAAAAAATGTATTGTCCTTAATCAAAAACAACTAAAAAACCAGTGGAATTATTTGAAACAAAAATATGGTGTATGGTCCAAACTAATTGAAAAGGCTGGAAATGGTTACGATCCCATGACAAACACCGTGAACTGGAGCTCAGATGAATGGGATGACTACATAAAGGTACAATTTCGTTAACCCTAAAATATATTTATAGAAATATGAAAAATTATTTATGTGTAACTAAATTTTAAACACATTGTACGACAGGCAAATCCAGATGCGAAACAATTTCGATATGCTGGACTACAGTATACAAATGAGATGAAAGCATTATTTGACGGTATTGGAGCAACTGGGAAGGAAGCTTGGGGTCCATCAAAGGATGGGTTGCCTATCGATGGTGGGTCATCATCTCAGATACTTGTAGACGACGACTCTGATGTGCCTCCTACACTTGATTTGGAAACGGATGTACCGAAATCAAAAGTCAAACGACATAAGAAGGACAAATCTGATAAGCTTGATGACCAATTAGTTGCGGTTCTTAGAACTTTGGAGAAATCAGAAGGGCCAGGCATGGAGGAGTGCAACTGTATTTTAAATGAGATGCAAACATTACAAATGACTGACCATTTATACATCGTTGCATGCAGCATTTTTTGTGAAAGTAAACCATACAGAGAACAGTGGATGATGCTCAGTCAAACACCAGAGGAAGTTAGAAAAAGTTGGATACAAATGAATGGAAAAAAGTTAGGACTTTTGTGAAGTGTCCTCGATTAGTTTAGTGTTTCGATTAGGAACGCGTTCATAGAATGATTTTTGGACTAGTAGGAAGTTTACGAACTATCTTTTTTTTGTTTTTTTGTGTCCTTTTCGTAGCGTGATTCTTGACATTTATATGTCGTTTAGTCATTACAATGGCCATTTTCTTTACGATGTTGGATAATGTTGCTTTTTGATGTGTGAGCGTTATAGTCATGTTTGTCATTTACTGTGCTAATTATCCACTATACATTATTGTCTGCTTATATTGTCCTTAAACATATAGAGCAGAATGGTGACTACGAATCAAAAGGATGCCCTAAGAGTTGTTGCAACCATTCTCATAATGAAAATTTTGAAACAAAGACGTTTTAAGAGAAGGCCAGATACAAATTCTTCACTTAGTGGAGCTGGGTACTTGGACGAGATAATAAATGGAAATCCTGCTCATTCTCAAGAGATTTTGCGGATGCCCAAACAAGCATTTTTGAATATTTGTGACCATTTTCACACTCGAGAGTGGCTAAAGGACAGTCGTTACGTTTCCATACGGGAGAAGATGGCAATGTTCTTGGTAATTTTGAGCCATACACACAAGAACCCGTTTTGTCAAAAGAAGATTCAACCATTCAACACATACCGTGCATAGATATTTTCACGAGGTGTTATCGGTGATGCTACAATTTTCAAAGGAAATGATTGTTCCTACCACATATAATCCTAATGCCAATCAGATTCGGCACCATCGCCGGCTCAGACACGTGTTTCAGGTATAAATACAAAGTTAGATTTTGTTACACGAAAATGCTTATAGGCGTAATTTAGTATCCACTTGTAAATTATGTGGTTGTGTTCTGTTCTTTTTTTCTTTTTTTTTGTAGGGTGCAGTGGGTGCATTAGATGGTACGCTTATTCATGCTGTCGTACCCCCTGATCAGCAAGTACGATATAGAGGAAGAGGAAGGGATGAATGTTACCAAAATGTTCTAGCCATATGTGACTTTAATATGTTTTTCACGTTTATATGGGCTGGTTGGGAAGGAGTGGCACATGACTCAAGGGTGTTAACAGAAACTATGCGGGAACCTGCTAATCATTTTCCATTTCCGCCCCCAGGTATTGAAATATGGTGTCTTATATAGTATTGAGATTCATTTGAAAACAAGTACTAAATTGTTGAAATAATTAATTTATTGCAAATAAGTACTATTTATGTGACGCTGCATGTACACATACTCGTAGATTTATGGCACCTTATCGCAATGTACGTTATTGGTTGGCGGACTTTGCACAAGGTCATCGTGCAAGAACAAAGGAGGAACGATTTAACCATGCACATGCTAGACTGAGAAATGTCATTGAGCGTTCATTTGGAGTCCTTAAGGCTCGTTTCCCAATATTAAAGAGGATGCCACCGTATCCTTTTCAAGTACAAAGGAATATTGTTATTGCATGTGCAACGGTACATAATTTCCTTCGAAAAACGATTATCACAGATTATCTTTTTGAGCGATTTGACAACGGAGATATTCTTGAAGATACGGCTCACTAATACGAAAATGCCGTAGATATGGGAGCGGAAACACGACAAGTTGATCAAAATTTTATGATGAACTTGCGGGAGCAGATTGCAACTCAATTGTTTAATTTGAGGTTGTAGTTCATATATGTAATAATATGACTTTTAACTATCTACATTATTGTTAATTCTTATCATGTGACTAATTTGAATTTTCTTTTATGTTTTAATGTTAAGCATGCAAATTGGATTTGAAATATCCATTATGAATATAATAATACGTGGGATGTGTAATAATATAACGTGGTTTATAAAGTTTCAAAAAGCAGAGCAAAAGGGTATTAGTGTCAAAATAAACAGTTTTTAGATTTCAGTTGTTTTTTTTATCAAACAGAATAAATTACTTCAGCACTTAAATTGCAGTCAAGACCAAAAAAATTTCAGTGCTTAAAATTCAGTAGCTTAAAATTTTCAGTTGTACAAATTCAGCACTTAAGTTTTCAGTACTTAAATTTCAGTTTTATCAAACACACCCTTAGAGTCATCACTTTCAATCGTATACTACGTGGTACCTTTATCCTTACACCAAGATGAACTTGACATCAACTTCTTATTGAAAAAATCGATTCTTTTTCTAAAACTCAGAGCTAGACTACCTAGGAAACTTGACAACGTTGCACCATATCTTTCATTCTTACCCCTTCTTTTTTTTTTTTATAAGTGCTACTCCTCCTTCAATCCACATGTGAGTCCTTATCATTGACATCATCATTTTCCTTCTTAACACCTACCTCATCTCCGTTACTGTCAGGTGGTACATTTATTGAAGCCTGGGTATTCATCCTCGTTGCAATCATTGAACCGAAAATATTTTGCAGTTGTAGATACTTTTAGAGAAACCTCTTTTTTGAAACTTTTTCGCCCAAACATTGTCCTATGCATATAGAAAATAAGCAAATCACATGAGTTCTAGAGACCGTTAAAAAATGTGCATAAAAAGGATAAATAAAAAGAATGGTTGGAACATGTAACATGTACCTTAGGCAACCTAATCCGCATCTCCTCATTGGCAACGATATTTCCTATAATAGGATCTTGTCCTAGTTCAGTGGTTGATGTGAGTAGTTTTGTGCACAACTTATACTCAGATGCTAATATATAGTTATTCTTCGATTGCTCTTGAATAGAACGGTAACTAATTTTCGCAGTCAATTGTGTTTAGTTAAAGTCCAAGCAGTAGGTGTAAAACTATTATTAATATTTTGCACGCGAATCACGTCAAATGCTAGTACATATAAAGAGAATAAACCTTTTGGTACTTTTGATGTTACATAACTATCTATCTAAAGATGACACCTTAATAACTTTTTAAAAAAGGACACAAAATAGAATTTTAAACAGTAAATAATTACCTATAAGGACATGGTTTGGTCTTCACAATTTTAAGTATATATATCAAAAAATGTAGTTAAAATATACTTTAAACACCAAATTTGATATTATAAAAATAACATATTGGTAACTTTATTGTTCCAGACACATCGCCTTTGTCATGTTAACTAGTGTATAATATATTTATACTATAGATAAAGGAAAAACCATTTTTGTTGTAATACCTCTTTTAGTATTATACAATTACTTATTTAAAATGATGATAGATGTTATTCTAAGAAAATCTTTAAAAAGTGACACAAATAAAATATTTATATGATGATAACTATATACAAGGATATGTTTGTTTTCACACAATTTAAAATTCATTAAAAAGATATAGTTAAAATAAATTCCAAAATCAAGCTTGGTATGATAAGTAAATTATTGAAAAATGACACGAAAAAAAAACTTAAATAGTAAATTACTACATATAAGGGCATTTATTTTATTTACTGAATGTTAAAATAAATGTACATAAGTAATGCTTCATTATCTTTAACGAAATTCATTTTATCAACTTTATTTTACACACGCATCGTGTGTATCACGATCACCACAATTTAATATTTATATTACCGAATATGACAAATGAACACTTATGCATGATGCTTGGTTATTTTTAACAAACTCATACCATTATTTTTATGTTTACGTACGCTTTGCGTGTGTTATGATGACTCATCTAAATTATATATAAAGAAAACATTATTTTTAGTCTCGGTGTAATATCTTTTTAGTGTTACACCGAAATTCATGCAAGTGAAGATATATATGTCAATTTTGAAGACAAAAGTGTAAAAGACTATTAGCTACTCTTCTCAGTTACCTCATAGTAACTGCTCCGTCTCTCTTCCTCCCCATCTCTCTTCCTCCGTCTCCATTGCAGAGATCAAAATAGGCAAATGACCTTAGTTTTCATCACGCAGTTTTTATTTCAACACCCCAATGGTAATGACCACTTTAAGTGCTGTGCATATTTTTTTTCATGCATCTCTCATTTTGTTCTCTGTATTTTCGTTTCCCCTTCCCCTTCCCTGTGGTTGTGCGATTGCGTTTGATTGGTGGCAGTTGGGCGCCTGGTGGCGGGGCACGGCGGCCATGGGTGGGCCGATTGATGGGTTGTCGCGGCGGCGGCGTGGATGGATGACGGGCAGTGGTGGCGCCGTGGGTGGGCCGATGGATGTTGATCGGGTCATGGGCGGTCGATTGGTGGCTGTGGTGGCCCTTGGCTGCTGATGTGTGGCCCTTGGGAACCGAGATCGGTGGCATTTGGTGGTCGTGGGGAGAGCGGTAGCTGCGGTGGCATGAAAAGTTGGGTGTTTCCGCGTGGTCACCGAAGGGTGTCGCGGCGGTATTGGTCACGGCTGGGTGGTTTTCGTGGGGAGATGGAGGCCGGCGTGGTGGGTCGTGGTGATGGGGAGAGCGGTGGTAGGGGCAGTGGATGATGGCGGCGGGTGGTGCGCGGGTCGCCAGAGGTTGATGCCGGCAGTGTCGCCGGATGCTTCTGGCGGCAGTGTCGCCGGATGCTTCTGGCGGCAGTGTCGCCGGATGCTTTTGGCGGCGGTGTCGTGGGGGGTAGTTTTCGTGGGAGGTGGAGGCCAGCGTGGTGGGTTGTGGTGATCGGAATAGTGGTTGCAGGGGCAGTGGATGATGCCGGCGTGGTCGCCGAAGGTTGTTGCCGACAGTGTCGTCGGAGGGTGCTGCCGTCGTGGGGCCGGACGGTGTTGCCGGCGGTGGTGGATGGTGATGTGTGAAATGAGCAGCCCATTTGTTCAGCATTATTGGTTGTACACTGTGAATTGTTGGTTGTACAACATGCATGATGCATCGTTGACTGTACAATTTCATTCTTGTTTATAATAATCAAACTCTGACCCTGCCTTTGAAGGTCTTCGCCCATTGCACCGGTCTGAACATCAAGATATAGCTTATGTAGAGTCCAATACGGAATACCCATTTCAATTGTTGTGTTCTTGAATCTTTAGCCATTCTATTAAATTCAATGTCCACCATTCTTTGTAGTTTTTTCTTTATCCATAAAAATTTAATCTTCAACGTTCATATATATGCTTAAACAGTAAATGAGCTCCCGTAAACATGCGAAGCGTGTGCAAGTGTGATGATGAATTTTGTAAAAAAAAAGTTTTAGGAAAACTAATTTAACATTACGATGCCAAAAAGAATCTATTTGAATTGATTCGAATTAATTTTTCAATCCAATTAGACTCTCTTTGGTGCTCGAAATATTTTTTCAATCCAAATGGACTCTCTTTGATACCGTAATGTTAACTATTTTTTCTTAATATTATTTTTTTCATAAAATTTGTCATCACATTCGTACACGCATCGCGTGTGGATTGCAGCTCGTATGTATAAAGAGAGAATTGACACTTTTGGTTTAACATTTTTTTTGGTATTACATAACTACCTATCTAGAATGTTGACACTTGACATTAGAGTAATTTTTTTTTTTACAAAGATGACACAAAACTAAAGATTACATAATAAATAACAATCTATAAGAACTTGTTTGATTTTCATAATTCAAAATTTATTTTATAGAATATGATAATAAACACCTATACGTGATGCTTGAATTTTTTTAACAAAATTCATATTACTAACTTTATTTTTACGCGTGTATATGCTACGGTGACTTGTGTATTATAAAGAGAATAACTCTTTTAGTATAACACCTCTTTTAGTGTCACATAACTATGTCCCTGGAATTTTGACACTTGACAGCATACGAAAATTGTTTGAAAAACATCATAAAACAAAAAAAATTAAAATAGTAGTAACTCCCTGTAAGAACATGTTTGATGTTCACATTTTACAATTTATCTTAAAAAAGGACAACAATAAAAACTTTTATGTATGGTTTGATTTTTGAAAAAAATATATTTATTATTAACTTTACTTTTGCACACATATCATGTGTCTCACAGTAACTAGTATATATAAATATAATGCATTTCTCATCTATAGCATTATTTTTTTCTTTTTAAATCTAATACGCTGTTTTCAACTTTAGATGTATATGAATCTCTACATTCATTTTAAAAATTGGTTTTAAGAATACCATAGTCAAAACTAAGTCCTAATAAGTTAGTATGTTAATTAGATTGAATTTTAGAATAATAAGGATTTACATGAGCCTTATGAATATAAGCCTCATTATTCTGACAAAGTTAATTAAACTTAAGAATAAGGAACCTATCCATATTTAAATCAATTGTTAGTTTTCTTTTTCTTCTAAATATCATTATGTTGTTTTTGTTATTCAAATGTATGAATTCTTATATTCGTACTCAGATTTTAAGAATACAATAATCAAAATTAAATCCCAATAAGTTAGTATATTAATTAGGTAGACTTTAATAATGTCAAGAACTAGGATTTAAATTACATATGAGTTACTTATATAAAATATTAACTAGTCTAAAAAGAAGGACCTATCAAAGATAACATTGAAGACCTTTAGGTACACTTTTATGTTTAGTATATAGTGTTTAAAGATTCTATTTTATATTAGAAGTATGATGGAATGACGTGTAGCACAAAGAAAAGATGATGTTTAGCACGAAGAAGCTATCATTGAGTTATATTACGTTTCTCGCTTCATTGATCATGAATTATATAGATACAGATTAAGGTATATGCAGTCAAGTGGGAGAATATAAGTATTTTTTTTAAGGGCTCAGCACAATTCATTCTTGGTTATATGTGAAAAACAAGATTGATAAAATGCTTAACGGATGAGAATATACTGATAGCTTTATTTAATAGTTTTGATCAGTTTAGACCATTAACTTACGTGCACGTTTATGCGTGTGGTCGATCACAACATTTACGAGCTTTGTTATGTTTGTAGGCCTAATTTAGTTGAATCCTACATGTGTAAGGATTTACCATCTAAAACTTGGTCCATACTATATATAATGAGAACACTTTTTTTTTTAATTTTAGTGTAATACCTTTTTTGTGTTAAACTGAAACTCATCCAGGTGAAGACTCAGTTACCTCATAGTAACTGTTCTGTCTCTCTTCCTCCCCATCTCTCTTCCTCCGTCTCCATTGCAGAGATCAAAATAGGCAAATGACCTTAGTTTTCATCGCGCAGTTTTTATTTTAGACACCCCAATTGTTATGATCACTTTTAATGCTGTGCATATTTTTTTTTCCTGCATCTTTCATTTTCCCTTTTGTTCTCTGCATTTCCCCTTCCCCGTGGTTGTGCGATTGGGATTGATTGGTGGCGGTTGGGTGTCTGGTGGCGGGGAATGGTTGCCATGGGTGGGCCGATTGATGGGTTGTTGATTATATTGGTGGTTGGGCCAATTGATGGGTTGTTGCTACGGCGGCGTGGATGGACAACGGGCAGTGGCGGCGGGCCGATGGATGTTGACCGGGTCATAGGCAGTGGATTGGTGGCTGTGGAGGCCCTTGGCTGCTGATGTGTGGATGTGTTGTGTGTGGCCCTTGGGAACCAGGATCAGTGGCATTTGGTGGTCGTGGGGAGAGCAGTGGTTGCGGTGGCAGGGAAAGTTGGGTGTTGCCGTGTGGTCGTCGGAAGGTGTCGTGGCGGTGTTGGTCACGGGTGGGTGGTTTTCATGGGGAGATGGAGGCCGGCGTGGTGGGTAATGGTGATGGGGAGAACGGTGGCAGGGGCAGTGGGTGATGGCGGCGGGTGGCGCATGGGTTGCAGGAGGTTGCATGTTTGATTTTCATAATTCAAATTTTATTTTACAGAATATGATAATAAACACCTATAAGTGATGCTTGAATTTTTTTAACAAAATTAATATTACTAACTTTATTTTTACGCGTGTGCTACGGTGACTTGTGTATTATAAAGGGAGTAACTATTTTAGTATAACACCTCTTTTAGTGTGACATAACTATCTCCTTAGAATTTTGACACTTCACAGCATAAGAAAATTGTTTGAAAAACATCATAAAACAAAAAAATTTAAATAATAATAACTCCCTATAAGAACATGTTTGATTTTCACATTTTAAAATTTATCTTAAAGAATGCCAAAATAAAAACTTTTATGTATGGTTTGATTTTTGAAAAAAATATTTTTATTATTAACTTTACTTTTGTACGCACATCACGTGTTCCACAATAACTAGTATATAAAATATAATGCATTCTCATCTATAGCATTAATTTTTTCTTTTAAATCTAATACACTGTTTCCAAGTTTAGATGTATATGAATCTTTACATTCATATTAAAAATTGGTTTTAAGAATACCATAGTCAAAATTAAGTCCTAATAAGTTAGTGTGTTGATTAGGTTGAATTAATAAGGTTTTACATGAGTCTTACGGATATAAGCCTCATTATTCCTACAAAGTTAATTAAACTTAAGAATAAGGAACTTATCCATATTTAAATCAATTGTTAGATTTTTTTTCTTCTAAATATCATTATGTTGTTTTTGTTATTCAAATGTATGAATTCTTATATTCGTATTTTGATTTTAATAATACAATAATCAACATTAAGTCCTAATAAGTTAGTATATTAATTAGGTAGACTTTAATAATAGAGTTAATTACGCCATTGACCATTGAACTATTAGGCAAATTTTATTTTGACCACTGGACATCAATTTGTGTCAAAGTGACCACTGAACTCTTCAATTGTGCTCAATTAAGTCATTCTGTTAGATTCCGTCAAATCTAAGTCCGTTAAGTGGTTTAATTTAGGGGCAAATCTGTCCCTCAATAAATTTCTCTCTCTCTCTCTACAAATTCCGATGGTCTCGGAGGCGAAGACTGGGGCTCTCTTACCTCGGAGACACGTTTTCTGGCTACCCAAGCGGCAGCGAAAACCTGTACAATGACAAACCCATGAAGATCCAAGAAAAAGGACTCCTGGGAGATTCCAGAGGATCAAGCGATCCTCCGTTCACGACGGCAGAGGTGAAGATAAAGATCACGAAGAAGCAGTTGGAGGAGCTTCTAGGCAAGATTGACGTAAAGGGGCTGCCGGTGCAGCAGGTGCTAGCCCAGCTGATGAGCACTGGTGATGGGTACGAGGCACATCAAAGGTCCTGGAGGCCGGCGTTACAGAGTATACTGGAGGTTTAATAGATCGGCTTGATTCGTACATAGCGCCTCCTTCATCGTCGCCTGTTCCTATGTATAGCCCAACTTCATCCACAGGCTTGGAAAGGGAGATAAGCTATCACGTCGTTCTTCAAGTTCTGGCGAACCACCGCCTCCGCCACCTCTCCGCTAGGCGTCGTCTCGGCGAAGGAGGAATCTCCATCGATCTGCTCAACCTTTCGATCTCCGACGACATCTCTCTCACCCCTCTTTGCAAGCGAGATTTCACACTTGGAAAGGGAGATCACTGGTCAATGGCGTAAGTGAGCAATGGAGGAAGAACGTGGTGGTGGGTAAGTGAGCAATGGAGGAAGAAAAATTGGAGAAGAAAATGAAGAATAAAGAAAAAGAAGAATAGAAAAGAAGAAAAAAAAGAAGTAAATTGATGTCCAGACAAATTGACGTGTTTACCCCTCACTAAAGGGAATTAAAGGGACGCCGGTAGGCTCAATTCAACGGAATAACCTTATTTGGACAAAATTAAAAGACCAGTGGTCACTTTGACACAATTTGATGTCCAGTGATCAAAATAAAATTTGCCTATAAGTTCAATGGTCAATGGCGTAATTAACTCTTAATAATATTAGGAACTAGGATTTAAATTACATACGACTTACTTATATAAAAAATTAATTAGTCTAAAAAGAAGGATCTATCAAAGATAATATTGAAGACCTTTAGCTACACTTTTATGTTTAGTATATAGTGTTTAAAGATTCTATTTTATATTAGAAATATGATGGAATGACGTGTAGCGCAAATAAAAGATGATGTGTCGCGTAAAGAAGTTATCATTGAGTTGTATTGCGTTTCTCGCTTCATTGATTATGAATTATATAGATACAGATTAAGGTATATGCAGCCAAGTGGGAGAAAATAATAATTTTTTTTAAGGGCTCAGCACAATTCTTTCTTGGTTATATGTGAGAAACAGGATTGATAAAATGCTAGCGGATCGATGAGAGTACACTGATAGCTTTATTTAATGGTTCTGATGAGTTTAAACCATTTACTTACGTGCACGTTTATGCGTGTAATCGATCGCAACATATACATTTATGAGTTTTGTTATGTCTGTAGGCCTAATTTAGTCGAATCCTACATCCGTAAGAATTTACCGTCTAAAACTTGGTCCATACTCTTACTGTGTGAATTACACTCTCTATTAGATAAATCTATCTACGGAGGAAAGAGTCAAAAGATTTTCTCATTTTTGTTCCGGTGAATACCGGTATGTCTTTAACCTCGCCTGTTTTATAATTGCATGATTTAGACATGGACGATCGGTGTCTATAATTTATGTGACCATTGTAATTTGTAGGAAGATTCTCCTGACCCACGTACTGCAACAAAAACCATGCAGAGCCACTCCTTCTGGGTAGACCCCTCCCGGCATTCAAAGCAAAACCAAAGCCGTCAACATTAATTGACATTTTCCTTGGCATTTCTTCAAGTAAACTCCTAGTCCTACCGTTTTTGAATTATACAGTGGAGGAAAGAGTCAAAAGATTTTTTCATTTTGTTCTGGTGAATACCGGTATGCCTTTGACGTCTATAAGGTATGTAACCATTGTAGGAAGCTTCTCCTGAACCACGCACTGCAACAAAAACGTTGGAGAGCCATTCCTTCTGGGTAGATCCCTCCCAGCATTCAAAGCTAAACCGAAGTCGTAAACAATAAGTCAATAATTGGCATTTTCCTTGGCGTGCATTTCTTCAACTAAACGCTAGTCCTGCCGTTTATTAAACTTCAATGACTTCATATCTATATAAGTTTAAGACGATGCATTTGGGATTAAGATGTGCCAACAAATTCCAGCAGTATGGAGTTCTGGGCAAACAACAGAACCCTACTTTCATCTCTCATATTCCTAAGCCTTGCAGCAAGCGAAGTTCTATCCCACAACAGCAGTGTCACTGTTTCAAGCGAGATTAATGTCGGAGTGATTCTTGATATGGGATCATGGATTGGGAAGACTATCCATAGCTGCATTACCATGGCTGTTACTGATTTCTATGCTGAAATGCTCACCACAAGACAAGAATGATTCTTCACATAGAGATGTCAAATGGGCCGGGCTTGGGCCGGCCCAGCCCAAGCCCATCGGGCCTCCAACAAATCGGGCCGGGACCGGGCCAAGGGGGCTGCCAACCGGGCCGGGCCTGGTTTTGAGGATATCTGGGCCCGGTCCAAGCCCAGGCCCTAGGCCCAACATTTAGGGCCGGGCTTGGGCCGGCCCGGGCCCAATTTTTTTTTTTTTTTTATAATTTTTTTTGGCATTTTCTTGTTATTCAAGATAAGGGTTTTTTTTTAATTATGGTAATTTGCTGTTAGGGACGCTTTATTAAAGCGTCCCTAACAGATTCCAAGTTCCAGCCCACTCAAATTGTAACATAAATTGACAAAATACAGTAAATGTGGGGTACACGATGCATTGGGGTCAGCAATTTCAATACATAAAGATGTTGAAAATTTACTCGATCCCATGACCACTATATTTATAAAGAAAAAAAATCAAAGACTTTAAGATGTGTTATTATTCTTCGCATTACTTAAATCTTCAGTATTGTTTAGGGGAAAAAGGGAAATAAATCCGTTGGGGGGAAAGGGGGAAAAGTGAAATTTCAAAAGTAAAGAGGGGGGCCTGAACCGGGCCAAAACCGGGCTGGGCCTGGCCCAGGCCCTAAAAGGCCGGGCCAGCACTGTTCATCAAAGGGGCCGGGCCAGCCCGCAGGCTGCCCGGCCCATTTGACAACTCTATCTTCACACCAGGGATTCCAAGGGAGAACCCCTCCGTGCTCTATCTGCTGGTCAGTCTAGACTTTTCTTCCCTCTTTTCGGACAAAAAAGAAACTTTAATGGTAATATCAATAACATGCATGGTGTCCCGGCCTCAATCTCGGTAGATCGCCCCTTCTGTTACACAACGTCGTAACATTCATTGTTACGTTCAAAAGTTTTTGTTTCCTTTTATGCAACGCCGAGTTACTAGATATAGTACTAGTCACTGTGTTTCAATTCTCAAACACCTATAGTTTGCACAAGTTGGTGGTTGCTTTCTTTTGGTTCGAATCAAGTTGCTTAGCGTTCGATTTCTTGACAACCATGACCCCAAGGAATTGTAGCACCGTATTAGCTCCCGATTCCTTAATGTATTTTGTTATTATTGTACCAGTAATCTAGTTATTATGTTACGCGTCAACAGAGAGCAACAAACTACGAGACATTAAAATAAAATTGCTTAAACAAACATTACCAACAAACATTTCTCTGAGTCAACCTTGGACTTGTACATTAATATCCTCCACAGAGCCCAAAAACAAAATGAGAATAAAAAAAGACATTCAACAAGCCGGAAAAAAGGTGGTCTAACTTCACCATAGTGCTACTATACACTCCAAGCAAATGCAGTAAAGAAAATGAGAAAGCATATCAAAAAAGAAAATAAGAAATGATATGCTTTGAAACTGGACATGCGGCTTTGAAACTAGGAAGATGGATCAACAACCTACCTACCTGGATCCTGGATGAAATTCTGAAATACAGAACTTACCTAGATCTTTTGTTGCCCAATGCAGCTCTTGATCTTTTGGAAAACCTTGAAGTGCATGCAATTATAGGCCCGGAAACATCGCTAGAGACAAACTTGTTGGCCATATTGGGAGACAAAGCTAAAGCTCCTATCCTCTCTTTTGCTGCAAGACCACCTTCCTCTGCCAAACATCCTTTCCTTCTCAGTATCACACAAAATGAATCCGCTCAACTCAAATGCATTGGTACCATCATTGAATCTTATAAATGGAGGGATGTCATTGTTATATATGAAGACACTGATTACAGGATCTTACCGCTATTTATTGATTCATTCAAAGAGAAAAACATCCATATTGCTTATTGGAGTGCCATCTCTCCCTCTGCAAGTAATGGCCAAATCCTTGAAGAGCTCCGTAAGCTCATGACTATGCACACAAAAGTGTTTGTTGTGCATATGTCACCTTCCCTGGCATCTCGCTTCTTCGTAAATGCAAACAGATTAAAGATGATGCATGAAGGGTCTGCTTGGCTCATAACTGATCAAACTGTTAACGTCATGGATACTGATATGGAAAGAAAATAGCACCTAAGAGATGGTGACACGTGTCACCATCTCATACTCTCAAAACTGCTACTCCTTTAATGGAGAAGTAGGGAGTAATAACCACCCACCCACCTTCCCATTTCTTATCCATTATGGCAATAAACCCTACTTAATAGGGGTAACTACCCCTTAAGAAGAGTAACCCCTCATTAGTCTGGTAACTCCCGAATTAAAGGGAGAATAACTAGCCACTAATGAGGAGGGACTCTATAAAAGGGAAAGAGGAAGAACAATGAAGGGTAAGTAACTTAATCTGAGTTTATACTAAATCCATCTTAAGCATTTTCTGACTTAAGCATCGGAGATTTCTCGCCGGAAATCTCTCCGCCGAGTCACCGGTGTTGTCTTTTTGTTACGCAGGTCTATTCGCGAATCAGGTTCCGGATTTCATCCACAACATTTTGGCGCCATCCGCGGAACCGAAATTCGTAAATAGACCATGTCTCAACCTCCCGCACCACCAGCTCAGCATGGGGGAGCAACTCCACCGATTTTTCCCTTACTTCCCATCCGTGATCCTCTTTGTGGAGGAGCCATATCTCCATCCTCCAGTCGCGGCAAAAAGGTCGTAACGATTACTACCATAGCACGCACTCCCACAGTCGCAACACCTGCCATTCCTGCAATAATAACGGATGCCGTCACAACAGCATCAATACCTGCAATGATAGTTCCACCCACTGTGGCAATCGCTCCTCCCTTCGTAAACACTGTCCTTCCTCCGCTCCAAACTGTCAACGTATCCGCACCTACCGCAACATTACCAGGCATGAACAGCCCAGCTGACTTCATGGCCGTTCTTTGAACTATGCAACAGTCCATCGAAAGGTTACAAGTAGCTGTGGACAAACAACCTCCAAGCGAGCAGCATGTAACTGATACGCGGAAGCAGCCAGCTACGCATCGATTGAATTTCCATGAGGAGCGTGGAACCTCAAAAACTCCAGAGCGAGTACAAGTAGAAGATGGACAATCCGACGATGAACGGTGCAACCCGAGATCTAAGAGACAAGAAGAAAGTTCTCATGACGCTCATTCTACTAAGAGGGACTCTCATTACAACCCTGGTGAACATCGTGCCGAGCGGTACACCCGTGCCCCAGTCATCGTTGGACGACCATTCACAGAAGAGGTTGACCATTTTCCTACGCCGCAGAGCTTCAAGATGCCTCCCTGTGAATCATATGATGGCACTGGTGACCCGATTGAGCACTTAGCTCGTTTCGCTTCTGGTATGAACTTACATTTAGTCCCTGACCAAATTATGTGCCGAGCATTCCTTGTAACCCTGAAAGGAGCTGCCCATGTATGGTTTCAACATCTCGCACCCCGCTCTATCTCCTGTTGGGCCCAGTTGGCGGAATCCTTTCGCAGTAATTTCTTAACAAGTCGGATACAAAGGAAAAACTCTTCGGCTCTTTTCCGTATCATTCAAGGACCCACTGAGTCCTTAAAATCCTACTATGCTCGCTTCAACTCTGAAAAGCTCCTCATCGACCACTTGGATCCAGGAGTAACATTTGCAGCCATGGCCAGAGGAGTTAGGCCAGGAACGCCTTTACGATTCTCTCTAAACAAGCGCCCCCCAAAGAACATGACGAACCTCTTGGATAGAGTGGAAAAGTACTTATGCGCCGAAGAAGATTCGACGACCTCACAGCACGACGAAGCGCATACAGGGCAAAAGAGGATAGATCGCTCTGAGGGGAAAATTCCAGATGACCCCAAGTGTTCACGTGCAACGCTCTTTAAGTCCTTTACCCCTCTCAATGCATCTCGTGGGCACATCCTAAATCAAATTAAGGGGCAAAGCATCCTCAGGTGGCCGAAACCTATGCGAGGTCCAGCCGAGAAGAGAGATTCTCAGTTATATTATCATTTTCATAAGGATCACGGTCATACAACAGATGAGTGCAAAGTGCTCCAGCCCGAAATTGAAAATCTCATAGCTAAAGGGCACCTCAAGCATTTCGTCAAGACCAATGATCGACAACAGAGTGGAAAGAGAGGAAATCAACGGAGAGCAGAAGAGGCGCCTGTGAAAGATCCTCCAGTAATAAACACCATTTTTGGAAGACCGAGCACTGGAGGACTATCTAGCTCTTCCCGAAAGGCCTATGCACGGCAAGTTAATCTAACGCAAGGACCAGCCAAGCGGCCGAGAGCATCCACTTCTTTGGAGTTCAACGACGTAGATCTCGACGGAATAAGTCTGCCGCACGATGATGCTCTAGTCATCACTCTGCGCATAGATGCTTTCCAAGTTAAAAGCATGTTGGTCGACAAAGGTAGCTCAGTTGATATTATCTTCGAAGATGCGTTCAGTCATATGGGGATTTCTAATGATAGGGTCAAGCCAATATCTTCTCCTTTATATGGCTTTACAGGTGCCTCTGCCCTAGTGAAAGGAATTGCTTCTCTCACTGTCGTCGTTGGGGAAGCGCCCCAATAGGCCGTACATACGCTTGATTTCCTCATTGCCGAGGTCAAGTCATCGTATAACGGGATTTTGGGCCGAACAGGCCTTAACAAGCTATAAGCAGTAGCTTCAACCTACCACCTTGTCATGAAATTTCCCACTCCGACAGGGGTTGGCTTCGTAAAAGGCGATCAGACCCTTGCTCGAAGGTGCTACGTAGCCTCTTGTAGAGCAGAAGAGACCCTAACGATCGATGATCAGCGCGATGAGAAGGCACTAAGGCGCGCAGAGCCTGTAGAAGCTCTTGTCTCTACACCACTCGTAGAAGGAGATAATGAACGACACGTAAGGATTGGCTCTATGCTAGAGCCAACAATTCGAGAGCAGATAATCTCTTTCCTGCGATCCAACATGGACATATTCGCGTGGAGTGCGGCCGACATGCCAGGTATAGACCCATCCGTGATCACACATCGACTTTCAATCAATCCCATATGCAAGCCCGTTAAGCAGAAGAAGCGACCCTTCGCACTGGAGCGGCAAATGATAATCAAGCAGGAAGTTGATAAACTCCTAGATGCTGGCTTCATCCAAGAAATCGACTATCCCGACTGGGTAGCCAACGTCGTCATGGTGCCAAAGGGCGAAACAGGCAAGTGGAGGATTTGTATTGACTACACCGATTTGAACAGAGCTTACCTGAAAGATAGTTACCCGTTGCCACGCATCGACACGCTAATTGATGCCATGTCGGGTCATCAACTCCTCAGCTTCATGGATGTATTCTCTGGCTACAACCAGATTCGCATGCACGAAGACGACATAGCCAAGACAGCTTTCGTCACAGATCAAGGCCTGTTCTGCTATAAGGTCATGCCCTTCGGATTAAAGAATGCAGGCGCTACTTACCAAAGGTTAGTCGACAAAATCTTCAAACCCCTCATAGGGAAAAGTATGGAAGTTTATGTAGATGACATGCTTGTCAAAAGCCCTCGAGCTGAACAGCACATTGTCGACCTTCAGCAATGATTTAATCTCCTTGAGAATTTTGTATGCGCCTTAAATGATAGCACCCAGGCGTGTCAAGGAAATACAGATCCTGACAGGACGAATCGCTGCCCTTAGCAGATTTCTCTCTAAATCAGCCGAACACTGCTTGCCATTCTTCAAGGCATTGAAGAACATAAAAAATTTCGAATGGACGGCTGAATGTCAAAACTCTTTTGACGCGTTGAAGGAATACCTAGCATCGCCGCCACTTCTCTCCAAACCTGTCCTGGGAGAAGATCTCTTCCTCTACTTGGCCGTTGCTGAGTCTGTGGTCAGCGCGGTCCTAGTCTGAGAGCAAGATGGTCAGCAACTCCCCGTCTACTATGTGAGCAAGGTTCTTCAGGGAGCCGAGCAGAGGTATCCTAATGCAGAAAAGTTGGCGTTTGCCCTGCTAAGCGCCGCCAGAAAGCTTCGGCCGTATTTTCAGTCTCATACAATCATTGTGCTCACCGTCAAACCGCTTAGACGGATATTACACAGGCCAGACCTTTCTGGTCGCTTCGTTCCCTGGTCGGTCGAGTTAGGCGAGTTCGACATATTCTATAAACCTCGACCTTCAATCAAAGGACAGGCCCTGGCCGATTTCATAGTCGAATGCACACTTCCCATTGAAGTCGAAGAGCCTCTCCTTGGGGTCGAAGAGCCTATCCTCCCTGACCAAACTGGGCTATTTGCATGGACGCTCTATGTTGATGGATCGTCAAACACAAGCGAAAGTGGAGCTGGGTTGATCCTCAACGGACCGGATGGCCTAACCGTAGAATATGCTCTTCGCTTCGACTTCCAGACTTCTAACAATGAAGTAGAATATGAAGCTTTGGTAGCAGGTATGCATTTGGCACGTGCAATGCGTGCAGCGTCTCTCCATGCTTTCAGCGACTCTACACTCATCGTGAAACAGATGTCAGGAGAATATGAAGCAAAAGACCCAAAGATGGCCGATTACCTGCGTAAAGCGAAAGAGATTGCGAATACATTCACCCTATTCAAAATTACACAAATCCGCAGAGAAGACAATACTTCTGCAGACGCACTTTCAAAGTTGGCCTCTCTAGATCCGTCAGGTTTTGGCCGCACAATCCATCTGGAACTCTTGCATGAACCGAGCATCGCTGTAAAGGAAGTTATGCAAACCGAGCATGAGCCATCATGGATGGATCCCATCAAGGCCTACCTTCAGAACGGCACACTACCTGCCGATCGAAAGCAAGCTAGGAGTACCATCCATCGCTCGACTCGGTACACAATTGTGGAAGATGTGTTAAACAAACGATCTTTCACTCTTCCTTACCTTTGTTGTCTCACCCCGACTGAATCCGACTATGCCCTGCGAGAAGTCCACGAAGGCATATGTGGACAACACTTGGGAGGACGTGCTCTAGGGTACAAAATTCTCCGCCAAGGATATTACTGGCCGACCATGCACCATGATGCCTTGGACTATATGAAGAAATGCGATGCTTGCCAGCGTTTCTCCTCGGTCCCCAGGCAGTCACCGAGTCCCCTATCATCGTTAAGCAGCCCCATACCATTCGCAATGTGGGGAATGGACATCATGGGCCCTTTCCCTCCGGCTACAGCTCAGCGTCGATTTGTAATTGTGGCAGTGGACTACTTCACTAAGTGGGTTGAAGCCGAGGCTCTGGCTACAATCTCTGAAAAGAAATATGAAGATTTCTTTTGGCACGCCGTGGTTTGTCGCTTTGGAATCCCGTGCGTGCTCGTCACTAACAATGGGAAACAGTTCGACAACACCACCTTTCGGACGTTTTGTGCCAACTTAAGCATTGAGCAACGCTTTACTTCTGTGGCGCACCCACAAACGAATGGGCAGACTGAAGTTATGAATCGTACTCTTCTCCAAGGGATAAAGAAAAAGCCGGATGAGGTGAAAGGATTATGGGTAGACGAATTATCCAAAATCCTCTGGGCTTACAATACGACAACGAGGACTTCTACGGGCGAGACTCCCTTCAGTTTATCATTTGGGACAGACGCCCTCATACCCGTTGAGGTAGGGTTGCCGTCCCTTTGACTAATAACCCACGACCCTGTCCAAAATGAAGAAGATCTCCGAGCTAACCTTAACCTCCTTGATGAGTGTCGTGAGCAAGCAGCAGTGCGCCTTGTAGCCTACAAGCACCGGGTATCCAAATTTTATGACCAGAGAGTCCGACATCGCACATTCCGAGTAGGCGACCTCGTCTTGCGTCGAATCGAAGCTTCAGCTCCGCGTGAGGCAGTTGGCAAGTTAGTACCAAACTGGGAAGGTCCTTATAAAGTGGTCAAGCTAGCAGGCCCAGGTGCTTATCACTTAGAGCACATCGATGGAAGAGCCATACCGCGCACGTGGAATGCAGCTAACCTAAGGCGCTACTATGCATGAGCAAGACCGAGGGGGCCCCTACCACCTCTTGATTGTTTTCGCTCATTTATTAGATCTTGCTCATGCTCAGGATTATTCCTTTTCGACGTTTGGGACTCTACGGCTTTATACAGCCTAGTAGTCTTTGGTTTGTTCTTTTTAATGTCGGCTCTACGGCTTTGTGCAGCCTAGCAGCCTAGAGTTCTTTTCCATTAATGTATCTTTCTTCATCATAAATGAAAAAAGATTTCACATTCACTTTTGCAAACAAGAATGCCAAAACGCAAAAGTAGAACCTCAATGTTGGGATTAAAGAGTTAAGAGTTTTACACATCAAAGCCCTGAGGCAGCAAAACGGATCTCAAAAGAAGCTACAAAGACTAAATCTAATAGACAAAGCAAAACAAAGCCTAGTCTAGTCATCCTGCTCAGCGACATCTCTGGGTACTTCTACCTCTTGGGAGCAACCTTCAGCCAGATACAGTTGCGGCCTGGAAATAGCGATAGATGCTGACCCCGAAGCACCTACACTACGACTCACAGAAGGGCTAGTGAGCGCACGAGAACTGGCAGCCTTCTTGCGTTCAATCTCTTCAGCCCGGCGTTCGGCCTCTGAAGCAACCTCTCGAGCAAATTTGTGCTCATAAATATTCATGTCAAGCTCTGGATGATCCTTGGAAACATCATCCTTGCATTCGTTGTAGCCATGCACAAGCGCCCCTTTGGAGTCACGGAGACACTGATCCAAGAAAACCTTGGACCTCTTAAACAGTTGCACAGCTTGAAACCCCACCGTGGACTTCTCGACCTCCAAATCCGCAATCTTAGTAGTCTGCCTGGCATTAGCTAGTTCCAGACGCTCTACCTTCTTGCCCAAGTCTTCAACCTTCTTCTCTGCCTCCCTACGAAAGTTGTTCTCAATCATCACATTCTTCTTCTCCTCGTCCAAAACCTTGTCTGTAGCAATCAGCTTCTCGGCGCCAATCTGCACTTGCGCCATAGCCTATACAACAAAGAGTTAGAATGAAATAACAAAACTCTCAAAAAGAAGGAAGAGAAGAAGAAGTAAACCTGCGACATTAGCTGGACTATCCCATTGGCCGTCTCCGTGACGTCATAACCGGATAGCGTCTTCCTATCCATGGGAATGATCGTATGGCTGGACCAATCCCATGCCGTACAAGGAGACTTGAACACGGACTCGTCAATGGATACTCCCCAGGCAGGATGATGTGGAGTATCAAGATGAACAGAAGATGATGTAGCTCTGCTCCCAGCCTTACTTGAGACTCTTCGCTTCTTGGAAGTCTCCTTACCCTTGTCCACGGAACTCAAGCCCAAGACAAAGTGTTCCGTTTGAGTCTCTGTCGCCTTCGGCTGACCCCCAGAAACCAAAGCACCAAAATCCAAATCCTGCATCTCCACTTCCTCGACCCCATGAATCGAAGCTAACTCATCAGGGATTACGTCCCCCAAAACTCCTTGGGCGTTGAACAGTGGTGGATCTCCCTGCGCTTGTGACGACATGTTTCCTGCACACAACAAAAGTGAGATTACCGTTCATGATCAGACAAACTCAAGATTTGGTAAGAGCTTTACCAGGATCATTTTTGCCCTCTTCCTCTTCCTCATTAACAAGATCTTGGGGCTCAATAGAGCAGATGATACCGCACTCGCGCAGCTGATCATTACTCAAAGGATACCTAGACCCTAAAGGCTCAGCCCCCATAAGCTTCCCAATGTGTTCAAGGTCAGTCTCCGTCAAATCCATCTCTTTTAATTTGTTACAGGCCCTAGTCTCACACTCAGGGAGCCATACATTATTGACTTCACTCCTTTGAGACTTAGGCAATCTAACGAATAAAAATCTTTCCTTCCAATGGTGATTGGATGACGGAGGATGAAGAAATAGGTTGGCTTCAGCCTTTGAGCGCCGATTCAGAAAATACCAACCTACCTGCTTAGTTGTCGTACAGATAGTAAAAAACCATCTGAACACTCTAACCCTAGGATTTAAACCTAGCTTATGGCACTGATAGATAAAGAAACTCATAAAATGCCATGCATGAGGAGAAAATTGACCGGGCGCAAGGCCATAAACTTTCAAGACTCTGATAAAGAAGGGGTGAAGGGGAACCCTAAAGCCATTGATGTACATATCCCAATAGACACCAATCTCGTCTAGTGTAGTCATGTTGGCTAATTCATTCTCATCGGGGAGCCTAAGTTTTATAGTCGGCGGAATTTCACAGCGCTCGCGCAGAAGCTTCAAGTCGTAACTACTCAGCTTGCTTCTACGAGTGTGCGCGTCAAAGGGTTTAGGAGACTGAGCACTTTCCCTCAAAACTTCCCTAGTAGGAATTGAGGGCTATTAGTTGATTCAAAGTGACGAAGCATCGGGGGCGTCATATAAGTGATTAATGAACATGGTGGGAGGTTTACGACAATGACATGCACTTCCTCAGTACCACAAGTACAAAATCCTTACCTAAAAGTGGCATGTTGGAACATGAAATATTCATGATTATTGGTTGTTGTGTTAGTGTTTTTGTTTTTTCAAGGAGTACATCACAATTTTTGTCCTTTATCTTTGACACTAAAATTCAGTGGTCCCTCAATTTCAGTTCGTTTGCAATTAATCTTCTAGTTTTATTTATGTGAACCAATTGAGGGTTCCGTCCATTGAGTCTCCTTTATGGGTGTGTGAAGGTAAAAATTCTGGATGACTTGAATGCCACTTGGAGAAACGAACGCCACTTGGACTCCTCGGGTTCACTTGCAACTATTGCCCACAACCATGGTTTTAGAAATGGTTGTTCCATGACGAGATTTTAGGTCATCAATACAGTTACACACTGATATACCAGTGCTCTTCGATTTCACGGCCGTATCGGGGATACGGTACAGTACGCTACGGACCGTAGCACCATTATCTATCATTGTGTACTATTACACGGTGACGTTAATGAACATGAGAACTAGTTTTTTGCTTGATAGATTGATATAAATTAAGTGTGGTTGAATCTACTTGGAGTGCGCTAGCTTGAAAAAATGAGAAGAGGAGAAGAAAACGAAGAAGTTGCCCGCTTGGCGCTATTGAGCTAGCTTGAAGAGATGACGAGAGGAGAAGAAAAGGAAGGAGGTGGCTCTGTGGCTAGAGAAATGGAAGAGCAAGTCGGTTAACTATTTGGTGGTTGACTTTTATGTTTAGGACAAGGTTATGTTATTCTCTAGAAATTGGGTAGGCTTTACACTCTGTTTGAAATCAATTACTTGGGGACTTGGATTTCAAATTGGGAATTAAATTTGGAAATCAATTCACTTCTTGTTGCTTGGAACAAAAAAGAATTCATATCATATACTTCTTATTTTTGTGTTTGGTACACAGAGGAGATGGTAAGATAATACATATTTAAACAATTATGCATTGGCTTACTGAAAAAAAACTCCAGTAAGTGATTTCACATGTGCAGACACCATATGGTGGTCGTGTTGTGTAAACAGCAGCGATGTAAGTCGCGATGTAGTGGCATTGATGGTGGAAGTGGTGGGATGGTCAAGTGATGGTAACGATGATAGTGGTAGTTGTGATATCGAGGTATAACTAGTGGTACGTGTTAGCCCTATGGTTGGATAACCTAGGCTTACATCTTGTTTTGATGATAACTACACATTGATTATGTTCTAATGTGTGTTTTGAGTGGATTCTTAGTAGATATATACATGACACTCATGAAGACACATTTGAGAAGTTGGATAGATGGATTGAAGCCAAAGAAGCTTAAAGTTATAGTGGACATACTATGGAAGCTTCATCAAGTCCTATGTCAAAGAGCAAGAAAGAATGCAAAGGCTAAGTTACTATGATTATGATTGGTCTTTACTATTATGTAACTAGTCTTGGTTTGATGGTTGGATTGATGACTATGACCTAAAAAGACCTTAGGACACCTTGTGCATTGCATGCGAGTTCATAACCTTTCACACAAGTGTGGTTCTTGAAAATGAGTGAACTTTGGAGCTCACTCAGATTTTCTCAAAAACTATTTTGGTGCCAATATTTTCATATCTTGATAAAACTTTTCATTAGCTTTCCAACGCAAAAAACGGCACCTCAATCCGATTTTTTTAGAGAAAGTTATGCCCAAAATAGGAAAGGGGGTTCCGTGAGGCAGCTGATTGGCAGTAGGGTAATACAGTCGACTGTATTTGAATCCAGTCGACTGCAGTTGCATTCCAATGCAGTCGACTGCATTGGTCAAAATTCAGTTCCAACGGCTATTTTCGAGGACAAAACTCCAACGGCTATTTTAGAGGGATTACAGTCGACTGCATTGGGAATACAGTCGACTGCAATGGCAGTTTTGCCCATATTTTGCCTCTAACGGCTATATTTCATTTGCTCTCTATATAAATGATTTGGGGCTTCATCATACACCATGGAAACCACATTCTAAGCCTCCATTCATTAGAGAAACATCAAGGCTCATAGATTAAACTTTTCTCTCTTCATCTTCATGATTTTACATCATTAAAGAGAGCATCTTTGTGAGCAATTCTTTGATTGAGAGTGAGCATTCTTCAAGTCATCAATTCTCTCATCTCTCTATTGTACTAGAGCTTCATTTGTACTCATTTCCTTTCAAGAGGGTTTCTTTGTACACATTTGATCTTTGTAAAAGGATTGTGATCAAGGCTTGGGTTTGTCAAGTCTTGGGTGAGCTTTGTGGATTCAAGGCTTGTGCTTGGTGTGGGGATATCACCAAGTGTTGTAAGGGTTTTGATCTTGACCCGGAAGAAGATTGTTGCTAGTGGATTCTAGTGCTCTTGCAAGGGACTTCCTTGAAGAGGTGGATGTAGGCTTGAGGGTAATTCAAGCCGAACCATTTAAATCTCCTTGTCAAGTATCTCTAACTCAATCTCTTTACTTATTGCTCTACAATTGCTTGAGATTGTGTAGTTAGCATCTTCATTGAAGTATTACTTGGTTTGATTGAGTTTCATGATTGTTTCTTAGTTTAAATTCCTCATTATATTTCAAAAACCCTATTCACCCCCCCTCTAGGATTGTTTTATTGGTTTCAGTACGGATGGTGAAACTAGTTATTGGTGGCATCAACAGTGATGGTGGTGGTGTGGCATTAGCTGTAGTGTTGTACTATGGCATCAGCGGAATTCGACAACGACAACGGTGGTGATGGAGGTGGTGAGGCGGTCTAATGGTGATGGACGTGGTGCTGCACGGTCTAATAATGGTACCGGTAGTAAGGATAACTTGTGGTAATGTTGGTGACATAAGTTACGGTGACAGTAGCAGAGACAATGGTGGTAGTGGTGTTGTGACATCAGTAGTGGTGGTGGCGTGGCATCAACGGCGGTGGTAATGAGGCGGTCTAATAATTGTAACAATGGAAATGGTGGTGGTGGTATTCAGGTGTCAGTAGTGGTATGTTGGCAATAGTAGTCATGGTGGCTACAACAGAGGCCGTGGTGGTGGTGATGACATACATGTGGATCATGACAGGGTTATTACAGTTGCATCAGTGATAATGGTATTGAATGACGGTCGTGGTAGTATTGATGATGGTGGTGTGGCGGGAGAAGTAATGATGGCAATATATTGAAGATAATGGTTGTCGTAATAATGGTGATGTAACACGCTTGACAACTGTAGTGACAGTAGTGGTGGTGATGGTGATGGTGTCGTGACGTGACGTGTGGAAATGAAAATAGTATGGTGGTTGTGGTGGGTGTACCGTCTAGTGGTAAGTGGCATAGTGATCTATTTGTAATGGTAGTGACAGTAGCCTAATGGTGACAGTAGTGGCGGCGGTGGTTAAAGGTGGTGTGTCGGTAGTGGAAATAAAGACAGTACTGATGGTTCCTTGGCTATAAAGAACCAAGAAAGGGTAACATAAGTAAATAATTGTTTTTAATTTATGTGAATTCAAATCCCATAAAATTTGATCACTTCTCATCAAACTTGACACTATATAAACAAACCCTGTCAATTCCTTGCTTTAGTTGCTTTTTGTAACGTTCCAGCAACAATATTTGAGTATTTGAAGTGAAATTCCGTTAATTCCGTGGTTTCAAACACACTCTTAGATTTATATGTGGGTTTGGTTTGGTTTAGTGTTAAATATGATGTAAAAGTCTGGGGTAAGGCTACAATCTACATATCTTTGGGTTTCAAGCATTTGCGAATGCTTGAAAAAAATTCAAAGTCACAGTAATCTTTTTCGTTACATAAAGTCCAATACTCCTAGTCCTGTTAATATTGCAAAAGCAACCTACACCTATCTTGATATTGTGATTAAAAACCATGTCCACGACATAACTGCCATCCCCACATCCCATACCAATATTTAACATAGATGGCCACTACCCACGACCATCACTCAAGCCACTACTACAACCACCAACAACGATCATTCCAAAATCCACAGCTTGTACACACAATCAGCACCGACCGCCACTACCCATAAAAACCACCATGGTCTGTATCAACAAACACCACCAGTTCGACCTCCATATCCCCACCCTCTGATCTTCCCCCTCCTTCGACCTCTGCCGCCCTATCAACCTAATAATCTCGAGCCTCGACCCCTCCTTCTTCCACAAGAGCGCCGGTGGCTACCCAACTTACTCTCGCTCCTGCTCCGGCAGTTGGCCCGCCCTGCCGGAAACCTCATCCCCTTCAATACGATCCGCTCTAGGTGTTTATAGAAACCAAATATGAATTGGTGACGGCGGGGTCGTTGAGTAATAATGGCGGGAGTGTTCAGAGATATTGACCGTAGTGGGTGATGCCAAGGAAGTGGGTTCACACTCGACGTGGAGGTGTAACAAGGAATGCAGTCCGAGTTAGATGCCAAGAATGCTGATGTGGGACACATCAAGGGTGGAATAAGGGTAGAGACCAAGGGCTTCCCAAACAGAACCTAAGGATGGCAGGGCCGTGAAGGCGATGGCGCGAGGTGAATACACAACGACAGTCATAGTCCAATGCTTAGGTCCAGAGTCAAGGTCATGTATGTTTCTCTCTAGAATTTTAGAGTGAGAAAGTGAAAGTGAAAATGTGTTAAGAATGAAGAAGTGTCCTAAATGAATTCTCAAGACCCCTATTTATAGAGGTTGAGATGATGATGTCATCACGCAACACGTGGCCCTCCCAGGGAGTGACACGTCACCGAGGGGTCCACAGGTGCCGGTGCTCCACGGACTGTTGGATCACATATTCACCCCGCCTGCCCCGTGCAGCGTCGCTCTGTCTGTCTAGAAAGACTGGCTCCCACAGCGCTGGTGTGGCCAGAGAACCTCTTGATCTAGCCACCAATCCAAGGCCCTTGCAGAGTCCCACAGGCCTGGTAGCAGTGGGGAAGACCCGACGCCCAACTGCTAGGAGGACTAGGCGCGATGTCCTCCGAAGACCTGCTCCCATCTCGGAGTGACCCGGGGGTCATAGTCCCTAGGGGTGTCGACGAAAGCCCCCAGTGCTGGAGCACGTAGGCTAGTCTCGCAGACACACTGGCGGAGATAGTGTCCTAGAGGAATCGTTTATCCCGCTGGCCAAGGTAGCATCCCGAGGGAGCCGTCTACCTAGAAAAATGGGAGTCTTTCTGCTCGAGCACTTAGAGCTCTCTGGCAAAGATAGTGTCTTAAAGAATGAGCCTATCCCTAAGGGTGAGTCCTTGTGTCAGAGCGCGCCAAGGTAGTGTCCGGAGGAGTTGCTTACCCGATGGGCCGAGGTAGCATCTCGGAAGAGCCGTCTACCTGGCGGAAGGGGAGTTGAAAAGCTCACTAGCGAAGATAGTGTCTTAGAGAGCGAGCCTATCCCACGGGTCAGTCCTTGTGCTGGAGCACTTGGAGCTTGTCAAGGTAGCATTCTGGAGGAGCCGTCTACCCGACAGGCCGAGGTAGCATCCCGGAGGAGCCGTCTACCTAACGGAAAGGGAGTTGAAAATCTCCCTGACGGAGATAGTGTCCCAGAGGAGTCGCTTATCCTGCAGGATACTGCACACTCCGGGGAGTGGGTCGAAACATGTTCCACGACTAAGGCAAGGAACGCATGATTTGGTGAAAGGATGGACCAATGCAAGGAGCGTGGTAGTGTGACAGAAAGCCAGGGGGTTCGACTGTATCAATACGCGGCATAGTGTGTGCAGTACCAGGGGCACGTAATGTGACAGAGAGCCAAGGGCGTGGCTGTATCAGCAGCGCTACGCATGGGCTCGGGGCAGTGTGTGCGTTGCCGGGAGCAGGTAATATGACAGAGATTCAGGGGGCACGACTGCATCAGTAGCGTAGCGCAGGGGATCGGCGGAGTGTGTAAGGTGCCGGGGGCACTGCAGTGTGACAAGGAGCCAGGGGGCGCGACTGTATCAGTAGCGCGGCACATGGGCACGACAGAGTGTGTGAAGACGGGCATCATGCCGAGGACGCGGAGACGGCACGCGGGCGACGGGCATCATGGAGCAGGCGTGCCGGCGACGGGGGTCAGGGGCGATAGTGCACTGGCACGGACGGCAGACGTCGTGGGCGACAGGCATCGCGGAGATGGCACCCATGTGATGGCGGACGATATAGTTTGGCCAAGGGAGAGCAAGTATTGGTTGAACAAGAGGTGGAAAGCACGTTGACCCCCTAAAGGGGAAGGCCTGCCGATCCCTTGAGGGGAAGGTTGCCGACCCCCTTGAGGGGAAGGCGGCTGACCCCCAAGGGGGAAGGCGCGCCTAGGTTGCTTCACAAGGAGAAAATGCATGTAACTTCCTTTGACCGGCTTCGGAGCGTTGAAAAATTGATTATTGACAATGGTGACGTGTCGTGCAACTAAAGTAGGTTGGGAACAGTGAATTATGAGGATTATGTTTGGGGGGTTGAATGGAGCCATGGTGAGACAATGGTGTAATGGGGTCAAATTGAAATAGTTTAGACTCTATAGATGAGGAAAAGGTCAAGTTTTATTCTAAAAGGCATGGTAATACTTGTAAGTTCTTTTTGCATGAATAGCTTGTTTGTGAGTAATTTTTACGAGAGAAAATAAAAGAAAGTGATTCATTTCCTCTTCTTTATTTAATTTGTGAGTTTTTTGAGGAGAGAAAATAAATAAAAAAGGGATAAAAGTTTGGATTTCTTTTGTATCTAAATCTTTCTTCTCAAAATTGAGAACAAAATGGAGAGAAAAAAAAGACTCATAAATATTACTTTAGTAATGTCGATACTATCCTTGAGATTATGAAGACTAATTTTTAACAACTTTTAGGTCCTAGGATTTCTTACAAAACTTGTATTTCACTTAGAAACATATTATTGCTTTGTTTTTGATGTGACATTAATTAAATTTGAACGTTGGATATTTATAGTCAACTCATGACTAGTTTACGTGTTTCTTTATTATGACATTTACCGGTGATGTAAAGCTTATTACATGAGTATACTATAAACTTGATATATGTCATTAATGACTAATATATTTTTTCCTCAGAATCATGTTATTTTTTAAATTATTTTTTTTATAATCTCTATTAGATGTATCAAAATGTGATATAAGAGTATATATGTAATATGGTGCCTTTTCTTTTTCTTTTTAACTAACTCACAAACAAGAAAAATAAGTGATTCTTTCTTTTCAATCTTAAACTCACAAACAACAAACAAAAGGAAGGAAAATTCAAGACCCGTATGTTTATCATATTCATTTTCTATTTTCATGTTGCGTTTTTATTTTCATGATTTTTGTATTCAGTTAGAAAATACGCTTCTATACTTTTATTATTTTTATCAAAAAAAAATTAATTACTTTTTTTTACATTGGATTAAATTCGGGCGAAAATGTATTTTCAACTTTTTATCACTGAATAATTTTACTCAAAATTAAAATAAAAAATAATAAAAATATACAAAAAAAAAAGAATTTATTATCATTACAAAAAGCAAAAAATGTCCTTTCTCATCTTTTCCCTTTTCTTCCTTCCTTTTCTTTTCTCCTCTCAAAACTCACAAATGGGCTAGTACAGAGGTATCAGACTTACCAAATTGAGCTGGGAATCGGATAATGCTTACATGCATCCACGGTAAGATCGGGGTGGACGGGGTGGTTGATGTTAAGGCTCACGATAACAAGGTATGAGGGAGGAGGAATAGGAGACGAAGGTGGCTTAAAATCTGGCCGGTGGCGGCGTGAACTGGATGCTACGGTGGCTTGGCAACTGATGGTGCTCCAATTTGAGGGAGATGGCGGTGGGCGGTGGCAGCTATATACCTTCCCTTCATAGTTGGATTCCTTCACTCAGTAGCGTGTAAACAATGGTTTTGCGGCAGATCTGACACTGGAACATAGAGGATGAGCGGCGGAGGAGAGAGGAGTAATAGCGGCCGAGAGATGGCCGGGGTGCAGTCGATTCGGCAGCATCGAGGAAGATGGTGCAGATCCTGAAAGAGATAGTAAGAGATTCCACTTATTGATTCGAAACTGCAATTTGACAGTGACGGCGCTGTACCGCTGGCCTAGCCGACATCGGGTTAATCCATGGAGGTGATACGATTGGGTCTGCGTGCTTGGCTTCAGGGTACGACGAAGAGATTGTGGTTGTTTGTGGTCGACGGTGGTCGAAAAAGGACTGAACAAGTTGAGTGGATATCAACGCATTCAAACAAAATTAACACCAAAGGATCTATGAAGATTATATCGTATAGATAGAGATAGATAATTACAAGTAGTATAAATTATTGTTACCTGTTCTCCAAAATATATAAAGAAATTTAATTTAAGAAACAATTCTACTCCTATGAAGTAGTCTATAGATAACAGGGAAGTATATGATTTGAATAGTCTACAATACCTAGGGTTAAAGTAGAGATACTATAATGCTAGTTATAGCCGTTAAATTAAAATGGACGCGTGAAATAAAGCCACGTTAGCAGCTTCATTTATACACACTAAACTTTGAGTTTGGTGTGTTAACGGATAGCACTCCGCCATCACCCACATCTGCCACTCTTCTCTCTCTAGAAACACCCCCCCCCCTCCCCCCCCCCCCAAAAAAAAAAAACTTTCTCCGTATCTAGCGATCTTTCAGCTTCTGGCGACACTTCCAGCATCACCATCACCGCTATCCCAACCACTGAACCTCCACTTTCACGCCACATTACCCATATCCAATCTCCGCCATCGATGTTGCAATTAGAGATGAAAAGAAGGGAGAGAGAAGAGTGAGAAAGAAGTTTTGCTTCAGTGGAAACCAGATTTCGATAACTTAGAATCATGTGTGTGTGTGTGTAGAGAGAGAGGAGAGAGATGATTCGTTGCACGCGCTGACAACTTAAGGTAAGTTACCAGCGCCATTTGGCTGTCCATCCATTGCGGATGGACGAGCCAGAATTTTTTTTTTTAAGTAAACTTTGTCGTCCGCTACATTATGTGGCGGACGGTGAAATGTACTATACTGCTCCCCCTATTTGCTTACGAATCCCTTCGACTCATGAAATATCATCGAGCTATTTTGGTCAAAATTACCGTTTTTTTCTAAAAAAAAAATTGGATCTGTTCTGTCCATCCGCTATGGATAGACGGCCAGATAATGCTGGATCACGTCCCCCCCCCCCCCCCCCCCACACACACACACAAACCCTCCTAGAAGCTTCAATATTCTTTTCAATTCTCTGATAGCCATGTGACTAAGTTGCCTAACTATTACTTCTGGCTAGTCCCTTTTCTGTTCCAATAAAGTGTGTTACATGCCATTACCATTCCTTTTTTTTTGTTGGAAAAGAGTGATAAGGTTGTCACGCCTTTCGAGCCGGGTAGGACCACATGGGCGGCAAAGCTCTTCCTACCAAGTTTTAACACAGCTGCATTCCCACACTCCATACCGTTACTAATTTAGTTTTGTAAAGTTCCATGATTCTAATGGTTGTTTGTCCTTTTCCTGATCACTTGGTTATTGAGTTTTATTCACTTAGGCTCTGTTTAACAAATTTTTTTTTTTGTGATTTTCAGTTTTTTTAAAAAAATAAAATTAAAGAGTAGTTTATTATTATTTTTTTACAAAAACAAGTGAGTGTTTGATAACTCAGTTTTTTTTTTGTGGTTTGCGGTGGTGGTGGTGGGGCGTGGTGGTGGCGGTGGCCAACGGTGGTGGTGGCCGGCGGTGGTTGGTGGCTGTCGGCGGTGGGAGGGTGGTGGTGGTGATCTCAAAAAAAGAAAAAAAAACCAACATTGAAAAAAAAACCAGTTTTTGAAGTTTTTAAAAACAGCCTTGATTTAAAAACTGAGTTTTTAAACTGAAAGAAAATGGTTACCAAACGCAACTTTTTTTTCCAATTTTCAAAACTGAAAAAAAAGCTACGTCAAACAGGGCCTTAGCTTAGTATGTTCCCTTCCCATCATAATACAATGGCCACCTACTATCTCTCCATTAGGTGAATTGCTGTGGTGTAACCTCTTTATTTCAAGCTTCATGCTCACCCACTGTTACACACCCGAGTATATGAAACCTCCACGTTGTATCAGTGCAGACCTGGCAAAATGATGTCCGTACCCGTTACCCGAATCGTACCCGGTCCAAAATGCCGGGTACGGGTACCAATATTCAATACTCGCCGAAATGAGACCCGTACCCGAACCGACCTGTAATTTTCAGGTCGGTTTGGGTCGGGTACGGGTTTCCCGGATTTACCTGGCTTGTGTGCTATATAAATGCTTTTAGGGTTTCCTACCTTCATTCCTTTCATTTTTCTCGTCCTACTGCCACTCTCTCTCTCTCTCTCTCTCTCTCTCTCTCTCTCACAGACCGTCCACTCCACGCCAAACCCACACGACAGTAATGGCCGACCTTCTTCAAACAAGCAGCTCCTGAGTTTGAACGTAAATTCTCGGGAAAGACAATTTCCACACCCTTTTCGACTAAATTTGCGCCCCTCACAAGTTCAATGTTGAATTCGCCATTATGCCCTCTTTTTTTCTTTATCCTTCCTTTCTCTCTCCCTTCCTTATTCCAGAACTGCTCAGCCTCTGATCCAAACATCACCCAAGAGTTAGGACCAGTTTCAAAAATCAAGGGTACTCATACCCATGGTCCATTTGCAATTCGACAGTAAGCTCGGACATAGAACCACCTTGTCACCATCTTTAACCCACTCTAACATCCATTGATTTCGCTACAATAACATCACCAATTTATTTTGCAGGTAGATTACGGATTGAACCCTGACGTTTGCCTGCAGTAATCACTTAAACCTAATCATATTCTATTGACCAATTAAACTAACCTATAATTATTCGTCAATTGCACCCTACCGTTCTCCGGCATTCTAACTTTAACTCTTTGGTGATTGTGGAAATACAAAGTTACCGTCTTAGTTACGTTAACATACAAATCAAGAAAACTTCAGCGTTTAACTAGCAATTATCCAATTTAAACCCCCACCAGCGCCACCGCCACCACACCACCCTTGCTCTCCCCGATTGTTACCGTCGCCGTAGCCCATACCGGTTGCCACCACCTCAGCACCTACCTCCCCCATTGTCGTTACCACTTCGCGCTTTGCTGCTAAAACCACCACAAGGCCCATCAAATACCACCAATTAGCTATAGAGGGGAGGTAAATCGGGGTGGTGACTGATGGCGTGGAAGGGGGAGGGATGGTGCTGCCAATGGGTAGGGGGAGGTACTTAGAGACAAGTTGAGGGGGGTTGAGGAAAGAGGAGGAGGGTTTAGGGCTTTGGTGGAATGACATAATTTCCATATATAAAATTGGAAAAGAAAAGATATTGACATTTTTGGATGTCTCAAGTACGCAACAAAGCCTGTATATTTATTTTTAGGTCTTCTAATTACTGTCTTTCTAGACTGAAGCCCAAAAGTCAACATACTTAAGAGAATTACTTGTTTTATTTGTACAATCATCTCAAATTATTTGAAGTAAATACGCTGGTGGACTGCAGGGTTAAATTGGCAATGATTAAGTAAGTGAGGGTATAACTGATTGAGATATCATGACCATGATTTAAGTGATTAATCCCGGCAAAGGTTAGTGCTTAATTGATAATCGATTCTACTTTGGCATGTACATTTGTGCCCATAAAACACACCCGATAGTCTGTCATCGTTGTCGTTTTAAACTGACATTCATGCCATATACTAGTGATTATTTATGAAGATTTCATGAATATGGTTAGAAACTTTCTACTTGATTTTATAAAAGTTAATCATGAAACAGCCAAGGAGCTCGTGTTTAAAATTAAACTTGATTTATTTTATTTGCTATCAAAGTGATGTATTAGTGACATGTTGATGGTTCATTAGTCTTGTGTTAGTGGTGCGTTACTAATGTGTCATTGACGCATATGTTACAAATGTATTACTAGTGCATTTAAAAAGTTGAGCAATGAGCCAATATATTGTTTAAGTAGTGGGTTAACCATATCTTACTTGCACATCTAGGAATTACTTAGAACCGTTATAAAAGTTATGCATGACTCGTCATTTTGTATGGTGTAAGAGGTAGATACACAAAATTGTTAGTGTCATTGTGTTCTCATCAAAATCTCTCCATTCATCCTGACGAGTGTGTTTTGAGTCACCCGTCATCACCACCAGCTTGATTGTTATCGTTGGGTGGCAACAGTATGGTTGCTACGATGGTATACTGGTCAGAAATGGGTGCCACCAGGTGGGTACCGGTTGACCACCATGACAGTTGAGCAATATTTCTCTTCACAAAGGAGATATCTGAGAGAAAATCCCTCTTTAATTGGTGAGAGAGAGAGAGAGAGAGAGAGTGGCAGATGCCATCTAGTGTAGTTTGCGATCTCACCACCGCTACAGACCTCTGAAGGATCCGTTCGCCCGTGTCTTGATAGGCAAGCAATGGCAGCAAGCACATGGTGCAGTTCCTGTAATGCAAGATACTACAACTAAAGCAATGAGATGTTCCTCCGAACAATCCAATCATCGTGAGGTGGTAGGTCGATACCACAGCCTGTAACTGATTAAGTGTTGGTCGTCCAAGTATGGCGTTGAATGCAGAGGGGACCTTTACCACCACAAAACCAAGCATCAAGTTTGCTTGTACCGGAGGTGCACCTATGGCAACTGGGAGTGCGATAACACCTTCAACTGCAACTGGATGATTGGAGAATCCATATAACGGTGTATCCATCTTCCGAAGACGGTCCGTAGGGATGTTCATCTTCTTGAATGCATCATAACATAAAACTTCTGCTGAACTCCCGTTATCGACTAAAACACGCTTCACATCAAAATTCCCAGCCTTGATGGTGATGACTAATGGATCATCGTGAGGAGTCTTCACACCTTTTAGGTCATCGTCAGAAAAAGAGATAGTAGGCAAAGGTACATTCTTCTGTTTCTTGTTTGGGGGTTGGCTCGTTATGCACACTTCTCTCGCATATGCTTTTTGAGCTTGTCCTGATGAGCCTCCTGCGGCTAATCCTCCAGAGATAGTGTTGATTGTACGCACATTCTCTTCCTGTTCTTCTCTTCCTTCTTTGCATGCTATAAAAATTTTCAACTGGCCACGCTTAATGAGAGCTTCGATTGCTCGTTTAAGTGATCCACAATCATCAGTTGAGTGACCATGATCATTGTGAAAGTGGCACCATAAGTCTCTATTCCTTTTGTTCGGCCGAGATGTCATCTTCTCCGGCCACTTCAGAGCTTTATTGTCTTTAATCTCGTGTAGTATCTGTGATCGTCTGGCCTTGAGGGGCGTCAAATTATCCAGGTCTTTGGGACGCCGTTTGTCACACTTGGAGCGCTTCGTCTTCTTTTCTTCTTGGGGAGTCAACTCCTGAGATCGTTTCTTCTGTTCTTCCCTCCCTTCTCCACATCGTCCTCTGTGGGTCTCTAAGTATTATTCAGCTTGAATATATTTGTTAGCCTTCTCGAGAAGGGCTTTCATATTACCTGGAGGACTTTTGTTAACAGAGAATACGAACTTGGATGTTGGTCGGAGGCCTCGGAGGAATGCAATATACTTCACGAACTCGTTCAAGTTATCGATTTCCAAAGTGGCTGCATTGAATCGTTTGAGATAGCATGCCAAAGACTCATTTTTCTCTTGCGCAATGTTAAGCAGACTCGCCGAGTTTTTCCTTCGGGAGCGATTGCTTACAAAATGCTTCTGAAAGAGATCCGATAATTAGCCGAAAGAGTGGATGGATCTCGGTTGTAGAGACTTAAACCATGCATGTGCAGCCTTCCTCAAGGTGGTAGGAAATATTCTGCACATGACAGTGTCTGAGACCTGGAGGAGTAGCATGTTTGTTTCAAATTGGTAAACATGTTCTCCTGGATCTCCAGTTCCGTCATAGAGGTCACATTGAGGCATTCAAAAATTAGGAGGTAGCTTTGCCTTCTCGATGGCTTCTGATAACGGATATCCAGATTCTTCACTCGGGGGAGATCGTTCTGGAGAATGATATTTAGAGACAACCTTCCAAAAGTCTCGTTCTCGGGAACGATACTCAGGCGTCTTCTTTCTGTGGATAGACCTCTGAGGGATCTTAGTTCTGGTGACCTGTTCGGGAGAGGAATTGGTACTGTCTTTGACTGATGGATCGCGACGGTAGCATGATCTGCTCCTGGTCATGTGTTCTTCGCTCTTCTCTTTGGGATCGAAAGTCAGATCGACCGCTAACCTGTATTTGCGGCTGTAGCTTGATCTGGAGGTGAGACGAAGACGAAGGTCGCTAGGGTCAAGATGAGAATGATGGGTAGATGGTGGAGCCACCGCCATGTCGAGCTTTTGTTGAAGGGTGTTCACGACATCTTTCAGCTCATGAATTTCCCTTGTGAGGTCGGCATGGGGTGTTTTGAACAGCTGACGGTTTATACGATGACGAAGGTCACCGTTCTTCAGAGTAGACGTTGGAGATCAATTTCTCCGAGGTCTAGTTTTTGATTCGGGAGTAGCAGATGTTACGTTGACGTAAACATCTTCAGAAGAACTGGCGCGACGAAGGCGTAAAGGGGTCGAGTGCTGGTTATGAGAACGACCAGGTAGATGAGAGCCGCTAGTTTCCGCGCGACGGTTTTGAGAATGACTCTTTGAAGAGTTACTGGAAGAAGAATGATTGGCCATGTTCCCCCAGGGTCCCACGGATGGTGCCAATCTGTTGCAGCTAAAAACTGGATCGGGAACCACACTAGAAAATAGGCCTACAAAAGAGAACACGGAGTGACTGTCGGGTGTGGTTCCGGCGGGAGAACGCTCCGATGCTTAAGTCAGAGATGGCTAACAATGTAAACCTCTGAGAAGCAATAAAAACACAATGTGTATGTGTGTGTGAGCTTGTCTCATACGTGGGGGTAGACCCCTTTATATAGTAGTAGGAGGAAGACTCCCAACAAGTTTGTGAGTCTTGATGGATAGACTTGGGTCAGGTCAATCAGGATTGCATTAGGAGCCTTAAGGATCACGTCACAATCCTCCATGATTTTGTTAGGATCCTTTTAGAATCCTAACTCCACCGATATGGTAACCACCAAATCCGTAGTTGATCAGGATTGACCATGAATCATAACCGCCACGTGTCGTATGCTGATTGGGGTGTATTTTTAGCTATATCACCTCTGATGCACCTAATGACGACAAAAGAGGGTGCAAAAAGTGCAATAGGCAACCACTAGATAGTGGTCAATCTGTAGTTTTTCTACTTTTTGTACAAGGTATATAGAGACCGCAAAGTTAGTGTCCCTTTTGGTGAAACCGTGGTTGCTATTGATGTACTAACAAACACCGTTGACTTCAAGTAATTACTAACTCTTTAACCAGGGATGCAACAATAGAACTAGAGACCTCATATAGTGGTCGATATATGTCTTTAGAGCCAACAAATCACTCACTAGCGATCACTTGGTGGTCTCCGTATGTAGACATTGTTTCTTGTTGGTATGAAAGTAGGTGTTCCCTTTTGGATATTCGATTTATTGTAACTGTTAGCTGGCCACATATCATTTTTTGTATGGATAAATTACTCTTGGTACCCTTAATTTTTTGGGAAATAAATTGACCTTCCCTACTTTTGGATGGGGATAATTATCTAGTTAAAATGACACAATTGCCTCGTAAAAGTAACAAATCTTCAAATGTTAACTCGAAGTTAACCCACTTTCCACCATAGGCAGCCCACCTCTCATCCACATCCTCCCACCACCGCCAACCTTGCAGACATAACCCACCCACCCTCTCCCTCACCCATCTCCACTAGCAGCCACTATCACGGCCCTTCACACACAAAAGGCACAACATAGACCCACTCGTCACCCACCTACCCCTCCCGTCACCCAACACCAACCTCCCCACACAAACCCACTACACGTGCGTGCGCGCATACACACACCCCTTAGAGGTGTTACAAGAAAAATTCAAGAACACCCAAAAATAAAGTGAAGATTAACTAGCTAACGGGTGGACTAAGTAACTCCCTTAAGACGATTCGCGCCCTTTTAAGCTGCCAGCGATGCATCAAGGTTTTTTATGCGTTGCTTTCTAGATGCAACAGGTCAGCTCTAACTATTGTTTCACTCGAATTTTTAAACATGAGAATGAAGCACAAGATTTATCCAATACTTCACCAAAATATTCACAATTCTACGTCTATAGAAAATCAAAATAGAAGGACAAAGACAGAAAGCTTGAGTTGGTGTGTAGAAAAAGTGTGAAAAAAGACTTCTTTTATAGGTGAGGCGGAGGCCTAAGACGTAATGAGAACATAGATGTTAGAAATCTGTTACAAACTATAAATTCTAAAAGTCATTTCAAAATAAATTGCTATAGTAAAAAAAATATAACTGTTGATGGAAAAAGCATGGAATCAGCGAGAATAATGGCAATAAAGTGTAGGATTAACATGTAGCCCATTAGCTATATTTTACTGTATAAATAGCATGCAATAGTCCCATAATAGTTCCTCCCTCATATCCCCCCACGTGTCATTCCATCCTTGCGTGCGCAAAGTCCAAGACTCAAGCATATGTTACTAAGAGGCAAATTGGTGTTATCTTATATATTCCTTAAAATTCCTTTCATGGGGCGAATGTGAGATAAGTTTTTTTCAAAGGGTTAAGTATTGAAGAAAATTTCATCTTTTCACCTGCAAGCAATGTAGAACTAAAGCATGTAAAGGTTTTTCTCAAAACTCTAATGTTCTCTCAAAATCATTCTTGTATGAAAAGAGAATTGTTTGTTAAGATACTCTGACATACACGCCCACAACGCACATCCCAACCCCCTCTTCGTTACACGCACACCTACTCAGGTTGTTCGCAAACACACCCACGACCCCCGACACACACGGTCGTCTCACACACCCACATTTGCGGTGCACAACCCGACACTCACGCGCACGACACATACATACACATTCATCGCCCACGCCCACCCCCGCCCCAGCCGTCAAACTGATACCACCATTGCCGCTGAGTTGCCGCCAAGTGATGGGAAAATTACAGCTGATTTGCTGTCAAATTACTGCCAAGTGTTTGTGACGTGTGTTGTTGGGGGGTTGGGGGGGAGCGACTATGGTGGAAGGGAAGTCATGATCGTAGTTTTTCTGTTTGTGTGTGTGTGTTGATGTGGGTGGATAGGGTACGGGGTGGTAGGGGGTTGATGAAAGCCTGTGCTTAGGCTTGATTTTGGGTATTTTTGAGTTTTTAATAATTTTAACAGCAATATTTGACTTCAAGATAATAGGAGTGGAGATTGTGAGACACGGGCCCTAATGTCAAGGGAGTGGGTGTCATTTCGCAAACATTTGGGAGGGTCGGTGTTTTAAACCCAAATGATAGAAGTACCGAGAGGGTCGCTGTATTAAACCCAAATGATAGAGTACCGAGTGTAATTTATTATTTCTGCATTATTTTAAATTCAAGTGAGAAAATTTTGAGCGAGGATATGATCTCTCAAAAACAAACAAATCAAAACCGACGACAAGCAAACCCGTTGTTTTGATGATTGGCGTGAGCCTCGGATCAAGCAATGCTGGAACCACATCCCTTCACACTTTAGCTGCTGATGCAAATTAATATTTAGCTGGGCAACAAGATATGACATCGGAATAATATTACGGAACGTTGTCCATGGGCAAATGCTAAGAGCATACTTTTCAACGACATGTTTCAATCAAACTTTATTATGACCGTCCTTCATTGGTTGCCCGGTATTCCATTATCAAGAAGTATATCCACTTTTTGAAAAAAGTGTATCCGCTCATTCCAATTAGGACTAATTTGTTGGGGTTGGGCCCTAAAACATTACTTGGTTGAAAACCTGAAGCTCTATATTAAGCAGCTGTGCTTCCAACAACAAAGTCATAGTTGGGAGGGATGAGGAGTTTTATATGCTTCATAGCCATAGTAGTAATATGGATTAGCCATAAAGTGTATAGATGGGGGAACCCTAAGAGCAAAGGGGTGTTACCACCTGGTTCAATGGGCTTGCCTTTTGTTGGAGAGACAATTCAGTTCTTTTCCCCTCACAGACTATATGATATCCCACCATTCATCAGCAAGAGAGTAGAAAGGTAAGATCATGGTACTGAGTTAGCATTACAAACGAGTAGCGAGGTAAGATCATCGCACCAATTTAGCGTTACACATGTTACAAAACGATGGGTGATCCGTGGGTTAATGGTAAACATGTTTCAATGTTATGTGAGCTCTCCATGTCAGTTTGGCGTGAGGTTGCACGCATGCATAACAACCTTTTCTAGACTTCAGATTACACGGTAGCCAACTTAGAATGCTAATAAAATTAGATATTTTTCTTACTACACTTCATAAGCTCAAATCATGGTACTGTTGATGGCTAACAAGTCTGATAGTACTGCTTATTTTTCTGCCTTCTCCCAATTTCAGGTATGGAACATTGTTTCGGACTAGCCTGGTGGGACGGCCAGTTGTTGTGTCAACTGACCCTGAAACCAACTATTACATCTTTCAACAAGAAGGGAAGTATTTTCAGTGTTGGTACACAGAGAGTTTTATTGAGATTCTTGGGCAACAGAGTGTTCTTGCATATCATGGGGTCATACACAAGTACCTCAAAAACCTAATTTTGAGCCTCGTCAGCCCCGAAAACTTAAGAGAGAAACTATTGCATGAAATGGATGGAAGTACGCGTAATTATTTGCAGGCATGGAGTAACCATGGGGAAGTAGACGTCAAAGAAGCAGCTGCAGATGTAATCATTTCCATAGGGTCCAAATATTAACCATGAGATTTTGTTTTCAAACCTTAAAATAGTTGCACGTTTTGGTCAATGGAATCAATCCTAAATGAACCATGACCTCACAAGCTATTTCAACCGTGGGGCTTCCAGAACTGTCCCTTACGGCTATTTGCTGGAGCCTGATGAGAAAAATTATGATAATAAAAAATCATGACTGTCGCATTGATGTCTTCTAGGGTTATCGTCGTACTTGTTTGCATGTCTATATATATATATATATATATATATATATATATATATATATAGCTGATCCGTTGATCGTGCAGACAATTTGACTTAACCTGCACACGCAATCTGACAGTCCATAAGCGATCTGTGGACCGTCCAAATATTTTTTTTACAGTTTTTTTAAGTCCGTCTGCTACATTATGTAATGGATAATTTTTTGATAAAAATACACTCCAGCTTTAAAAAGAGCTCATTCGCTACATTATATAGCGGACTAGTCTTCTGACCTTTTTTCTCTTTCTCTTTCTCTCTCCTTTCCTTTCTCTCATTAATGTTCTGACTTTCTCTCTGCTTTCTCTCATCCGCTACATTATGTAGCGGACTAGTCTTCTTACTTTTTTTCTCTTTCTCTCTCCTTTCTCTCATTAATTTTTTTGTCTCTATGTCTCTTTCTTTCTCCTTTCTTTTCCCTTTCTCTCTTCTTTCCCTCACCACTTTTTTGTTTTCTATCATTCTCAGTCTCGAACTTGACTGATGATTGGAGTCTACCCTCTTTCATAATTGTCTGTTGGATTGCGAGAGAGAGAGAGGAGAGAGGGGGGAGAGGAGGATGAGAGAGAAAAAAAAAGTGATTAGAGAAAAAGAGAGAGAAAGAGACAAGTCATAAAGAAGAGAAAGGAGAGAGAAAGAGAAAATTTTGTTTGTGATGTTTACAAAACCCTTATCCTTGTCGCCAGCCTTATAGTTGTGATGTTAAGGACACTTAAAGTTATAGGTAGAAATTGAATTTTCTACTTTGTAAATAGCGGGATTTATAACTCGGCCTCATTTACATTCTTAGGAAATGAGCCGCTTTATACTATGTAAGTCCGTCTGCTACATTATGTAATGGACAATTTTTTGATAAAAACACACTCCAACTTAAAAAAGAGCTCATTCGCTACATTATATAGCGGACTAGTCTTCTGACCTTTTTTCTCTTTCTCTTTCTCTCATTAATGTTCTGACTTTCTCTCTGCTTTCTCTCATCCGCTACATTATGTAGCGGACTAGTCTTCTTACTTTTTTTCTCTTTCTCTCTCCTTTCTCTCACTAATTTTCTGTCTTTATGTCTCTTTCTCTCTCCTTTCTCTCACCACTTTTTTAACTTGTTTCTCTTTCTCTCTCTTTTCCCTCACCACCTTTTTGTTTTCTATCATTCTCAGTCTCGAACTTGACTGATGATTGGAGTCTACCCTCTTTCATAATTGTCTGTTGGATTGCGAGAGAGAGAGAGGGAGAGAGGGGGGAGAGGAGGATGAAAGAGAAAAAAAAAGTGATGAGAGAAAAAGAAAGAGAAAGAGACAAGTCATAAAGAAGAGAAAGGAGAGAGAGAGAGAAAATTTTGTTCGTGATGTTTACAAAATCCTTATCCTTGTCGCCAAACACAGCCTTATAGTTGTGGATGTTAAGGACACTGAAAGTTATATGTAGAAATTGAATTTTCTACTTTGTAATAGCGGGATTTATAACTCGGCCTCATTTACATTCTTAAGAAATGAGCCGCTTTATACTGCTACATTATGTAATAGACAATTTTTTTATAAAAATACACTCTAGCTTAAAAAAGAGCTCATTCGCTACATTATATAGCGGACTAATCTTCTAACCCTTTTTTCTTATTCTTTTTTCTCTCTCCTTTCTCTCATTAATGTTATGATTTTCTCTCTCTGCTTTCTCTCATCCGCTACATTATGTAGCGGACTAGTCTTCTTA